>JAAALK010000287.1:101270720-101354000 GCA_019279435.1 Zizania palustris | reverse complement strand
TGCTTATAACTCTTTAGAAGTTCGAAGGTGTTCCACAATGAACGAAGTTCGTTGTTAAGCTCTAACACTTCGATATCTTCCATAAGAGGCAAAGCCTAAAAATATGACAAACAAGACTTTCATTGATAAATATTTACAAGCATCAGCTTTACATAATCAAAAAATCCTAAATAAATCCTAAACCTGCGGGTTCGGAGGAGGCTGACTGCTCGAAGCTTGGCTCCGAACTTGCTTTTGGCGTTGGCCTTCATCAATCCAAGCCTTGATCGCAGAACGACCTTCGGCTCTCCACGAAGTTTGAAAGGCTCGCCAGGCGGCAGTCACGCCTTCGGAAGGAGTCAAAAGTCTCGCGTCGTCGAAGGTGATGGAGCCCTCTGCGCTCGGAGTGATTGTTCGGCCCAAATCCTCGTAGTAGCGAAGTAATCCAAGGGCAGACACTTGTCCGGAGAGTTCTCCATAACGCATGCCTGCCGTCTTCATTTGCTTCGCTGCTCCTTGGATCCTCTTTAACCGGCGCAGCAGAGTCACATTGTCATCCGAAGGTAGTGATCCAGTAGTACCGAAGTACTCCAAGACACCTAGCATCTGCTCGATGACCTCCGAAGCCACCTTCTCAGACTTAAGCTTTTCTTCAATAAGCGCATCCTTGACCGAAGTCGTTTCTGCTAAAATTCCGGAGATTCTAGCATTCTCCGTAGTCAAAGTATTCTTTTGAGTCCGGAGTTGGCCAGCCTCTTCTTGAAGCCTTACAAGTTCAGACCCTTTAGCAGCATCCTCCGTCCGCAGTCTTTCAACCTCCGCTCGAAGCACAATTCTTTCTGCTTCGAGCTCTTTCTTCGCAGCCTCCAAGCTTTGCCTAGCCCTTCGCTCTGCTAATATTACATTATCCATCTGAGCTACTCGACCTTCGGAGAAGTTAAAATTTCTTTGAAGAGCTTCGTTCTCTTCCCGAAGTTGAGCAATTTCATTTTCGCTCGATAAAGCCGCAGCGCGGGCTAAGACTGCTTGCTAAGAAAAAAGAAAAACTGAAATAAGAAATTATTCATATATAATTTGCTATTTGGTTCGAAGATGCTTTATACCTGATAAGCTGCTCTTTCCACAGCAAGGTTAAGCTCCGAACCCTTCGCTCTGCTTAAAAGGGCTACCAGTTCTGTTTCCCCGACTTTGCGACTGGCTTGACCCAAAGGTTTAACCAAAGTCCCAAGTCCGGTTTTCTCCTCCAAAAAAGGAGTTATGAGAGGAAGCATTTCTGAAGCCTTCTGATCAGCTCTGCTTAGCGAAGGCCCGGAGAGTTCTTCCGAGGCCCTTGGAACTTCTGAAGATGGCCCCCCCTCAATTGATTCACTTTCATCTGTTGACTCAGATGAAGTCGATCCTTGAGTAGGGAGAGGCTCTATGTGTCTTTTTCCTCTTCCAGGCCCTTGTTGAGTAACCTCCGGGTGTGGCTCCGAAGTTGTCGAAGGCCTTTGAATTGTATCTTCGTGAGATACTTCGACAACAGGAGGCTCTGAAAAAACAAAAATATTATACATTGTATAATTTTGCATAAATTAAAATGAATTATGCGAAATCTACCTTCGACATTCTCCGGGAGATCGAGCACTGGGCTGATCGGAGGATCAAAAGTGAAGTCATCATCTGACTCCGCAGTCGGATTTTCCACTGTCGGAGCATCTCCGTGAGCAGTCCTTTCCTCCACCACCGAAGTTGTTGGAACCTCGACTTCATCTCCACCCATAGGGGCTTCGATTTGTTCCTCCTGGGTATCCGGAGCTCTTACTTCTTCGATGTTGGCTTGGGGCTCCGGTATACCTGCAGTATCTTCAATGTGAATACTTCGTTGAGCTGCATCTTCATCAATCAATTTCACTAATAATATACCTTCATCTTCTTTAGAACTAGAGATCGAAGCTCTCGAGCTCGAAGGTGCAGGATCTAAAGGTGCGAGGTTCTTCGGCTTCCGAGCCACCTTCTTCACTGGAGTCCTTGCGGAGCTAGAAGCTCCGGCTTCAGCTACTCTTTTCCTGTGTCCTTTCTCCTGAGGCACCCAGTCCATCAGAGGGGGAGGAGTTAACTCCAACATTCCCCATACTCTGTTAAATCGCTCCCAACTTCCGACTAATTTGATTCGCCATTCTTTTTCCGACGGAGTTGGAGCACCCAGAATCTTCTCCGAAGCCCTTACAATTTGCTCTGAAGTAATAGGGGCTGAAGAAGCTAAAAAATAATTCGAGTTAGTCTTTCTTCGAAGTAAATATGTACAATGCATGTTGTTTTCGAAGTTACCTGCAGGGCTCGAAGTATAATTGATCTTGCGAAGACCGCCTTCCGAGTCATCCTCGAAGACGATAGGCCAGTTGGCCATCAGCGGAGGAATTTGCAGTCCGAGGAATTCTTCGGCTAAGTCCCGCATGCTTAACCTTCGGCTGATTTTCTGAAGCAAGTTGAGGCGAGCTTCGAGCTGGCCTTCGTCAGGTTGCACTAAGGCTTCCTTCCGGAATTGGATTTCTTTGAGGGGCCCAGCCAGAGGACTGCTCGCTCCGACTTCAGCATAAAACCACCTCAGGACCCAATCGGTGTACCATCTAGCATTGATGGCCTTAGCAGGGAATTGCAGAGCATATTCATCACGAAGCCTAAAATTAATGCTTCCGAAGGCAACCACCACTTTCTCACCTCCGGAGCCTACAAAGGTCTTCGGCTGACAAGTCGCTCTATGAAGTGCAGCGAAGATTTCTGCCCTCCCCTCACAACCTTTGGCTCTCAGCGCCCACTCGAAGATAGCTAATCTAGCTACTGCATTCGGAGATAGTTGGGGGAGGGTTACATGAAACAGGTCAAGTACTTCGGCCAAGAAATCCACAGCAGGGAGGCCCAAGCCTGCTTCGAAAAAAGCTTCGAATACTACAACCTCTCCGGGTCTTGGTGATGGAATCGATTCTTTGCCCGGCTTCCGAATCATAACTCCATTACTAATCTTTCCCCCTGCTGTGATTGCCAAAGACTCTCTTTTGCAGGTAGAAGGCCCCAACTCAAAAGACTGATCCACGTATTTAGTCGACGGTGGGCACAGACCTTGGTCATCGGGGATTTGGGGATTTCTCCCCCCTGCCGCCATGGATGTTGCCGCCTGCATCGAGGGTGCCGCCGCCAATGTCACCGCTGCTGCCGCTGCGGCTGCCTGTTGCCGAGCCAAAGCCGAAGGAGGCGCAGATCCCTTGGTCTTCACCATTACGATCGCTCGATTACTTTGAAGAAATGGAGGCTAGGGCTCAAGAACTCAAAGGCTAGGGATCAAGAACTCAAGGGGCTCACAAAGCTTTTGACTGATAGAAAGCGGTGAAAAGGTAATCGGGTAAGTTTTGGGCTCTCTATTTATAGCCTAAATGTTCCGTTTGTTACCGTTTTAGTTCTGCCCTTTCGCATTCTCGCCCGTTATTTTCCTCCGAAAATAACGCACTGTATAACTTCCGTTAGAAGAAACAGGCTAACGGCTATTTCTTCTAAGTCTGGAAAGATTTCAGTCTTTTTAAAGATACTTCTAAGTTACTTCGAATGTAACCTCTTCGAAAACCAATTCGAAGTATATATCTCCATGTAATTCGGAGATAAAATAAATCTGTTAACCCCTACGCATGATTACTTTTCTTGCGTATACTGCTCTCCTAAAACGTTACAGGTCAACGGAGAAGCGTATTCGAGGGGCTACTGTTGGGGGAAAATATCTCATCTTCGGGGTTATTGCCGAAGCAGCATAAAGACAGTCAACCAGTTCGAAGATTGTCCGAAGACCATCTTCGAAGATGTCCAGAACCTCGTTCGAAGCCCGAAGACAGACACTGGTTCGAAGTATGTCTTCGAACCAAAGCCCTTCAGGATCTTTTCTGCCAGCTAAGATGGAAGACTTATCTTCTATCCTATTAGATTAGTCTTTTACCATTTTAGCCCTATTAAGGAAACCGAATAGTTTCCTTAATGTCGGTTGTAATAGAGGGGTAAATAGGTCTTTTCCTTAATGTTTAGGCCTATAAATACCCCCCATTTCACCCTGTAATAAGGACTGAATACAAGTGATTCAATACACACTTTCGAACTATTCTAAGCTATTATCCTTTCGGAGGCTTAGAACAGTTTGCTTCACAAACACTTCGTTTGTTAGTTTCTTTTCTACAGAAACCTGTTAGCGTAATCTTTTACGCCAACAATGATCAAATCTTTCCAATCTGCACTAGGAATGCAAAGAATCTCCGCAGAGGCAATTTGTGGCACCGAAGGTATATTGAGCTCCTCATAGAAAGCTTCTTCAGGCACATCCACAGCTCTGGCTGCAGCCTTCGCTAAAATATCCGTTTGCACGTTTTCTGCTCTTGGTATACTCCGAATGGAAATACCCTTGAAGTGTGCTTTGATTTTGCGGATTTCTTCTAAGTACTTTGCAAGCTGTGGATGCCGAACTTGAAAACTTTTGTCTACGTGCCCTGCTACTATCTGAGAATCTGTTTTTATAATTATTCTTGTAGCCCCTAGAGCACGTGCTTTTCGAAGTCCCAATAAAATCCCTTCGTACTCCGCTATATTATTGGTAGACTTAAAGTTGAGTCTTGCGGAGTACATTGCTCTTTGCCCTGACGGTGAAATCAATACTGCCCCAATGCCTGCTCCGGATGCTTGGAAAGCCTCATCGAAGTAAACAGTCCAAACTCCGTCACTTGATTTCTCCGGAGTCAAATTCGCAGGTGGAGTCCACTCTGCTACGAAGTCTGCTAGGACTTGGGATTTGATAGCTGTTCTTGCCAGGAAAGATATGCCGAAGGGTGCTAGCTCGACTGCCCACTTTCCAATCCTTCCAGTGGAATCTTTGCTTCGGAGCATATCTCCTAAGGGATACGAAGTTGGTACAATTACATTATGAGCCAAAAAATAATGTCTTAGCTTCCTCGAACCCATTATCAGAGCATAAACGAACTTCTCAAGTTCGGAGTATCTTGTCTTCGCTCCTGATAATGCTTCGGATACAAAATAAACAGGATTTTGGACCAACTTCCCATTGTAATCCACTTCTCTGACAAGGACTGCGCTAACAGCTGAACCTGTAGCTGCAAGGTACAGGAGTAGGGTTTCGTCCGCAGTAGGCACCGTGAGTGTAGAAAGATTACTGAGATAATCTTTAATATCTTCGAAGCTTCTCTGACACTCCGGTGTCCATGCAAAATCTTCGGACCCTTTCAAAGCTTTGAATATTGGCAAGCTCCTTTCCGCAGACCTTGATAAAAACCTGCTAAGTGCGGCGAGACGCCCAGTCAGCTTTTGCACTTGCTTTAAATTCTCCGGAGGAGCCATCTTCTGCAGCACAGTTATTTGAGTAGGGCTAGCTTCAATTCCCCTGCTTGAAACTAAATACCCTAACAATTTTCCAGCCTTAGCTCCGAATATACATTTTTCGGGGTTAAGACGAATCCCACATGCCCGAAGGCTATTGAATGTTTCTGCTAAGTCTAGGCTATGTTGGTGCTTTAAAGCACTCTTTATTACAATATCATCCATATAGGCCTCCACATTACGACCTAGTTGATGACCTAGAGCCTTAGCAACTAATCTTGAAAAAGTAGCCCCAGCATTTCTTAGGCCGAAGGGCATTCTTACATAGCAGAAGACTCCCGAAGGAGTTATGAAGCTTGTCTTGATTTCGTCTTCGCGCTTCAACCATATTTGATGATAACCAGAATACGCGTCGAGGAAGCTTAGTAACTCCGAACCTGCGGTGGAGTCAACCAGTTGATCAATTCGGGGCATGGGGTAGGGGTCACATGGGCATGCTTTATTCAAAGATGTGAAATCAATGCACATGCGCCACTTCCCGGAAGACTTCTTTCTGACGAAGACTGGGTTGGCTAAACATTCTGTGTGAGCCACTTCTTTGATAATCCTAGCCTTCAATAATTTTTCAACTTCGTCCTTAGCTAGAGCAGCTCTCTCTGCGGACATCTTCCGGAGTCCTTGTCGAACAGGCCGGGCCTTCGGGTTTACAAGTAAACTGTGCTCAATAATATCCCGATCGACTCCGGTGATATCTTCGTTAGACCAAGCGAAGACATCCAAATTTTCTTCCACTACCTTCTCCAAGGAGGTTGCAACTTCAGGAGGTAAATCTTTACCAAATTGAAAAGTATACTCTTTACCATCTTTAACAATGACCTTCATTGCAATCTCTCCTTCGGGACTTGGTCTCGGAAAAGACTTCTTCGAAGCTTCAGAGGAGGCTGAAAAAATTTCTTCATTATTTTGCACACTGTTTACTTGCCTCGGATCAAGAGGGGGACCATGAACATATTCCGCTCTCCGAGCAATGGCTTGATCTCCGAAGATCGTAAGGATTCCTGCTTGTGTGGGCATCTTCATGCACAAGTAATTGTGATGCGCCACAGCTCCGAACTGGTTCAGCATGCCCTGTCCAAAAATGACGTTATAAGCATACGGGGCATCTACCACATCAAAGATAACTTCTTCAGTCTGGGCAAATAAACCTTCTCCGAAGGTAACTTCGAGGCCTATCTGACCAAGTGCATCAAGCGGAGGTCCTGCGAAGCCTTGCAGAGGACGAGCCGCTGGAAGGAGATGCTTCCTGGAAATGCATAACTGATCGAAGGCTTGCACAAAAATGATATCTGCCGAACTACCTCCGTCAATTAGCACCCTTCGGACTTCAGTCCCTGCAATATCAGCAGTGATAACCAATGGATCTGCGTGCGGGAACTTAATACCAGCTACATCCTCCGCAGAGAAAGATATCGGAACATGAGACCACTCCAGCATTGCAGCTGCAGATGACGAAGTTCCAATATGACCTACTTCCCGAACGTACTCTCTTCGCTGTCTCTTGGACATGCTTCCGAGGGTACCTCCTCCGGAGATAGGGAGAACTACTCTTTTTCCTCTATCTTGCCCTTCCTCTTGCTTCGGAGGTGGCATAACATTGGCCACCGGAGGGTGCCTTGCAACATCAAAATTTTCTATCCGCGCCACAGCCTGGACCGGCTCTGGGCGCGTTGCTACTGGACTTCGGTCGGTACTGCCTCGACCCGAAGTTCTCTCCAAGTACTCTCCCCTTAGGGTAAGGATAGCCTTGCAAGTGTCAGTTGCATGGCTTCGATTTTCTCCATGAATGCAGCAGAAAAGGGTCTGGCCCTTGCCAGCCGTTTTCCCTGGCGGCCTCCAGCCGCTGGTCTTGTTCCCCGTAGACTGTGGAGCTCTTGGTGCAAACTTCTGTGGGGGTGCAATATTCAAGACTTCAGAGCGAGGGTGCTTTTGCCCTCTTCTCCGATCATGTTGCACTTCGAAGACTGGTTCCTGCGGCTGCGCCGAAGTCTTCACTTCTACTTTGACTTCTTGCAATATAGACGAAGTAGCAGCAGTCCTCCGAAGCCAACCCTCTTCTGACCTCGCATACTCCTCGAAGTATGACATTAACTGAGAGACTGAGGAGATGCTCTTCTGATGCAGTTTATCCAGAAGGCCTTGATGACTGACGCCTTCCCGAGCTGCATCAACCACTGAGGATGTGGACAGCCCCCGAATTTGCGACTTCGTATGAGCGAAGCGCTTAAAGTACTGCCTCAATGTTTCTCCGGGGAGCTGTTTCACCTGGAAAAGGCTTCCAGTTGACATAGGAGGCACGAAGGTGCCCTGAAAGTTACTTATAAACTTCCTTTTCAGCTGCGACCATGAATTGATTGATCCTGGCTTCAAAGACCAGAACCATCTCAATGCCACTCCTTGAAGAGCTAAGGGGAAGCACTTCGCCATAGTGTCTCTAACTCCGCCGCTAGCTTCAATTGCTAGGGCATAAGACCGAACGAACTCTCCGGGATCTTCATCTCCGGCATACTTACAGAGCTTCGAAGTTTTAAACTTTGGATCAAAGCGAACCTTCTGCAGCTCAGGATGCAACGGAGATTCATTGTCGTAAGAGGCATTCTCCGGGGCTTCGGGATAATCAAGATCATCGTCTTCGGGCACTTCTGGGATAGTTGGGGTGGCTTGAGAGCGAAGCCTGCTCGCAGCTTCCTGTCGCCACCTTGCCACTTCAGCTTGAAGGTTGGCCATTTGAGTGGCCATATCTCCAAGATTATTTTCATTTCCTCCGGAAGGATCTTCCGGGTCTTGAGAACTGATAGGATCAGTTCGAATTGGGATGGAGGGTGGAGAAGGGACTCCGGGCGGTCGGAGTATGGAAGGGGTTGGCGGAGAAGCTTCGTATGTTCGAGGAATGGAAGCCCCTTCCGGAGTTTGTGGAGGGAATGTCGAAGGACCTCCGACTTCAACTGTGTCGAAGGGTATTTCGACGGAGATCCGAGAGGACCTCCGAGTGGGATTGCGGGGTGCGCTCCGCTTAGGAGGCATGATGTAAAAGGTTGGTAGAGAACGAAGTTTTTCGGACTAGGTTCCCCACGGACGGTGCCAACTGTTGGCGTAAAAGATTACGCTAACAGGTTTCTGTAAAAGAGAAACTAACAAACGAAGTGTTTGCGAAGAGAACTGTTCTAAGCCTCCGAAAGGATAATAACTTAGAATAGTTCGAATGTGTGTATTGAATAACTTGTATTCGGTCCTTATTACAGGATGAAAGGGGGGTATTTATAGGCCCAAACATTAAGGAAAAGACCTATTTACCCCTCTATTACAACCGACATAGTAGAAACTATTCGGTTCCCTTAATAGGGCTAAAATGGTAAAAGACTAATCTAATCAGAAAGAAGATAAGTCTTCCATCTTAGCTGGCAGAAAAGATCTTGGAGGGCCTTAGTTCGAAGATGTACTCCGAACTAATGTCTATCTTCGTACTTCGAACTTGGTTCCGGGTATCTTCGAAGATGATCGTCTGGGAACCTTCGAATCCGCTGTCTGCTTTTATGTTGCTTCGGCAATAACCCCGAAGATGAGATATTTTCCCCCAACAATGAGTTTAATCACCGTTTTATTACTAGACTCAGCCTAACCATTGGCCTGAACATACTATGGTGAAGAGTTTATTAGCTTAATACCATAAAATTCAGCAAAGTTTCTCACTTCTTTAGAAACAAATGAACTACCTTGATCTATAGTGAGAGCTTGAGGAATACCGAATCTATGTATAATATGCTTCAAGATAAAACCAAGTACCTCTTTGTGAGTCATATTCTTGAGAGACACGGATTCGGTCCATTTGGTGAAGTAATCCATCACCATCAACACAAACCGATGTCCTTTTGAAGGAGGATAAATCTGGCCGATGAAGTCTAAACCCCAACCTCGGAACGGCCATAGCTTGATAATAGGGTTAAGCAATGAAGTAGGAGCTAACTGAATGTTGCCAAACTTTTGGCACGCTTCATACCCTCTATAATATTTAAAACAATCCTCAGTCATAGTCGGCCAGTAGAAACCTGCTCTTTTGAGCATCCAACTCATTTTCTGGGCCGACTAATGAGTGCCACAAAGCCCTTCATGGACTTCTCCCATAGCCACCTAGGACCGTTCATCATCTAAACACTTTAACAGTACTCCATCAACAGTTCGGTGATATAGTACATCATCTAACAACACGAAATTAAAAGCTTGTCGCTGAACTTTTAGATCAACCATCTAACTAGGGTTTCTCATATACTGGACAATTGGCATTCTCCAATCATCCTTATGGACCTCTGAAGGGTTTGCTAGCTCCTTCCCTGGAGTGATGTCTAAGCTACTGATATTGGAGTGCCCCAGGGCCTTTCCTGCTTCTGCCGAAGCCTGACTGGTTTGGTCGTGCGGAGCCGGTCAGTCCAAAGCCTCCTGTAGGAGGGTTCGGGTTCATGAAGACCCTCAGTGTCCAGTAGGCTTCGGCGCAGGGGCTCCATCATGCAAGGCCGTTCAACGGACGGAGTGTTCCGGCCTAGGGGCTCTAGTGCGCTGCACTCTCCGGTGGCCGGAGGGGTCCGACCCGGAGGATCCAGCAACCCTCGTGCCTGCCCGAAGCTCCTGGCTTCGGTAGGGCGACCAAGGACCAGCTTTTCCTCTACAGAAAATTTACCTCTCCTGACTTGGTAGCCAGATGCTTGCTGAGACAAATCATTTGCAATGGAATTGGCCTATCTTGACACGTGAGAAATTTTGAAGTCATCAAAAGTAGCAACTATGTCTAGGCATTTATCCAAGTAACTATTTAGAAAGCCATTAAGACATTGAGAACTCTTAGCTACCTGTTGCACTACTAACAGAGAATCACCATGCACATGAACATGTTTAACACCCATGGATTCCAACAATTCAAGTCCTAGCAATAAAGCATCATATTCAGCTTGGTTATTAGTAGAGGGAAATTCTAAACGAGCAGAGGTTTCAAAATGCATTCCACTAGGCAATATGAGAACCACTCCGATACCTTGGCCACTTTTGCAAGCTGAACCATCAAAATAAAGTTTCCATGGTACTACCTCAATTAGAGCAACATTGTTACTCCAATTGACATCTATGTGGTGATCAACTATAAAGTTAGCGACAATTTAGCCTTTCATAGCTCTTAGGGGTTCATAGGACAAATCATACTCAATCAAAGCATAAGCCCACTTCCTGATTCTTCCACTTAGAATCAGATTTTGCAACATGTGTTTTATAACATCGGTTTGGCAAACGACAACACATGTAGTAGGGAGAAGATAGTGGCGTAATTTGGTACATGCGTAGTAAAGTGATAGACATAAGCGCACCACAAACGCGTACCTGGTTTCACCGTCCAGCAAGCGGCGGCTCAAGAACGTGATGATGTACACTTTTCCCTCCACTTCCTAGGTTTAGCACGGCCCTTATCACGCTATCTTCGGTGGCTATGCATAGCCGAAACAGGATCCCGACTTTTGGTGCCCTCACCACAGGTGGCGACGATAAGAACTCTTTAATCTTTTCAAAGGCGCTTTGCTGACTTGCACCCCAAGTGAACTAGGCTTCATTCTATAACCAGAGTATGTGGACAAATCCATCAATCTTGCTAGACAAGTTAGATATAAAGCGACGCAAATATTTCATCTTGCCTAGCAAATTCTGCACATCTTTCTTGCATGTCGGCGCTGCAATGTTTCTAATTTTCTCAAGCCTCCTAGGATCAATTTATATACCTCTTTCGTGAATCATGAATCCTAAGAACTTGCCTGCCGACATGCCAAAAGCACATTTGAGAGGGTTCATTTTTAAGCCATACTGTCACATCCTATCAAAAGCAACTTTCAAATCGGCTAAATAGTTTCCCATAGCGTCCGATTTGACTACAACATCATCTATGTAAACTTCTAACATAACTCCTAGCAAGTCATGAAAGATCAGGTTCATAGCACGTGGATATGTAGCACCAGCATTCTTTAAACCAAAGTCATAATGACCCACTCGAACAAACCGACAAAACTGGGGCATCGAAAGGTTGTCTTGTAGACATCCTCTTCAGCCATAAAGATTTGATTATAACCAGCATTTCCATCAAGAAAACTTAGTACCTTGTGTCTTGAAGCATCGTTGATTAGCAAGTTGGCTATCGACATTGGATACTCGTCCTTTGGAGTGGCCTTGTTTAGATCCCTAAAATCAATGCAAACTCATATTTTGCCGCTCCCCTTTTTCTCCACAGGCACAATGTTGGCGACCCACTCAGCATACCTGTATGGCCTAATAAACTCAGCCTTGAGTAGTCGTTCCACTTCTTCTTTGACTCGATCATAGACGGCCGAATTAAAGCGACGAGGAGGTTGTTTATAAGGCCTGAATCCGGATTTGATAGGTAGCCGATGCTCCACTAGCTCGCGGCTCAATCCTAGCATCTCGCTATACTCCCATGTGAAACAATCGACATATGACCGAAGCAACTTTATTACTTCGACCTTCTCATTAGGCTGCAAATGTTGGTTTACAAAAGTTGGCCTTGGGATGTTACCATCGCCTATGTCGATTTCTTCTAAAGGATCGGCTGACGTAAAACCTTGTCCTAATTTCTCTACTTCGTTAAAGTCTTCGATGGTTTCAGCAATACCGTCTTTAGCAGACCAATATTTCTCTACACGAGACATCAACCAATCTAGGTTACTCTTGCTAGACATGACTACTGATTTAGAAACAGACGTGCTACACCAGTCAGTTTTACAGACACTAGTACGAAACGTCTTTCAGACACGCTAACAAAATCGTAATCCGAAAGATCTCTACCTTATAGACATTCTACTTTGTTGTCAATGGACACATCGGCCAATGCTACCCGGGCCAAAGTATCTGCGGGTATGACTTCTACCTCATCGCCATCCCACTGAATTAGGCACTGGTGCAAAGTAGAAGGAATGTAGCAGTTCGTGTGAATCCAGTCACGCCCGAGCAGCACACTATAGTTACCTTGCACATCGACGATGAAGAAAGCCATTGGCAATGTCTTGTTGCCCACTGTTAACTCCATGGAGAGCACGCCTTTGGTCTTGGAACTCTCACCGTTGAAGCCGTTGAGCATCAAGTTGGTTTTCTTTAGATCCTCCTCGTCCCTACCAAGTTTCTTCAATAGCGAGTAAGGCATTAGGTTAACAGTGGCGCCACCATCAACAAGCATCCGGGAGATCGGCTCCCTGTCAATGTGACCCCTTACGTAGAGAGGCTTTAGATGGCGAGCCGAGTCCTCAGTTTTTTCAAAAATGGCATTGCATGGGCCGAGGTTTAGCTCAGCGACCTCGGCCTCATCCTGCGGTAGGGCGAACTCACCGAGCAGTATGATGACGTTGATGTCCATCACCTGGGGTATGGGTCCCTCAGAGACGGGCAAGTAGTCGTCGTCGAGCATTCTTCGTCATCGTCACGCGGACTAGGAGTCGAGTTGTTTATCTCAACCGGCTTGATTGTGAAACCAAGTGTGGTCGCACTATGGTTTTTGTCTTTATGATGAGTGATTGACAAGGATGAGCAATCGAGTGAATTAGTGAGTAATGGTTTGGTTGCATTGAAGGGTTCGATGTACGAATGTGGATTGTGCCGAAGTGTTCGGTGTGCGTCGTGGTTCTTGTTTTGGCTTTTCTCATGTGTGCAGGGAGGAGATGTGAACCAACTGTCAACGACAGATGATCAAGGGTCAAGCGGGGAGCTCGATGCCGGAGGATCAAGGAGACCGGGTGAAGTTGGAGATGATCTCAAGAGTGCACGAAGAGATCGAGCAAGACATGGATGGACGGATGGTCGAGACGACGTGATGGTCAAGTCAGCGAAAGGGAGGCTAGTGCAAGTGATCAGGTGGCTCGAGGGGATCGAGAGTGGGAGAGACTTGCTGGCAGTCGAGTTCGCGGATTGGCATCACATGTCGACAATCGGGGAAGCTTTGTCGGTTTTTGCTGAAAACCGTCGCATCTCTAAATGTTTTAAATTCAATAATTAGGAGTCTTTTGTTTTGATTAATTTAGAGTAATGTGTAAACTTTTAGTATTTTTCAGAACTTCCAACTTATGAAAATATATTAAAGAGGTAGAGTCATTTGTAATAAAAGTTAGTAGAGGTCTATATGGGTAATTTTTGAGAATTTACAATTCTGAAAATGACTCATGTCTTTTTTTGTTAAACTGAATTATTCAAGGTTCTATGTGTAAAGCTGCCATCTTGTGTGGGCCTATAAAAAGGCATCAACACCCATAGGTTCGATGTCCACTTTTGCTTAAAAAATATCTTATGGCTGTCTTTTGATGAGTGGTTGAGCACCTAATCCAGAAAATTCCAGAACCCTTCTTCTCCTCCTAGCAGACAACTTTTTCATTCAGAGAACTGTTTATCTTGCCGTGACGTGCTACAGGAGCCCGATCCACTGACATGCACTAGCATTGCAACCTTGATCAAAGGACCAGGTGCTTTCCGTATTGAAAAATCACTTTTGGATTTGTTTTTTGAGCAATTTCTGTGTTGTTTTTGGATCTGAGTGCCTCACAACTTTTGTTGTCCAAGATTCAAGGGTTCCATTTTTGAAGTTTGCAAGAGGTTCTGATCAATGCTGCATATACTTTTCTATTCAACTAAGTGCCTAAACAGTTCTAAAAATATTTGATTCCTGCTGAGGTTCTCTGTTCAGTTTTGTCTTTTCTGGTTGGATGTGCAGTAGTTTTATTCTCACAAAGGTTGGATTTCTATCCACTGAATATTCTGCCAAAGGATGCAATCAGTATTATCTAGAGTAGAGCAAACTGAATATTGTGTTTTCTGTTCTTGTTCTACTAGTAGAACTGTTCTTCAGTTTCATATGTTCTCATTTGAGTTTTCTGTTTATTGTCAAACTGAGTATCACTTCTGTTCAAGTGTTATAATCCTAAAATACTACAGAAAGTACTGCTGAGCATATTTTCATGATGTGCTACAGAAATCAAGTTTGAGCAGGAGGTTTGTTTCATTTTAAGGGATTCACTGTTCCTTGATTGTGGTCTGTATTTTGATTTCTATGACTGTGTGGTTCATTGTTCAACTTGATCATTTTGAGAAAGATCTTCGGTACCCTTGTCTGTTGTTCCTAGTTGAACTATTGTGCTAAATTGCATAAGAAGACCTCTGATAATTTTGTGTTCAATCTTTTGAAAATACTATTCAGAATTATGCTCAGTTTTAATCGGTCTTGACTGAAGTACAAAGTGCATGTGGTGAATCAATTTCAGTTTTCAGCACCATAATATTTCAGAAGTTTGTCAAGCACAGTAGGTTTAACAACTACAACAGTTTTAATCTGATTTGCTATAGCAGTTCTGTCAAAACTAAATCAAGGTATTGATATATCTTTAGAGAAATTTGCATTCTATTGTTCTTATTTCTCTAGTTCTGATTCAGGGTTGTTTATACTGAAAGTTTCATACAAATTTTCATAGCTGCTTAGCACTATTCACTATCATCTACCATGATTATTGTAATCAGAGTTTTGTTACTTCTGAATTTTGTTTCCTTGGTTTATATCTCCACTAGTTTTAATTCAGAACTTTGTTGCTTGTAGTTTTGGTCTCTCTTTGCTGCTGATTCATGCAGTACTGCACTAGTGTTTGATCTGAAATTGTCGTGAGTAAACAAGTTGATGTCAATAGATTCTGATTCAATTACACTTTCATTTAACTTCTGAACTGATCAATACTGTTTGTGAATATCAACAGAAGTGTGTGTTCTGATTTGGTGCACAATGTCAGTCTGAAACCTTTTTATCTATGATCTTAAATCTGGTTCAGAATCTGTCTTGAATAGAGTTTCAGTTCAAATCAATTTTTACACTGGTTATCTAGTTTGTGCCATGATTCATCTGAAAATCGAGAACTGAAGTCAATTGTTACTGAAACTCATCTGAATTTTCTGCTGGGTAATATTAAGAAGGTAGTCTGATTGCAGTACTGTTCACCATCTAGTTGTTGCTATTCTAAGTCTACATTGTCTATTTGATCTTGAAGGAAGGTCTAGATTGATTCCTCTCCCTAGGGTTGGGAGGATAGAAGAAGGAGAGCCTTATAGAAGGGGCCCACACACAGACAGGGGGACCCACACGACAGACACACACACACACTCTAACACCCACCCGCAGTCGAAACTCCAGCGCAGCGGATATTGAGACTGGAGCGGAACTCGGAGAAGGTGGAGGAAGGCAAGCCCTTGGTGAAGATGTCTGCGAACTGGGAGGTGGTAGGCACATGTAGAACACGGACATCTCCCATAGCGACACGGTCACGAACGAAGTGGAGGTCGATTTCCACATGCTTGAAGCGTTGGTGCTGGACAGGGTTGGTGGAGAGGTAGACGGCGCTGATGTTGTCGCAGTAGACCAAAGTACTCCTGGCGAGGGGGCTATGGAGCTCCCCGAGGAGCTGCCAGAGCCAGGATGCCTCGGCCACCCCATTGGCAACTGCGCGGTACTCAGCCTCGGCACTGGAGCGGGAGACAATAGGCTACCGCTTGGAGGACCAAGACACGAGGTTGCCACCAAGGAAGACGGCGTAGCCGGAGGTGGAGCGTCGTGTGTCCGGGCAGCCCGCCCAGTCGGCGTCAGTGTAAACCACGAGCTCAGCAACAGGAGAACACCGAAGGTGAAGCCCAAAGTCGAGGGAGCCGCGCAGATAGCGGAGAATCCGCTTCATAGCGGTAAGGTGCGGGTCCCGTGGGTCGTGCATGTGAAGGCACACCTGCTGCACCGCATAGGAGATATCCGGCCGAGTGAATGTGAGGTACTGAAGGGCGCCAGCAATGCTTCGGTAGGCAGTGGGATCATCCACTGGTGCACCCTTGGTGCCGGAAATCTTAGACTGAGCATCGACTGGAGCGGAACAGGGCTTGCAGTCAGTCATCCCAGCGCGGTGAAGGACATCCAAGGCGTACTGGCACTGGTGAAGGAAGAGGCCACCAGGGCGGTGTTCCACTATCACTCCCAAGAAGTGATGGAGCACACTAAGGTCCTTCTTGGCAAACTCCTGTTGCAACGAGGAGACAATCCGCTGAAGCAGAGACTGGCTGGATGCAGTGAGAACAATGTCATCCACATAAAGCAGCAAGAAGGCTGAGTCAGCACCGTGGTGGAGGACAAATAGAGAAGTGTCACTCTTGGCTTCGCTGAACCCCAAAGACAGCAGGAAGGAGGCGAACCGACTGTACCAAGCTCGAGGAGCCTGCTTCAGACCATACAGAGACTTGTTGAGCTAGCAAACACGCTCAGGGTGAGCGGGATCCACAAAGCCCGCAGGCTGGCTAGAGTACACAGTCTCTGCCAGGGTGCCATGGAGGAAGGCATTCTTCACATCGAGCTGGTGAACTAGCCAGGACCTCGAGAGTGCTAGGGATAGAACGGTCCGGACAGTAGCAGGCTTCACCACTGGGCTGAAGGTCTCATCATAGTCAACTCCAGGGTGCTGGGTGAAACCCCGAAGGACCTAGCGAGCCTTGTAGCGATCCAGCGAACCATCTGCCTTGCATTTATGTGTCCAGATCCACTTGCCGGTGACCACATTGCAGCCAGAGGGACGAGGCACTAGGTCCCAGGTCTGATTGGCCAGAAGGGCCGCATATTCTTCCTCCATCGCATGGCGCCAGTGTGGATCCGCCAGGGCGCCACGAACAGTGGAGGGTATGGGAGAGACCGGTGGCTCCGCAGCGGCGGAGAGGACCAGGCGGTCAACTGGATGAAGGACCCCCACAGCCCACCGAGTCACCATCGGGTGAGTGTGGTGGGGATCGCGGTGAAGGATGGGTGGGTGGTACACCGGCGGCTCGGCGCGAGAGCGGGCCGGTGCAACACCCGTCGGGCGGCGCTGGTAGACCCGAACAGGGTTGGCGTAGCGGGAAGACGTCGGGGCCGCGCATGGCGCGGCAGGGGTCACGGGGACACGGGGCACGGCCGGGGCCGTGTCCTGGTCGGAACACGGCACCGACAGTAGCAGCGGGCCAACCCCGGGCACAGGAGGCGACAGGGAAGGGGCCGCGTGCTGCACGGACGAGGATGCCGGGGCCGCGCATGGCGTGGAGGGCAACGCCGGCTGGTGGGGAGTGGCCATACATGGCACAGCCGGGGGCACGAGAGCCGCGGGTGGCACAATGGGTGGCTCCACTGCCACACACTGCTCGTCAGATGGCGGGAGAGCCGCCGGAACAGCCGATGATGTACCTGCAGAAGACAAAGGTGGCTGAACCACCAGGTCAGTAGAAAACAGGGAGTCCATCTCAAGGAAGGTGGTGGTGGTGGAGTCACCGGAGAAAGGAAAGACGGACTCAGCGAAGATGACATGTCGTGAAATAAGAACACGACGAGAGGAGAGGTCAAAACAACAGTACCCCTTATGATCGGGGGAGTAGCCGAGGAACACACACAGGGTCGAGCGGGGCGCAAGCTTATGAGGAGAAGTGGCAGAAGTGTTGGGATAGCAAGCACACCCGAAAACACGAAGGTGAGTGTAGGAAGGTGGGGTACCGAACAAGGCATGGTGAGGGGTGGGAGCGCACGTGGCCTTAGAAGGCAGGCGGTTAAGCACATAGGTGGCAGTAAGGAGGCTCTCAGCCCAGAAGCGAGCGGGAGCCGAAGCCTGAAAGAGCATGGAGCGCATAACATTGTTAGTGGTACAAATCATGCGCTCAACCTTGCCATTCTGAGGGGAGGTATAGGGGCAGGACATGCGCAATTGGACTCCCTTCGAGAGGAAGAAAGCCCGGGAAGTAGAGTTGTCAAACTCATGACCATTATCACACTGGACTGCCTTGATAGTAACCCCAAACTGAGTAGAAACCCAAGCAAAGAAGTGAGTGAGCGTGGGGAAGGCATCCGACTTGGACCGCAAAGGAAACGTCCATGAGTAGTGAGAAAAATCATCAAGAACAACCAGATAATATTTATAACCAGAAATACTCATGATCGGAGAGGTCCATAAGTCAGAGTGAATAAGGTCAAACGCATGAACAACATGTGAGGAAGAAATAGGAAAAGGTAGGCGAACATGATGACCTAATTGACAGACATGACAAATATGCTCACTAGTAGCCCTATTACAAGGAATAGAGGAGCTACGACAAAGCTGAGCCAAAATGTCGACACCGGGGTGACCAAGCTAGCGGTGCCAGGGTGTGGAGGATGTTGTGGCGGCAAGGGCGGATGAGGGTGGAGCAGCGGAAGGTGGAAGACGAAGCGTGTAGAGGGGTCCGGTGCTGTCACATCGGAGAAGAGGATGCCGGGTGGCCATATCCTTCACAGTCAAACCAAAAGAGTCAAATTCAACAGAACAAGAATTATCAGTGGTGAATTGACGAATGGAAATAAGATTGTGAACAATGTCAGGAGCAACAAGAATATTTTGCAGGCGAAAAGACCCACAAGGAGTCGCATCACCCACGGAGGTGACCGGAAGACATGAGCCATTCCCAACCATGATGGAAGAAGGGAGAGATGGGTGGGGGGCCTGTGAGAGGAGATAATACCATCATGAGGAGTGGTGTGGAAGGAAGCACCTGAGTCGACCACCCAATCCGTGGCGGCCGGCAGAGTCAACACCATGGTGTTGAATGACTGCGCGAGGGCCTTCTAATCCCACCCACCGGACCACGGGCCCCACACCGAAGGAGCTGGCGGGACTGGCCACCCGGTGAGCATGGCCGCAGGTGGGGTAGGAGGCCGAGGAGTGAACTGTCTTGGCCACATGGAAATGCGCCCTGTCCATGGGTTGGAGAAGGATGGCCAGGGCGCACTCCCGGCGGCAGGGACTGGTGTGGCGGAGGTAGGAGCCGGAGCGCGACCGGTACCACCACGGCGCCCCCCTCCCCGGCGATGACGATCGCCACCACGATCACCACTACGCCCCCCCCAGTAGTGGTGGAACCGGTGGGAGGAGTACCAAGAAGGGAGGGAGTCGGCGACGGCGGTGGTTGGGAGGCCGGCCGGTTGGAGCCGGAGGTGACTAGAGCAGTCACGGTAGTAGATGTGGGAGCGAGCCCCGGGTCAGCTCCTCGAGGACAAGGTCATCACGAACCTTGTGGAAGGAGGGGAACGGCACTGTCCTGGTGATCCATGTCCGGATATGGGCGTAGCTGTCACCGAGACCGCGGAGGATGTTGAGGACAAGAATGCGGTCCGCAACAGGCTCGCCAAGGTCACGAAGAGAATCCACCATCCCCTTCATGTGATGGCAGTACTCCAAGATGGAGAGATCCCCTTGGATGAAGGTGCGGAAAGCAGCGTCCAACTGGAGAGAACGAGCCTCGCGGTTGCCAAGGAACTGCCCCTCGATCGCAACCCAGGCCTGCCGAGCGGTGCCACCAAGTTCCCGCACGATGTCCTGGAGCTCGACAGTGATGGACCCAAGGATCCATGACAGCACCACACTGTCCATGCGCCGCCAAACAGACCCCTTGGCGACCACCGGAGTGTCGATGAGGACGTGGTCATCCAGGGCATAGCGGTGGAGGGTGAGGAGCACCAGATCACGCCAGCGTGCGTAGGAGGATGATGAGGGATCAAGGGTGACTGGCACAAGCGCCCGGATGTTCTAGACACCGGCCGCCTGGGCGTGGAGCTGTGCGGCACCCAGATCTACGGCGACCTCAGGAGTCGCGGTGGCAGTGGGGTCAGCACCGCTGAGGTGATGCTCGGCCGCAGCAACATGCTGAGCCAGTGCATCAGCGGTCTGGCGTTCATTCTCCCAAGCAAGAGCAGCTGCCCGCTCACGCGCCCGAGCAGCAGCAGCAGCGGTCTTGGCAGTGGCAAGGGCGGCAGCAAGAGCAGCGTCGGCAGCCACCACATCGGTAGGGCCGGCCAGCCCGAGGCCACGGCGGTGGGGAGAAGGGGCGACGGCCCACCCAAGTTCGGCCAGGCCAGTGCCGTGATAGGGGGAAGGGGCAGCGGCGCTCCAGAGGCCATAGGAAGGCCGGCGGCAGCAAGAGGCCCCCCCATGGGCGGCTAGGCCATGGCCGTGGTGGGGGGATGGGGCGCCGGTGCCCCAGAGGCCAAGGGGTGGCCGACGGCGCCAAATCCGGCCGCCCCAGCGTAGGGTCCAGGCGGGGGGGGCGGGGCGGCGGCGAAGAAGCTCGGGGGGAGGCCGGTGGCGAGGCAGGGCGTGGGGAGGCTGGCGGCGGCGAAGCCAGGCGGGGGAAAGCCGGAGGCGCCCGATCTGTCCGCCCCAGCGTCAGATCCGCGCGGAGGGAGGCCGGCGGCGCCAGATCTGGCCGCCCCGGCGTCCGATCCGGGCGGGGGGTGGTGGATCCGGCCATGGTGGTGGTGCCTAGCCCAGGAAAAGGGGAGGAGAAGGCCGCCGATGACGAGAAGGAGAAGACGGGGATCGCCGGAGGAGGCTCGCCGGCCATGGACGTGGCGGCGGCGGTGCCGGCGGCAGGAGAGGAGAGGGGGAGCCTAAGGCTCTGATACCATGAAGGAAGGTCTAGATTGATTCCTCTCCCTAGGGTTGGTAGGATAGAAGAAGGAGAGCCTTACAGGAGGGGCCCACACACAGACAGGGGGACCCACACGACAGACACACACACACGCTCTAACAGATCTTACAAGAATGGCTAAACTGAATTAACGATTCAATTGGTTTGTATTGGCCTCTAAATTGAGAAATCTTCACAAGGTCTCATCTAAATATTGTCTCAATGCTGAATTGATTTGTTTGCTCTATTTTCAGATTTGCTATAGTAAATTGTAATTCATAACCAAAGCTTGAGTTCTTTTAAAAACCAAAACTGATTTTTCAAATACATCTGAAATCATTTATTCATCATCAATTTGAATTCTCAAATTTTAAAGGAACATTGGGTGTGTTGGGATAGGCCATCTTATTATTGTGAAAAATTGTCGTGCCATCTATTCACCCCCCTCTAGTCACCCATTTCAATCCCACAATTGGTATTAGAGCCAGTTAGATCACTAGTTGACCTTAGCCGGTTTGTGATCCTTCTTTTGGCGACATGGAGAGAAACTCTAAGATTCCAATTTTCGATGGTTATGATTTTTCTTATTGGAAGGTGCAGATGGAGGCTTACCTACTAAGCCAAGGAAGTGCTATTTGGGATATTGTTGATTCCCAATATGTGATCCCTGAAACTCGCACATCAGAGGCTGAGAAATTACAGTACGATTGTAATAGCAAAGCAAGAAACATATTGTTCATCAGTATGAATCGCAATGAGTTTGACAAGGTCCAGCACCTTAGAACTGCACGTGAGATTTGGTCTACTTTGAAAACCTTTCATGAGGGCACTTCTCAGATTGTGGGATCGGAATGGCGACTAGAGGGGGGGTGAATAGGCGCCTCGACACTTTCTTGCTAATATGATGGCCTGTTCAGATCACCCAACGCACCACAAATGTTGATCAAATCAATTTTGAACAGAGTAGTACAATAACAGTGCAAAACTTGATTCAAAATCACAGTTCAGATCAAATCGGAGTTTGAACGGTCGATCTGTATTGTCGGTATTTGGAACTCCGAACTACAACTGATATTTCGGCAAATGAATAGTCGATAGGAAGGTGTCGATCATTGAACTTCCGACAGGTTTCAGAAAACCAGAAAAACACTCAGAGATTCAGACTTTCAACTTCAGAAACATATTTCAGTTCAGGTTTAAATGAAGAAACAAATGTATTTTAGTTGAGTTCACAAAATTTCAGAATTATCCTTGACATGAATAGTGATCTTTGATACAAACTAAATACACAGTCAAGTAAACAATTTAGCTTCAATCAGGTTATCCTAAAAAACATTTCAGTTTCAAATCAGTGCATGAATCAGGGTTAAATTTGAATCAACTTCTGAATTGAATCAAAACAACACTTTCAGTTAAAATCATAGCTCAACCTTTGTTTGACAGCTCTAAAACAGATTGCAAGTTTAAAACAGTTCAGGATTACAGATTAAAGAATTGGGACAATTTCTAAAAACTTCTGAATTCAGAAAGAAACTCTACCTATACACATGCACTGAAAAAATATTTTGGTATCAGATCAGATCAGAGCAGATCAGAACAGAAAGCTTGAAACCACAACAGTATCAAAATATTTAAACTACAACCTGAAGCTAGAAGAGAATATATGAAATAGAACAGTAGATTCAGAAGTTATTTACAAACTGAAACTAAAGTGCACTTCCAGTGGATGCATCTGTTTTGAATCAATTTTGTTTAACCTGAAGACACATTTCATTCAGACCTGAACAGGAAATTAACAGTTGTTACATAGATCAAAACTGGACAAGATTAGTTGAATCAAACCTGGAAACATAATTTAGTTTCGTAATTGAGCTCAATTCAGAATTATAATTTCAAACATGATTCAAATAGATTTCACTTTTGGTATCTCAAATCAGTGATGTAGAAACAACCACAAGTCTGAAACATAAATGAAATTTCAGAACCTCTACAGTATTTTCAGGAAAAATCAGTGCTACATCTGAAGGGCAATTTCAGAGAAAGAAATGTGGTAAAGCTGTACTTCAACAGCAATTTGAATACAGTTTTTAAAACAGAGACCTCAACTAATAACTTGAACGAGAGTTCAAAATTCAGAAACAAAACTGTTTTTCCTTTAAACTCAGAACTGAAATTGACAATTAATTTCTGAGAGTGATATTGTTGTGAACACTAAAAACTGAAATCAGATTTTAGAGTACCAGCTCATTTCAAACAAATCATTGAATCTATTAATCCTGACTTCAGTAATCAACTCTTCAAAGTTTCTAATCAGCAATCAACTCTTCAAAGTTTCTGATCCGTTCACTTCAAAGAAAACAACTCAGAAACAATGTACAGTGACTAATAGACATATTCAATACTGAAATGATTGAGTTTGATTCACTGTAAATGAAGAACACTGATGAAGATTACAACAATTAAATTCAAATCCTAAAACTACTCAAGGTACTGTATCAGATCAGAAGTTTCAGAACTCTTAATTTGAGCAAAACAGTTAAAGCAATCTAACACAAAAACTTGAATAGAAAACATCAAACACTTCTGAACCACAAAATGGATCAAAAACAGCACTCAGTAAAACTGAAGCAAGGCTAAAAATTTTTCAGAATCAATTCAAAATCTGTTCATAGTTTTGATCAATCACACCAACTCTAAATCAGGAACATGAAAATAGTTTAGACCATTCAAATCTGGGAAAAACAACCTGATTTAGATGATGAATAGTTGTAGAAACAATTCATCAAACATGTAGAGGGCTAAACCAAAAACTGAACCAATTTCTCGAGAGTATTTTTCAGAGATGTGATGCCTCTTTTGATCAGCAAAAAGATCAAAAATATATTGCAGAAATCACTTGCAACTTTCAAAAATGGATCATTCAAAACATTCACGACAAAAGATGTATAGACTTCAACAACAAGTTCTGCACAAAAATCACCAAAAAATATCTCTCAAAATTGAATCCAGTCACAAAAGCTAACCTACGCCTAGAATTCAGAACTCCATCGCAAGCACTGTGCTCTTTGTCGGATCTTGAACAATGAATCAGTTTTGATATATTTCAGTAGAAAAACATAGCACACATTTGATAGAAAAGTTATGTGGTTCAGCCAAAAGAACAGCCACCTTCCCGTAGATATGGTCCTCTATTTATAGGCCAACCATGTGGGGTATTTTCTGAAAAGAACCCTCTAGAATTAAAATATTACACGAAGGTCCTATTTCTTGTAATATATTTTCAGAATTAAGAAATTCTGAAAGAAATATACTAAAGGAGTACAATTGCTCTAGACACTTACTAAAATTAAACCTAGTTTATTACACAAAGACTCAACACTAAAAAGGACTCATAACTATCAAAACTAGATTTGTGACGGTTTTCAGCAAAAACTGACAAAGCCTCTCAACCCTTCGACTCGTGACACCGCTTTGCGACTCCGAGCGCCAGCAAGCCACTTCCGCTTTCGATCCCCTCTAGCCGCTTGAATGCTTGTCATGGCCTCACTCTCGCAGACCCGGTCGTCACGCCATCGCTTCCATCCATCCATCCAAGTCTTGCTCGGTCTCTTCATGCACTCTTGAGATCTTCTCCAGCTTCGCCTGGCCTCCCTGATCCTCCGGCATTGAGCTCCCCGCTTGACCCTTGATCACTCGCTGTCGATAGTTGGTCAGCATCTCCATCCTGCACATCCAAGACAAGCCAAAACAAGAACGCGACGCACCACCGAAACCCTCGGCACAAATCCTCCATTTTACATCGAACCCCTCGATGCACTCAAACCAACACTCCATCGCTCGATGTCTCAAATGCTTATCCTTGTCAATCACTCATCATTCATACAGAAACGACCCTTGGTTTCACAATCTCCCCCTTGATGAGTGCATTGACAATCCCAAGCAAAAACATGATGAAGAATTCAAGTTAAGCGCACAAGTGACCATAAAAACTCATAAAAGAGCAAAAACATGTCACTTGGTAAAAGATCTCCCTCTTGGGCGAAAGCTCATACAAAACAAAGCATTTTGGTAAAAGCATCTCAAGGCATGAGCAAAAGCATCGGCATGATGAAAGCCATTACTTGAACTTAACCAAGCAATCACCGAAAAGCCTTCAAAAGCATCATGTAAACTATTTCTCCCGCTTTGACAATGCAAGCATCAAGGAGATAAAAAGATGCAAAGAGGGGAATGAGGGTAAAGCAGAGATTTGAGCTTTTGAAACATGAGCAACTACAATTATAGTACAAACAATCATTCGCCTTGAATATCGTCTAAAAGTACTGTATGACCAGCTCAGGTGAATAACATCTAAACAAAAGGCATGAGCAAGCATTTTCAGATTTTAGCAAATAAAAGCATCACTACTCAGACTAGCATACTAAGCATGGCAAGGCATGAGATGCAAAAGATAGCCAAATACTATCCCGATAAGCATATCCCACTGCAAGGAGCTTCAGCAAACTTGATATGCAATGAATTAGAATTTTTCATTTTTGTGTCAGGGGTTATTTGCATGTCAACCTTATGCTAACTGACCAAGCCAAGTCTAGGTCAAGCAAAAGACCATCGGAAGCTTAAAGCATTGATCTCGGTATACACTTCAATGTCCCGGTTCATACCAAAGTGCTATGGTAAGCAGTCCAGAACAAAGTAGTGCGACAAAGCAAACCCACCTGGATCTTTTAAATTTTAGCACATAACAACATGAATATCATTCATTTTCATTTTAAATTTCATTTTCATCCATTTTTCATTTTCATTTTCATTCATTTTCATTTTTAGCATAATATTTTTGATGAAATCAAGTTGCGTATTAGCATCCAAATGAAAAGGACCTAGCTATCAGGTGAGTAAAAGATAGCAAAAGCACTCAACCCATTCAAACTAGTTTCTAGACTAAGGAGTGATCGTTTTCAAATTTTCACAAATAAAAGCCATGCTCATGATAATTATCGGATGAAAACATGCCAAGTACAGTCAACAGTATTAAAGACAATACTACAAGGGCATTACAAAGCATGCACTTGTAAAAGCAATTAACCATATGTCAGAAGCTCATGCAATGCTACACAACTCCCCTCAAAACATGATAAAAGCTCTCGAATGCTCAGTGAAAGGGTGAGTTAAAAACTATTTTGGAATCCAGCATCGCAAAACTCGAGAACCAGGCAAACTAGTAGACTGATCATGCACAGGATAAGAACCATGATAAAAAGTGCATGGTCTACCTATAATGTGCGAACCTGGAAAACAACGAGGTCTCCCAACCTGTCGATAATCAAAGCCTCTTATACGCGGTCTGTCACCATATGAAGCATGGTGTACACCACGAGGGGCAAAATCACTCATTAGACCATGTGGGTCCTCAAAATCAGGATAAGAGCGAAAAGCAGGCTCATGCATACCTAAAGATGGGTAATGCATGTCCTGAAAGCTCATAGCAAAAGTCTGTCGCTCATCCCTGATACGACGAAAGCAAAACCCAACCAAATGACTCACCCGATGACAATAGGAGCAGTGATACACTATCCTGGGTGTGTGAGCTTGGGTCTCAGGCGCAAATCTCATAGTCTTCTTAGGTTTATGCTGAGGAGATTCATTTCGTGAATGAAGATCTTTCTTTGTAGGTTGAGTAGGATTCTGGGCTTTTTGATCGGTGTATAACTGGGCTCTCTCTTTCTCAAGGGTAGTGGGAGGAGTGAACACAATTTCGCTCAAAGTGTTTGAGGTAGTTCTCTCATAACCCAACCCGAGAGCTAACCATGCCCCGTCAGCACACATTTTGGTTTTAACCAAAAGTAAATCCATCCTACCCTTTCCTTCAGTGCATTTTTTCACCACAGAGAGAAGGTAATCATTTTCACATTTCAATTTTTCCACTTGCTCTCTAGCAAAGCTGAGTTAGTCTTAAGAGTGATGCAGGTGGGACACGCCGACTGCACATCTTTAGAACACTCAACACTCTCCAATCTAGCCTTAAGTTCATCAACATGCCTATCTCTCAAATTAATGCTTTCAACAAGTAAAGGACAGTTCATGCATTCGTTGATGACCGCAGGACTAGACTCCACCGCCAAAAGCTGCTTTTCAGTTAATTCAAGTTTTTCAACAGTTTGAGCATGTGTAAAATACAGATGAGCAAGTTCATTCATGACAATAAGACATGACTCACAATCAGCATCATCAGACTTAGATTTCAAAATAGCAAGTTCAGTAGAAATAGTTTCAAGTCTAAGTTTTAGTTCTTTTTGTTCTTTAGCAGCAAGTATAAGTAATCTATCTTGAGAATAAACAACATCATGCAATTCATCATTCTGAACAAGAAGTTGATCATATGATAGATATACCTCAGAAGTGTAGAGCTCATCGCTACTATCGTTGCCGTCGACCACGAAGCAAAGGTCAGTGAGATCCATTGTCTTCTTCTCCTTCTTCTCTTTCTTGGGAGGATCCTCTTCCTTCAAGCTTGGATGCTCGCTTGACGTGTTGTCAATTTCACTGAGGGTGGCCACAAAAGCTCTGGCTACTCTTTTAGCCAATTTTCCTCGCTTCCCTCTGAAGTAGGGTTTCTTGTTCCACTTGTGCTCATTTTCATTTTTCATTTTCAATTTAGGGCAATTCGCTTTTATGTGAGACGTATCTCCACATTAAAAACACCCTTGTGACCCTCCTCTCATTTGGTCTCGTCTATCATTGTAGAAGCGAGTGATATTCTTGACAATGAGAGCTAGCTCCTCATCATCCAAAGCGTCCACTTGTTCTTTTGTGACAGAGACAAGGAAGGACAAGTCAAAACACCAGAATAAGCACAAACTCCAGAAACGCCGGAAAAATTACCTCCAGATGTGGTACCACTGCTAGGACTGGAAACCAAAGCAATCGAAGGCAATAAAGCTTTTCCAACTCCTGGTCGAGACGCCTTGGCAATCTTGGTGGACTTAAGATTATTAAAGAGTTCATCACAAGTCAGAGTGTCAAAGCTCGCCGACTCTTCAATACTAGAGATCTTCACCTCCCATATGCTACGATCAAGAGCATAGAGAAGTTTGATCGCCCTATCATGGTCAGAGTAAGTCAAAGTCCCAGTTGAGAAACCATGTTGAAGAACATGGGTTTTATACTCCAGATATGATGAGTGATTGTCAATGGAAGTCAAAGAAAGAGACATGAAGACCTGCCGTGTCTAAGGCGCGTGTGACTCAGGTACACGGGCAGCGAGCGACAGCCGGGCAAAGGAGTCGCAGAGTCGGGCTAGCCCAGTTCGGGTACATGGGCTAGGAGAGGCAGAGGATCCACTGGTCTGTTGACTGGGTTTGACTCAGGTACATGGGCAGTGAGCGATTGCCGGGCTAAGGAAGCTGCGGGGTCGGGTCGGCCCAATCCGGGTACCCGGTGTGAAGACGGTGGACACTTTGTCAGTTTCGGCGCAAAACTGACAACCTATGATTATTTTGTTTTTAGGATATTAATATTTAGTTTTTAAGTCCAGAATATTTTTATTTGTGTCAGTTGATTTTTTCAAGGGTATGTTAGTAATTTCGGAATTTATTTTAGAGTCAGTGTAATTTACCCTAGGGGTAAATTAGTCTTTTTCATGTATTAGGAGTCGCCTATATATAAGCCCCTACCCCCCTAGGGATAGGGTGACTGTTATTTTTCAAGATCAATCTACAATCCACCAAAAGTCTCTATCTGAAATCTTCGTCATCGCTGGTATTTTTTTCTCTTCTCAATTCGTTGCGCAGGCGAGCCAGTTTCTTCTTTGCGTCAAGTTTTCCGCACGGGCGGTCTTTCCCAGTTTGCGCAGACTCCACGGCAGCCTGCAGTGCCCCGTGCCTTTTTCCCTAACGGCGGGCCCCGCGGCAGCAGCAAAAAGCCATGCAACCAGCAAGTGGCGACGACAGGCAGGAGTTTTTTATTTGCTCCACGCGCGCGGCAACCGAGACGGGAGCCTGGTGCGTTTTCCTTGTGCAGTGCATCATGCTCGGTGGAAGACAGCAGCAGCTGCTTTTTTGCAGAACACGACGAATTTACATTCCCTAGCAGCAGGCGTGCGTCAGCAGGCTTGTCAAGTCAGCGCAGGATTTCGTGCGGGCCCCACGGGCATCAGTGCCTCAGCAGGCATTTTTTTTCTCCACGGGTTACTGTGCGGGAGCAGAAAGCAGAGTCAGGACGCAGTTGAAGGATTTCGGCTGGCGACGACGAAGATTTCAATAGCGCAGCTTTTCGCAAAACGGCATGCAGGTAAGTAGTTTTAATCTCTTATTTTTTAGATAGCTAATTAAATAAATAGTTATCTCTTTTAATTAGCAGTTTCGTAGGTAATTTTTATCTGCTAGACATTATTAATTAATCTGCTTGTTAATTATCTCATATTTGTTTATTTAAATATTTTTGTTTAATCTGCTCATATAAAAAATTATTTATTATTATTAGTCGCACTAATAATTTTATTCTAGTTTTTATGTGCAATATTTTCGGATTATATCTGAATTAATTTTTAATGATCCATGTTTTATTCATTTGATTAGTATTTTATTTCTAGATTGAAATATAAATATTTCGTGATTTATCTAGGTGCTTTTATTTACTGCAGTAGTTTTATTTTAGTTTATATTTAATATCATTTCAATTAAGACACCGGTCATTTTTAGGCTAGACAACTTTGGTTCGCATAATTTGCTTTGCAAATAATATTTGTTTGTTTAATTTCGTTTGGGTGTTGGGATTAGAACATAGTTTAGCAATAAATTTTTAAGCGCCCATTCACCCCCCTCTAGTCGCTACTGTCGGTCCTACAAGTGGTATCATAGCAAGGTTAGGGTTTTCTCATATCTTAACCGATTCTAAACCCAGGTAGTGACCATGATGTCTTCTTGTAAAATCCCGTCCCTTGAAGCTTTTGGCTACACCTATTGGAAGACTCGCATGCGAGCCTATCTTATGAGCCAGAGCTTAGACATATGGAAGATTTGTGTTCATCCTACTTTCACCATAGTGCCTATAGCTGAGGGTACCGCTATAGATGTAATTTCCTAGCATCAAAACAATAGTAAAGCGGTGAACATTTTATTTTCTGGTCTAGGTCCTAGTGAGTTTGAGCGTGTTAGCCATCTCACCACTTCTCGAGAGATCTGGGCTACCCTCCAGGCACACCATGAGGAGACAGCTCAGGTCAAGGCTAGGCTCTACCAGACCTACCGACGTGAGTATGAAAATTTCTCACAGAAGCCGGGTGAGACTGTTGAGGCTTTGTTTGGTCGTTTTCAATCGATCATTAACAAGCTTCGTGTCAACAAGGCCGAGCGTGATCAGCTGGTCTCGGATCATGAATAGGCGCTTAAGGTTCTCCATACCTTGGACCCTAAGATCTGGGAGATCAAGGTTTCTTCTATTGTTGAGAGCGCTTCTTATGATACCTTGACTGTCGCAGAGCTTTTTAGTAAGCTCAAGGCCTTAGAGGTCGATATCCAGTTGAGATCAAATCTCACTGGTTTTGGCTCAAAAACTCTGGCCCTTGCGACACCGTCTGCTGATCCTACTGCCATGAGTTGTACTGCATTTTCTTTGATGTCTATCTCCGAGGAACAACTTGATTCGCTAGGAGATGATGATATGTGTTTGTTTAACAACCAGGTGCGACGTGTCTATGATAAGCAAATGTTTAAAAGACACGGCACAAAATCCGGATGCTTTGAGTGTGGTGATACAGGTTATTTCATCGCCGACTGCCCCAAGCGGAAGAATTACAAGAAGGGAACCGGTGACAACTCCTACGACTCCCAAGACTAGATTCTTTCGAAAGGCTTTGAAGGACTACAGGTATGAGAACAAGAAGCGAGACAAGGCTTTCTTCGCCGAGATGGAGAAAAGCTACTCCAAGAGATCCTCGTCTTTCTCCTCATCTTCGAGTTCAAGTGATGAAGTAATAGGGGAATTGGGTCCTGATCTTCCGCTAGGTAAGGATAACTTGGATTGGTGGAGAATCTCGACGTTGACGATCCAAGGCTCCAGTCTGACGGATCAAAACCTTACAATCGCTACACCACCGTCTCCGTTGGTTATCAACCACATAGGGCACGATTGACCTCGCCACGAAGGTTGGTTCCTACAAGCGAATCCAAGAACACAAGCAAGAATAGGAAGAACATGAGTCGAATGCCAAATCACAGATGAACTATGATGAGGAGAGGTTTCACAAACACCGTTGCAGTAGCCAATCGGTCCGGTGAAAGAGCGGGATCTAAACACACGAGTGTAGATACAAACAATGCAAAACCTAACCATAATGACAGCTTTCGTGAGTATAGGGCGTGGGCATCCTTTAGGAGACGCACACGACTCGTACTATGAGCCAACATGGCCTCCAACTCAGTACAAGGTCCAACTTGGCCCAATTCTGTCACGCAGGACTGTTTCAGTCACACAGAACGACTCGAGACTCCAAATGAGGCGAAAGATCCATCCTCTCCTTAGCTTTCCAAAAAGTCCAAGAACGCGCCAATCGGACTTCGTATGACGAAGTTACGCCCATTTTGGTGCATGGTGGTTGATGTAGTCCAAACCAGCGAATTCTTGACTTCAAATCATCCGTGCGACTCCATCTTCAACTCCAACTCTCCTAATCCATCTCCCATGTTCTTAAGCAACAAAATATCACTAGTATTCAGTAGCATCCCATCCAAACAAATATTAACATAGTTGCTAAGGAAAGAATTAACCTCATGGTTCAAGCGACGGGCACGAGCGCGTGTGATTGGTCCTTGTAATTGAATTGTTGGTGGAGTCTCCATGTGTGTATCATGTGAAGTGATATCCTCATCATCCTCCTCCTCTTGAATTGGAGTCGTCCTTGACTCAAGCTCATCGTCATCTCCCAAATAGGGCTTTAAATCTTAAATGTTAAATGTGGGACTAACCCCAAAAGCTGCAGGCAACTCAAGTTTATATGCATTATCATTTATCTTCTCAAGCACACGGAAAGGATCATCAGCACAGGGCATCAATTTAGACTTTCTCAAATCAGGAAAACAATCCTTGCGCAAGTGCAACCAAAAAAGATCACCCAGTTCAAATGTTATCTCTTTTCTACCCTTACTACCATAAGCACGATATTTCTCATTCATTTTCTCTATGTTTGCTTTAGTAGTTTCATGCATCTTAAGCAATAATTCAGCACGTGTAGTAGCATCAAAGTTCAATTTTTCAGATGGTGGCAATGGTAGCAAATCAATAGGAGCACGCGGATTAAAGCCATAGACCACTTGAAACGGACTTACCTTAGTAGTGGAGTGTACTGACCTATTATATGCAAAGTCAATATGAGGCAGACACTCTTCCCATAGCTTCAAGTTTGTCTTCAAAACAGCCCTCAACATGGTGGACCATGTACGGTTGACGACCTCCGTTTGCCCATCCGTTTGTGGGTGACAAGTAGTAGAAAACAACAGCTTCGTCCCCAACTTATGCCACAACGTCCTCCAAAAACGACTTAAGAATTTAGCATCACGATCTGAAACGATGGTATTGGGAACTCCATGCAAGCGTACGACCTCTCTGAAAAACAAATCAGCAACATTGATAGCATCGTCGCTCCCTTGACAAGGTATAAAATGTGCCATTTTAGAGAACCGATCTACCACCACAAAAATACTATCCCTCCCCCTCTTAGTTCTAGGTAATCCTAGCACAAAATCCATAGAAATATCCTCCCAAGGTACACTTGGAATAGGTAGAGGCATATAAAGACCATGTGGGTTTAGATGTGACTTACCTTTATTGCAGGTAGTCCATCGTGCCATGTAGCGCTCAACATCTCATCTCATCCTAGGCCAATAGAAGTGTGTGGACAGCACATCTTCAGTTTTCTTTGATCCAAAATGACCCATCAAACCACCACCATGTGCTTCCTGCAATAACAACAACCGAAGAGAGCTAGCCGGCACACATAACTTGTTAGCACGAAAAAGATATCCATTATTTAACACATATTTGTTCCAAGCACGGTCATCTGTACAATTTGCAAAAGCATCTTTGAAGTCCAAATCAGTAGCATACATGTCCTTCAAAGTTTCTAAACCAAAGATCTTATAATCAAGTTGAGAAAGCAATGTATAACGTCTAGATAAAGCATCAGCAATCACATTATCTTTTCCTTTTTATGCTTAATGATATATGGAAAAGTCTCAATAAATTCTACCCATTTAGCATGTCGTTTATTTAGATTTGCTTGACTACGTATATGCTTCAATGCTTCATGATCCGAATGAATAATAAACTCCTTAGGAAAAAGGTAATGTTGCCAAGTTTCAAGCACACGCACTAAGGCATATAATTCCTTATCATAGGTAGAATAATTCAAATGTGGACCATGTAATTTCTCACTAAAATAGGCCACGGGTTTACCTCCTTGTAGCAGCACACCTCCTATTCCAAAACCACTAGCATCACATTCTAACTCAAAGTCTTACCGAAGTCGGGTAGCTGAAGTAGAGGTGCATGTGTAAGGAGATCCTTGAGTGTGGAAAAAGCTTGTTTTTGTGCTGGTTCCCAAGAAAAAGTAACTCCCTTCTTGGTCAACTCATTCAAAGGACCGGCTATGGTGCTGAAATCTTTCACAAAACGCCGGTAGAAACCTACAAGACCAAGAAAACTACGTACATGTGTGATAGTTTGAGGTTGCGGCCAGCTGCTGATTGCTTCTACCTTCGCCACGTCAACCTCAATGCCCTGTGAAGTGACAACATATCCAAGAAACACAACTCGATCCGTGCAAAATGTGCACTTCTCAAGGATACTAAACAATCTAGTCTCACGTAGGACAGAAAAAACAGCACGTAGGTGTTCAACATGTTCAGTGGGAGACTTGCTGTAAATCAAGATATCATCAAAGTATACTACCACAAAGCATCCTATAAAGGGCCGTAGGACTTCATTCATCAAGCGCATGAAGGTACTAGGTGCATTAGTAAGTCCAAAAGGCATGACAAGCCACTCATATAATCCAAACTTTGTTTTAAAAGCAGTTTTCCATTCATCACCTAGTTTCATGCGAATTTGGTGGTAGCCACTACGGATATCGATCTTAGTAAAGATAATGGCACCACTAAGCTCATCAAGCATGTCATCCAATCTAGGAATAGGGTGTCGATATCGAATGGTGATATTATTAATAGCACGACAATCAACACACATGCACCAACTACCATCTTTCTTAGGCACCAAAAGAACGGGTACTACACAAGGGCTAAGGCTTTCACGGACGTACCCACGATCAAGAAGGTCATGTACTTGGCGCTGAATTTTTTTTGTCTCCTCCGTATTGGTACGGTACGCTGCACGATTAGGAAGAGACGCTCCTGGGATCAAATCAATTTGGTGCTCGATGCCGCGTATCGGTGGCAGACCGGGTGGTATCTCAGCAGGAAAAACATCGTTAAACTCTTGCAAAAGGTCAGTGACTGCAACAGGAACAGAGCTAGGAATGTTCGCAAGTGAAAACAACACGTTCGTGCAAATCAAGCCATATATCATGGGAGTATCATCACAAATTTTAGCAAGGTCAGTTTTAGTTGCAAGTATGACACATCCTTTTTCAGATTAATAACTTGTGATGAAGAAGGAGAAGCAACTTTATCTTTCTGTTGCCTCAAAAGCATCTTAGCTACTTGCTGATTTTTAGAAGGTTATGTGCTCATTTGCGCGTCCTTAGCATGTTTTTCTTGTTCAAATTTCACAATTTCAGCAGGAGTCATAGGAAGCAAAGTAACTTTCTTTCCTTTAAACATAAATGTGTACTTATTGCTCCTACCATGGTGTGTAGCATCAGTATCATACTCCAAAGGTCTACCAAGTAATAGAGAACATGCTTGCATTGGTACTACATCAAAATCAGCAACTCCGAAGTATGTACGAATGGGAAATCTAATGTGAGCAGTTTGTGTTACCTTGACCTTACCGCTATTGTTGAACCATTGCACGTGGTAAGGGTGTGGATGCACACGTGTGGGAAGTTGAAGCTTAGTTACCATGTCGTGGCTCACCAAATTGTTGCAACTACCGCTATCGATGATGACACGTACACGGTGGTCATTGACAATGAAGAAGGTCTGAAACAGATTGTTTCGTTGTGCCCGGTCGTCCTGCTCCATGTGAGTGCTCAAAACACGTTGTACAATGAGTGCTTCATGGTCAGCAGAGGCATCCGGTGCAAAAACAACGTCATCGTCGGAAGCATCATAATCTCCTGCAATGTTAGCAACAAGTGCATATTCATCTTCAAAATCACTAGCACATACATAGCCATCGTATTCCGTAGCAATATAAGCCCGTTGACTAGGGCAGTCCTTCATAACGTGGCCGAATCCTTTGCATCGGCGCCTTGGATGCTGCAGCTTTGGAGCTCTCAGCCTGGGCTGTAGATGCAGAAGGTGCTGATGTAACCGCCGGTCGAGAAGGAGGTGGTGATCGCTGCTGCTGCCCACTTGAGCGTGAAGTGGCACCACCAATGTTGGTCCTCATGCTGCATTGTGGTTGTTGGCGACCCTGCAATTCTTTTTCTGCAAGTATAGGAAGGTGGAAAAGACGAGTGATAGTATTGTATTCTTTATAATCAATGATATCCTGAATTTCACGTCTTAAACCACCATAAAAACGGGCCATTTTATCCTGATTGTCCTCCTCAATTTCAGCACGCATGCAACCTATTTGCAGCTCCTGATAATACTCCTCTACCGATTTATTTCCTTGGTTTAGGCGCTGTAATTTTTTCTCAAATCACGTTTATATGAAGGAGGAACCCATCTACCACGCATTTGCCGTTTTAACATACCCCAATTTTTTGGTTCATTGCCAACCTGAACTATTTCAATCCACCAAAGAAGAGCATATACAGTGAAGTCACTAGTAGCTAAGCGCACGCGGTGGATAGCAGGAACCATGTGAGCATTAAATTTTTGTTTGACTGACATATCCCAATCTAAATATGCATCTGGATCATAGGTGCCAGCAAAATGAGGTACTAAAAATTTTACGTTGGAGTATGGATCATTGTTCCCGCGGTTGCCATTGTTACCTCGTGGATGGCAGTTGCGGTGGCTGCCCATACCTTGACGATTGAACTGAAAGCGATGACGTGCAGCCTCGTCAAGGTCAATGCCACTGTTCCCGGCATCGGATAGGTCGTCTTCCTTCTCAACATGGTCGTCTTCCTCCTCAACATGGTCGTCATCGGCTTGTGCAGCAGGCAAGCGTGTCTCCAGGGCAGTCATCCGGTCCACTAGGTCAGCCAGAGTACGCGCGAGACGTTCGATGGAGTGTTGGGTCTGCCGCTGAGCCTCTAGTAGAGCACGTCGTGAGACACAGTCATTAAAATCAGATGGAGGGGTACCGTTGTTATCTTCCATGTTAGTGAAAAGACAAACAACAAAGAATAATCCTTATGGAACGCAACTAGGTGGAGTGGTGGGTGTGTGGTGGAAGCAATCCATCAAGCGCCTTACCCACGCTTGCAAGTGTTCTTACGACGCCGCAGTGAGGTCACCGGCCTACAGGTGAAGAACCAAGTGGAGGGTGGTGGGCGATTGCAAGATGTGAACCTGTCCTGACCAAGAAAAGGTGTAGCTTGGAAGGCAAAGTAAGTAGCAAGGAATAGCGATAGTAATAACAGTTAAACCAAGTTTAATAAGTGTTCGCTAGTACTCGTCAAAGTTGTTGGTCTAAGTGCTCCCAAGGTGAAATTCAAGCAATAGAGGGAAACTATGTGCCCAAAACTCAAGTGGAAGGCAGAACAAGGTAGCAAACGACAGGACCGGTTCTCTTTTGCTTCTTTACTTCTCGTTTTTTTTGTTTTTTTTCACTATATTTTTTTTGAACAAGGATGACAAGAGATGCAACCACAAAAACTGGCACCTGCAGCTGAGGTGGGAAGTGGTTCACAGAAATTCAACAAGTTCTCTGAATGGCGTGCAAAAACTTTGACCAATTTTTTTCTTTATCTTCCTGATTTTTTTGGGGGAATTCTGATGAAACCAAACATGGCGAAGCCAAGTTTGGGTCGGTTCCGAATTGGGAGAAGAAGATGCTCAAAAAATTTCAGATTTTTCTGACAAACTAGCGAAAAGTTATGCATGTTTTGCCGAAGGGGGTCACAAGGACTCGATGTGGAAAACCGAGTAGGAAACCAAGTGGAAACCGACTAGGGCTGTGGAGGGGGGTTTCGGGTGAGGTAATTTTTTTGAGACACAAGATCAACTACTACTCAAACGACACAAAGGGATGACTAAACCAGCAACAAGCACTACACCATGACCCATTTTTGTTGGCTAACTAACTGCTGGCAAAGAGGACATTAGCTGTCAATCTATCTGCCGGCAAAAGTTTTCCCGACAGATGAGGTCTGCCAGTGTAAGTGTTGACGGCAAAAAGTCATTCCCGGCAGATATTCTTTTACCAGCAGATGATTTGTTAGTGAATTTATTATTTTTCCCGGCATATAGATTTTCCCGGCAGACACCTTTTACTGGCAGATACTAAGAATTACCGGCAGATCATCAGCAGGCATGTACTAAATGTGCTTAATAAATCATTGCAATTATTAAAATTCATGGTGTAAATCCACATTGTATAATTACCAATCTAACAGCAACCATTTCATCAATCCAAAAATATGAGACACACATTGGAAGAAATTCAATTGTCATCACATATAGCAAGTGTGGTCAACAAACACATGTTTCTTCATGTCAGACAAGAAGTGCACATTCACTTCAATATACACATGATCTATCCAAAAGCTCAAGGTTCCATATGCCTTGCACCCCCGGATCTTTTCTAATAATCATAAAACAAGCGAACTCTAGCAGGAAACTTTGCGGGATTTTGGGTTGTTCTTCCCTTCGAGAGTTCTTTTGTTTTGTGATAGCACTAGTGCAATTAGTGTAGGGAAAAACCCATGTCTTCATTCAAAAACCAAACATATTGATGTGCGCTTTCACTTTCTGAGGGATCAATATGAGAAAGGGGTCATAGATCTTGTTCATGTTGATACCCATCAATAGTTGGCTGATATTTTTACCAAACCCCTAGATCAGTCTACTTTTGAGCAATTGCTAGGGGATTTGGGAGTTGTGTATCCTTTTTAGGATACTTTGAGTCAATTTTTCTTTTTCTTCATTTTTATTGAGTCTTGTTGTGTGCGTTCATATCATGCATAATCATCAATCAAATTTTGAGCTTGCTTTTGTTATATGATTAATCTGCTTTACTTTCTCTAGCTAGTATATGCTTTTGATTACTTGTCGATGATCATGTTCTCTTTCAGTTCGTATGATATATCTGATATTTGTCATATGCATGGCTTTTATGCTTTAAAATTGAAAAATGATCACCATTGCTTCTGGTAACTAGCATGTGTAAGCTGAATGCTTTCGCTATCTTTTACATGCCTGGTAGCCAGATCCTTACTTAGATGCAGATATGCGACTTAGACATCTATATGCTTTAAACATGAAAAATGTGTTATAAAAAATGATAAAAAATTCAGAAAAATGAAAAATTTATGCACTTTTATGATTATCAGAAAAGATCCAGGTTGGTTTGCTCTGTCGCATTACATTGTTCTGGACTGCTTACCATAGCACTTTGGTATGAACTAGGACGGTGTAATGTATGTCAAGACCAATGTCTTAAGCTTCTGATGGTCCAGTTCTGGCCTAGGCTTGACTTGGTCGGTTAGCATAAGGTTTGGCATGCAAATAACCCCTGGAAGAAATGAAAAATAAAAAGGAAAAAGAAAAAGTCTGAAAAATTTAAAAAGATGACAAGTTTGCTGAAGCACTTTGCTATGGACAATGCTTATCTTCGTAGATATCAGTTAGCTTTTACATCTCATGATTTACTTTGCTTATCAACTAGAAAATGTGGTGATGCTTTTGTTTGCAAAAATCGGAAAATGTGTGCTAATGACTATTTAGATATCATCTGTTGCACTAATCATGTCATGTATCTTAGACAGTATATCTTTTGCTATACATGTTAGATGTTGTAATTGCAGTTAATCATATCTAATAAGCATGCTTTTCACACTCCACCTGCACCCCATTTGCATTCATGGCATATTTTGAGGGGGAGTTGCATTTCAGGGGAGTTTGTGTCTATGTCTCTTTAGAGTGCATTTTGTCTCACTTGATGAGTCCAATTGTCAAAAAGGGGGAGAAATTTAGGGGACATTTTTGGCTTTCTCTGGGATTTATTTCAGGGGGAGTTCTAAGATCGCACTTGTTTTTGAGTCTTTATTTTTGGTTAACCATAATGACCATTTTTCTTGCTTCTGTTTGGCTTTTGGTCATTAGGGTTAAACTTTTATTTTCTTCCTTCTATTTTTCTTTTGTCTTTGTTTTCCTATTTCCACATGTTTTGCAGGTTCTGAAGATGTGCTGAAGAGGGTGTTGACAATGCACTCATCAAGGGGGAGATTGAGAAACCATGTTGAAGAACATGGGTTTTATACTCCAGATGTGATGAGTGATTGTCAACGGAAGTCAAAGAAAGAGACATGAAGACCTGCCGTGTCTAAGGCGCGTGTGACTCAGGTACATGGGCAGTGAGCAACAGCTAGGCAGAGGAGCCGCGGAATCGGGCTAGGAGCGGCAGAGGATCCACTGGTCTGTTGACTGGGTTTGACTTAGGTACATGGGCGGCGAGCGATTGCTGGGCTGAGGAAGTTGCGGGGTCGGGTCGGGCCAATCCGGGTACCTGGTGCGAAGACGGTGGATGCTTTGTCAGTTTCGGCGCAAAACTGACAACCTATGATTATTTTGTTTTTAGGATATTAATATTTAGTTTTTAAGTACAAAATATTTTTATTTGTGTCAATTGTTTTTTTCAAGGGTATGTTAGTAATTTCGGAATTTATCTTAGAGTTAGTGTAATTTACCCTAGGGGTAAATTAGTCTTTTTCATGTATTAGGAGTCGCCTATATATAGGCCCCTACCCCCTTAGGGATAGGGTGACTGTTATTTTTCAAGATCAATCTACAGTCCACCAAAAGTCTCTCTCTAAAATCTTCGTCACCGCTGGTATTTTTTTCTCTTCTGAATTTGTTGCGCAGGCGAGCCCGTTTCTTCTCTACGTCAAGTTTTCCGCACGGGCGGTCTTTCCTGGTTTGCGCAGACTCCACGGCAGCCTGCAGCACCTCACGGCTTTTTCCCTCATGGCGGGCTCCACAGCGGTAGCAAAAAGTCGTGCAACTAGCAAGCAGCGACGACAGGCGATAAGTTTTTATTTGCTCCACGCATGCGGCAACCGAGAGGGCAGCCTGGCGCGATTTCATTGTGTAGTGCATCACGCACGGCGGAAGACAGCAACAGCTACTTTTTCACAGAACGAGACGAATTTACTTTCCCTGGCAGCAGGCGTGCATCGGCAGGCTTGTCAAGTCAGCGCAGGATTTCGTGCGGGCCCCACGGGCATCAGTGCCTCAGCAGGCATTTTTTTCTCCATGGGTTGTTGTGCTGGAGCAGAAAGAAGAGTCAGGACGCAGTTGAAGGAATTCGGCCGACGACGACGAAGATTTCCACGGCGCAGCTTTTCGCAGAACGACATGCGGGTAAGTAGTTTTAATCTCCTATTTTTTAGATAGCTAATTAAATAAATAGTTATCTCTTTTAATTAGCAGTAAATTTGTTTTAATAGTTTCGTAGATAATTTTTATCTGCTAGACATTATTAATTAATCCGCTTGTTAATTATCTCGTATTTGTTTATTTAAATATTTTTGTTTAATCTGCTCATATAAAAAAATTATTTATTATTATTAGTCGCAGTAATATTTTTATTCTAGTTTTTATGTGCAATATTTTCAGATTATATCTGAATTAATTTTTAATGATCCATGTTTTATTCATTTGATTAGTATTTTATTTCTAGATTGAAATATAAATATTTCATGATTTATCTAGGTGCTTTTATTTACTACAGTAGTTTTATTTTAGTTTATATTTAATATCATTTTAATTAAGACACCGGTCATTTTTAGGCTAGACAACTTTGGTTCGCATAATTTGCTTTGCAAATATTATTTGTCTGTTTAATTTCGTTTGGGTGTTGGGATTAGAACATAGTTTAGCAAGAAATTTTTAAGCGCTTATTCACCCCCTTTGGTCGTTACTGTCGGTCCTACACCAGTGGAGCGCAAATTACTCACAATTCCATCAAAACGCACAAACATGGCATCTACAGATTTGCGAGGGCCTTGCACAAACATTTGGTATTCTTGATTATAAGTGCTTTGCCTCCTAGCCTTAATCTGGGTAGTGCCCTCATGAATTTTTTTCAAAGTGGTCCAAATTTCACGCGCAGTTCATAGGTGTTGGACCCTATCAAACTCTTTGTGACTCAGAGTGATGAACAATATGTTTCTTGCTTTGCTTTTGCATTCATACTGTGATTTTTCAGTCTTTGAGATTTGAGTTTCAGGGATCACATATTGGGAATCGACGATATCCCAAATAGCACTTCCTTGGCTTAATAAATAAGCCTCTGAGAAACCAAGGGTTGGTTTCGGAGTTTGTGATGAGTGATTTACAGATTTTATCCTCTGATTCGAAGGGGTCCCTACGAAGGGGTTCAGAGGTTGTTTCACCGAAGGGTTCGGTGGGTCTGGTTGATGCAGCTGTTGCAGCGGAGTGTGCCTGTCGGAGGGGTCCGACAGTACACGATGACTGGGTTATTCCGAAGGGTTCGGTACTTTGGGCGGTACACCGGAGTGTGTATCGGAGGTTGCTTACCCGGAGAGGTCTCGAGGGTACCGGATACACTTGTCTGCTTGTCTGTGGTGCGCAGGTGACTTCGGAGGCGACGGACGGTTCGTAGGAAGTGAACCTGGGTCAAGCGGGAGGCTTGATTCCAGGGGAGCAGGGAGCTCCATCACGAAGGCTGCGAAGGGGTCGAGGTCGGACCTCGGGTCAAGGTGCGCCAGGAGAAGGCAGTATGTGCGGAGTGTGGCTCTGGGTTAAGGTACTCCGAGACGAAGTCCTCGGAGGCGAGGCACTTCGAAGGGTACTCCGAAGGGTACTCCGAATGGAGTGACTTCGAAGTATGGTGGACAAAGTCCTCAGCAATGAGGCAAGATGTTCGAAGTGTGCTCCGGAGGGAGGCACTCGAAGGTATACCCGACGAAGGTCTCAGAAGTTGAGGTGCATCGAAGGCATGGTTCGGGTGAGGATCGTCGAGGAGTGTGCTCGGGGAGAGACACTGTGACGAAGTGCTCATGGAATGCTTAATGCAAAGGCCTTGGACGAAGGAGGGACTTCGAAGGGTGGTACTCCGAAGGTGGGGCTCCGGAGTGAAGCTAACTTCGGAGTGAGGCTGACTTCAGAGTGATGCTGGCTCCGGAGTGAGGTTGGCTCCGGAGTGAGGCTGGCTCCGGAGTGAGGCTGACTTGAGGTACTTCGGCCATGCATGGCTTCGGTACACGGACTGACAGAGTTTGAGCTGGGAGAAGCTGTGAAGCTGTGGTGGTCCACTCCGAAGGTGTTGGTGCAAAGGCCCAAGGGCTTTGACGGCTTTGGCTCAAAACCGTCACTGTATCGAAGGTTGACTTCAGTGAAGCAAAGGCCGTTAGGCTCAAGGCTTCTCACTGAAGCTACTGCACCCCTCGCGTGCGAAGGGGGCTTCAGAAGGGTCCAAATCTGCAAAGGCTGATAGCGTCTGCTCTGCAAAAGCTGGTACTGTCTCCTCTGCGAAGCTGACAAAAGAAGCCTCCAAATAAAGTAGACTACCAGTTGTACCCACCTGTTCTGATGAGACAAAAATAGTGTAAACCTTAGGGGTAAAGTAGTCTATTCACAGGGCTGAATAGTGTCTATAAATAGTGGAGGCTGGCTAGGTCACATCAACACTTTTGAGTAGTAATTTTTGAGGTCCTGTGCTAGCCGCCACATACCTTGTATTCATCCTATGAGTTCATTTTGTGTTCCCTGTTCAAGCAATGAAGTTTTGATTCTATTTTCATTTACTGCTTGAACTTGTATGCGTACTTCACTGCATGCTTTAATTTCTCTATGCACTATCTTCTTGTGAGTTTTATGGAGAGGTGTGTGAGAAGCCTGATCGAGTGAAGTGTGTGTTTTTCAGTGTTTGTTCGCTCTGTGTAAACTGGAGGCTAGACCTCTCTGATTACTAGCGAAGCACTGTTCCTGGCTTAGATCGAAGCCCGTTTTTCCTCTCTTGTCGAAGTCCTCGGTGAAGTCTGTTCGGTGTGCGTTTAGACCTTCGAAGTACGAAGCCCAGCACCAGTTGCTGTCGCTGAGTATTTGGTCAAAGTCCGCAGAGGGAAGTCTGCTCTTGCGAAGGGTGTAGTGCGAAGCCTGCTCGAAGGCACCTTGTGTGCGGAGCCTGCACTGACTTAGCAGAGCTGAGTTTTCAGGGTTGTGGGTGGAGCGAAGTCTTCTTGGCTTCGAACTTTTGCTCCTTGCGAAGCCCGATTTCGGAGCTGTGAAATACCTTCGAACCAGAACTTCGAAGGCTGTGTTCGAAGCCTGTTCCACAGAAGACAGAAGTAAAATAGAAGGCTATTTTTAGTCTGAAATTTTAAAAGCTCCCATTCAACCCCCTCTGGTCGCCGTTTCCGGTCCAACAATTGGTATCAGAGCAGTTTAAGATCACCAGTTGACCTTAACCTGTTTTGTGATCTATTGGCGACATGGACAGAGTTAGTAAAATACCTCTGTTCGATGGGACTAATTTTGCATACTGGAAGGTGCGCATGGAGGCTTACTTGCTAAGCCAAGGAAATGCAATTTGGGAGATTGTGGACTCACAATACTCCATCCCTGAAACTCGCACCTCTCAAACAGAGAAGGATCAGTATAATGCCAACTCCAAGGCTAGAAACATACTGTTCATTGTTTTGAGCCGGAGTGAGATTGATAGGGTGCAGCACCTTAGGACAGCTAGGGAGATTTGGACTACACTCACTATTTTTCATGAGGGCTCTACACAGATTAAGGCGAGGCCCCAAAGCACATACAATCAACAGTATCAGCTGTTTGTGCAGGCACCTGGTGAATCTTTAGATGTCATGTTTTCTCGCTTTGATGCGATAGTGAGTAACTTGCGGTCCAACGGGACGCTTGCTTACAATGATCATGACAGGGCTATCAAGCTTCTCTATGCTCTTGACCGTAGCATATGGGAAGTGAAGATATCCAGCATTGAGGAGTCCGCAGGTTATGACACATTGACCTGTGATGAGCTCTTCAGCAAGCAGAAGTCCATAGAGATTGCCAAGGCATCTCTTGCAGTGCATAGGAACACCTTGCCACAGCCATTGGCATTGGTTTCTAGCACTAGCCGTGGCACCACTGCAGAACCAAGCACATATGGCACGTGTGTTCTTGCAGATGGTTTTGCTTTGTCCTCCCTGGTCTCTATCACTAAGGAGCAGGTGGATACTCTGGATGATGATGAGCTTGCTCTCATTGCCAGAAGATTCACTCGTTTTCATCATGAAAGATGGGATCAGAGGAGAAGTGGTTTCAGTGGGTGTTTTGAGTGTGGCGACACTTCTCACATCAAGGCCAATTGTCCTAAACTCAAGAAGAGAGATGAGAGTGAGCGCCCCAAATACCACAAGAAGGAGAGGAAACCCTTTGTGAAGGGCAAGCGCGGCAAGGTGGCTAAGAGAGTAGCCAAAGATGCTTTCAGAGCATTTGTTGCTGCTCTCAGTGACATCGACACTTCCTCAACTGAGGAGTCGAGCTCTGAGGAGGAAGAGTCCCCAAGGAAGGAGGAGAAGAAGGACAAGAAGGGACGAGATTTCACCGGCCTTTGCTTCATGGCCGACAGCGATCACACCGGCGATGAGCTTGACTCATCTGAGGTACCACTATCCTATGACCAGCTTTCAATTAAGTTAGATGAACTGAATGAAGTAGTTCTTGGTCAGGATAGATTACTTGTGCAAGCGGCTAGAGATAGAAAATACCTTAGACTTAGGCTAGAATCTGTTTCTACTGATTTGTCATGCTTAAGTCTAGAGTTAATGATGTTGAATGTGAATCTTGTACTGTTGTCATGGGTGATCTTGCTCAGTTGCGTTCTGTGCATGCTCAAACTCTTTTTGAGCTTGAGACTGCACAGAAGCAGCTTTTTATGGTTGATTCTAGTCCTCATGATATAATTTAATGCATGAATTGTTCTTTATTACGTGAGAGCATTGATTTACGTGATAAGCATGTTCATGACTTAGAGGCTAGATTGGAGAGGGCCGGTAGTTCTAAGGATGTGCAACCTGTGTGTGACACTTGCATAACCCTTAAAGACCAACTAGGCACTATTAGAGAACGACCTGAGAACCTTATGACTGAGAATGAGTACTGTTGGGGGAGATAATCCCTGGAGTCAGCGGGGTGGGCCCCCCAGCCGGAGGGCCCAGGCTTGATGACGGAGGTCACCGTCCGGAGGAGCGTGGCCGGAGGTCACCCTCTGGAAGGGCGTGGCCGGAGGTCACCTTCTGGAGGAGCGTGGCCGGAGGTCACCGTCCGGAGGAGCTTGGCCGGAGGTCACCGTCCGGAGGAGCGTGGCCGGAGGTCACCTTCCGGAGGGGCAAAGCCGGAGGTCGCCCTTCGGCGTAGGACACAGGAGCTCGTCCTCCAGAGGCCGAAGGCCCGGGGCTCTCGGCTGTCCCGGCGAGACGAGCTCAAAGAGAGTCTTGGCGGGAAAAGGACCAGGCGGTCGTGCGAAAGGACAGGATCGCGATCTTCTGAGCCGTGTCGGGCGGCGCAGAAAGCATCCGACACGGCCGATACGCTGTCAGAGTCAAATCTTCTTGTCTGTACTATGTACCTCTTTGTCTGTACTACCGGTCAGGGCTGGTCGGGTGGCCGTTGGCAGCCCGGAGGTGCTTAGTCCTCTGGGCGGGGCGCCCTATAAATACCCCCCACTACAGTTGTAACAGACAAGCTGACTAAGGCATTGAATACACTACTCTTGTTTTCCACTGAAACCTGCTGGTTCGATCCGTCGTCCCAACAGTTGGCGCCGTCCGTGGGGATCCTAGTCCGAAAAGCTAGTGTCCTCTGCACCTATCCACCCAAAGCATGTCGAGCCGGAAGGGAGCGAGCACGGCCCCCCTGCGCAGGTCGACCCGAACCGCTGGGGGCGAGCCCGCCCCAACCGTCGACCCCAATCCTTCAGCTCCCATCACCACCACCGTCGGAGCGGCGCCCCCAGCGGGCTCCACCCAGTTGCAAGAAGAGACGCCCGGAGCTCAAGGCACCGACGGCCTGCCCGAGCCGACCTCCGCCAACCTGGCCGGGTCGCCGGGCGGGCCGCCGGAGCAGCACCTCCCAGGTGGACCCCCGGTAGTAGTGTCCCTTCAGACGGACTACGTCCGCTCACGGGACCCCGACACAACTTCCGGGGGAAGTGGGAGCCAGGCCGATGCCCTGGCTGCCGAGAACGCCAGGCTAAAGGCGGAGCTGGCTTTGTGGCGTTAGGAAGCGTCGCTCCGGCCCCCGGCCCCCCCGGCAGCCTTCCGCGCCGCGAGAGCTGCGGTCACGGACCTGAGCGACGACGAGAACCCCCCGGAGGAGGAAAACGCATCATACGACGAGGACTCTCCCCTGCACCCAGACCTCCAGAAGGTGCGCTTCAGTTCGAGCTTCCGCGCCGCCAAGCTCCCCAAGTACTCCGGGGACTCCGACCCCGGCGAGTTCTCTCGCTCCTACGCTCTGGCAATAGAAGCGTCCGGGGGGAGCCGGGACGCCATGGCCAAATGCTTCCCCCTGGCGCTCGAAGGGATCGCCCTTCGGTGGTTCTGGTCTCTCCGGCCAGGGACCATCCACTCGTGGGAGCAGCTGAAAAAGAAGTTCGTCAACAACTTCCAGGGGACCTTCGTGGCCCCCATGTCCACCCGGAGCCTTTTTCAAGTAAAGCAGCAACCCGGAGAGACACTACGGCAGTACTCCCAGCGCTTTGCGCACACCAAAGCTCAGATCAAGGGGCTTTCGGCTTCCTCAGTCATCGACGCGGCCCGGGAAGGCGTCACCCACCCAGGTCTCCTCGACAAGCTCCACCGGAAGCCCATCTCTTCGGTGGCGCAGCTCATGACGTACTTCGAAGAGTACGCTCGGTCCGAAGAGGGCCAGATACGCCGACAGGCGATGGTAGTCCCTGTCCGGGCTCCGAACGCCCGAGCGTACGAAGTGCCTCCGGAGCCCAGCCGGGGCCCACGTCGCGCCTCTGACTTCCGGCGCCCGGAGTCCGCTCGCCCGGACCTCGTTCATCAAGATTCTCGGCGGAACCGGAAGCACTTTCGGGGGGAAGTCCTTAGCATCACCCCTCAAGCGCCCGCCAAGCACCTGCACACGCCCGGCGGAAGTCGCCAGGCCGGGCCCAAGCCTCCACCCCGAGCACCTGCCAGGGGAACCTTTTACTGCAGCGTCCATGGCGAGAACCGGAGCCACGACACCGACTCCTGCCGCACCATCCTCGCTCTTCGCAGTGACTACCTCGAGCGCCAGTCCGGTCGCGGTTCCTCCGACCGAGGGCATTCTGCCCCTCGGCCTGACCAGGTCCAAATAGTCGGGCGTCAGGAACCGGAGGCCGTGACCCCGGCCGAGGGATTCGGCGGAGTCCCGGCCCTCACACTCGAAGCCGCTCCGGACCGTGGCAAGCGCGTGGTCCTTCCCATATCCGGAGGGGGAGCCCTCGGAGCGCTGTCTAAGCGGCAGCGTCGGGATTACGTTCGGGAAGTTGGGCACATCGGCACGTCCAGCCCTTCGATCCTCCCGGAATGGTCTCACGTCCCCATCAGCTTCACCGCCGAAGATGCCGCCGGCGTCAAATTTCCTCACCCCGACCCACTCGTCATTTCGGCAGACATTGCCGGGGCCGAGGTGCGTCGCATTTTAGTCGACGGAGGAAGTTCCGCTGACATCATCTTCGTGCAGGCCTTTGACCAACTGTGCTTGTCGCGCAAGCACCTCCTGCCAGCCTCGCGACCACTCCAAGGCTTCTCGGGCCCTCCGCTCGACGCTCTGGGCCAGGTCTTATTGGAAGTGACGTTCGGCACTGCGCCCCTCCAGCGTCGCGAGGAAATCCTGTTCGACGTCGTCGACGCTCCATACGCCTACAACGCCATCTTCGGCCGAGGGATGCTCAACCGCTTCGGCGCCATCGCTCACCACAACTACCTCTGCCTCAAGATGCCGACTCCCGGAGGGGTGTTGTCTGTGCTGGGCGACCAAGCCGCAGCCCGCCGGGTCGAGTACGGCCATGCGGCGCCACTGGAGCCACGGCAGGTCCACAGTGTCCGTGAAGGCGCGGAAGACGCCAACCTCCCACTGGAGGCCAGCCCTGCGCAGAAAGGGCGCCCCGCCAAACCCCTCCCAGAAGGCGAAGTCATCACCAAGACCCTGACTTACGGGGGGAAAGAGTACTCGATCAAGTTCGGAGGGGGCCTGGAGCCAGAATTATCAGCGCAGCTCGAGGCCATCGTCTGCAACAACCTCGACATCTTCGCATGGTCGGACGAAGACATTCATGGCGTCGACCGGACCACCATCGAGCACTCCTTGGCAGTTGATCCGAAGGCACGACCAGTCCGCCAGGGGCTTCGGAGGCTGTCCGCCGAGCGGGCTGAGCTCGCCAAGGCCGAGACCGACAAGCTGCTCCGCGCCGGGGTCATCAGGGAAGTGAGTCACACCGACTGGTTGTCCAACCCTGTGTTTGTCCAGAAGAAAACATCTGGCAAATGGCGCATGTGTATCGACTTTACTTCTTTGAATAAAGCTTGCCCCCGTGATCCCTACCCGCTGCCTCGTATTGATCAGCTAGTAGATTCCACAGCCGGAGCCGAGCTCCTCAGCTTCCTCGACGCATATTCCCGTTATCATCAGATCTGGCTCAAGACTGAAGACCAAGTGAAAACCAGCTTCGTCACCCCGGCCGGAGTGTTCTGCTACCTTCGGATGCCCTTCGGCCTCCGTAACGCCGGAGCAACCTTTTCACGGTTAATCTCAAAGGCCCTCGATCATCAGCTCGGGCGGAACGTGGAAGCTTACATGGACGACATCGTCATCAAGACTGCCTCCGCAAGTCAGCATGGGTCCGACATAGCCGAAACCTTCGACAGCCTTCAGCGGTGTGGGATCCGGCTTAACCCTGACAAGTGCGTCTTCGGAGCACGTGCAGGGAAGCTGCTTGGGTACCTCGTTTCCAGCCGCGGCATCGAAGCAAGTCCAACGCAAGTTCAAGCATTGCAGAACATGGCACCACCTCAGAACCTGCGGCAGGCGCAGAAGTTGGCCGAACGATTGGCCGCCCTGGGGCGTTTTCTCGCCAAATCAGCAGAGCGAAGTTTGCCCATCTTCAAGGTGCTTCGAGGTTCCAAGCATTTCGAATGGACCCCCGAGTGCCAGGATTGTTTCCAGCAAATCAAGGATTATCTCTCCGGCCTCGTGGCCCTCGCCACACCACGGGCCGGTAGTCCCTTGCTGGTTTACCTCGCCGCCTCCGGCACCGCCGCAAGCGCGGCCTTGGTTCAAGAGGAAGAGTGCGGTGGGAAGCTAGTTCAGCGGCCCGTCTACTTCGTCTCCGAGGTTCTCGCCGATGCCAAGGCCAGATACTCCGAGCTAGAGAAGGTGGCTTATGCCCTCGTCATGGCCTACCGAAAGCTCCGGCACTACTTCTTGGCCCACGACATCATCATTCCAACAGCCTATCCGTTGGGCGACATGTTCAGAAACAAAGACGCCACTGGTCGCATCGGGAAGTGGGCGGTAGAGCTGGCCCCGTTCGGGATCTCCTTCGTTGCCCGGACGGCCATTAAATCCCAGATTCTCGCTGACTTCGTCGCAGAGTGGACGTGGGCCCAGAGCCCGCGAGCGCCGGCACAGGCGAAGAGATTTGGACCATTTTTACGGATGGCGCTTACCAGGCCTCCGGAGCTGGAGCCGGAGCAGTCATCATCTCCCCTTCGGGTCAGCAGGCCCTGTACTCCGCCCGGTTAAGCTTCAAGGCCACTAACAACGTCGCGGAGTAAGAAGGTGTCCTCTTGGGACTTCGCAAGGCGCTCGCCTTGGGCGCCGCGCGCGTGATCGTGAAGACCGATTCCCAAGTGGTCGCCGGGCACATCGACAAGTCCTTTCGAGCGAAGCACCCGGACCTCGCTTCCTACCTCGACTCCATCCGCAAGTTCGAAGCCTCCTTCAAGGGCATCTCCGTCCAGAACATCCCGCGAAGCGACAATGCCCAAGCGGATGTCCTCGCTAAGGCCGGGGCCGGCGCCCAGGCCTTGCCGCCAGGGGCTTTCTTCGAGGAACTCGCCCAGCCTTCGGTGACTCATCGAAGCGAGGCGGTCGACCCCGCCGCCCCGGAGGAGAGCGAACCGTCGCCATGCCCGGCCCCAGTACTCTGTACAGCCAGCATCGATTGGCGCGAGCCCATCCTCCGCGCGCTCGCCGGCGGCGATGAAGTCCATCCCAGTCCGGAGCAGGTTCGCCTGCAACTCCGCGCAAGGTCATTCGAGGTCATCAATGGAATCCTGTACAAGTCCGGAGTATGTTCCCCGCTGCTCCGCTGCGTTGCGCATTCCGACGGTGTCGCCATGCTCCGGGAGATACATGAAGGGTTGTGCGGCAGTCACTTAGCGCCGCGGGCCCTCGCAGGCAAAGCTCTCCGGCAAGGCATGTACTGGCCCACCATCATCGCCGACGCCGAAGAACTCGTCCGCGCCTGCCAAGGTTGCCAGTGGATGGGCCGACGCAGTCACCGCCCCCCAGCAAAGTTGCTACCTATCCCTCCTGTGTGGCCCTTGGCCCGCTGGGGCATGGACCTCGTCGGCCCGCTCCCCAGAGCGAAGGGAAACCTACGCTTCGTCGTTGTCGCAGTCGAGTACTTCTCCAAGTGGGTCGAAGCGGCGCCTCTCACCACCATCACATCCCGAAGTGTCCAGAAGTTTTTCTGGCAGCATATCGTGTGCCGGTTCGGAGTACCCAAGCAGCTCACATTGGATAACGGAACGCAGTTTGATGCCGGCAGCTTCCGGGCATTCTGTGAAGAGCTGGGAGTTCAGCTTTGCTTCGCGGCCGTGCGGCACCCCCAGTCTAACGGAGCAGTGGAGCGAGCCAACGGGCACATTCTGTCCGGCCTTCATAAGCGTATTGTCGGGTTGGCCCGAGGCACGTGGCCCGACGAACTACCCAAGGTCTTATGGTCCATCCGGACGACCGTTTCCCGGGCAACGGGCTTCACCCCGTTCCGCCTCCTGTTCGGCGACGAAGCGATGACGCCAACGGAGCTCCGCGCCGGTTCACTGCGCGTCGTAACACCCGAAGTTGAAGATGAGCGCGCCGTCTCCCTTGACCTAGCGGAAGAAACGCGGCTGCGCGCCGTCGCCAACCTGTCCCACTATCAGAAGGAGACCAAGGGGTGGTATGATACCAAGGTTAAGCGCAACGAGTTCCAACCAGGGCACCTCGTCCTCCGCGCAGTGGTCGCTCCCTCCAAGTTGGGCAACAAATGGGACGGACCGTACATTGTTACAAAGTCCGGACGGCCGGGGTCCTACCGCCTCGCTACACTAGAAGGCGAAGAGCTGAAGCATTCGTGGCACGCTGGGGACCTGAAGCGCTACTTTCCGTAACACTACCGATGTACTTTCTTCGCGGCCATCGCCGCCTGTTTGTATCCCCCATCTGGGAAATAAAATTTTCAGCCAACTATTCCGACCGACACAACTCGCGTCGCACCCTCATATTCGGGTTCCGAGCTCTGGCTCGACGCGCCCTCGCATTCGGGTTCCGAGCTATGCCTCGACGCACCCTCACACTCGGGTTCCGAGCTCCGGCTCGACGCGCCCTCGCATTCGGGTTCCGAGCTCCGGCTCGACGCGCCCTCACAATTGGGTTCCGAGCTATGCCTCGACGCGCCCTCGCATTCGGGTTCCGAGCTATGCCTCGACGCACCCTCACACTCGGGTTCCGAGCTCCGGCTCGACGCGCCCTCGCATTCGGGTTCCGAGCTCCGGCTCGACGCGCCCCAACAATTGGGTTCCGAGCTATGCCTCGACGCACCCTCGCATTCGGGTTCCGAGCTATGCCTCGACGCACCCTCACACTCGGGTCCCGAGCTCCGGCTCGACGCGCCCTCGCATTCGGGTTCCGAGCTCCGGCTCGACGCGCCCTCACAATTGGGTTCCGAGCTATGCCTCGACGCACCCTCGCATTCGGGTTCTGAGCTCCGGCTCGACGCGCCCTCACAATTGGGTCCCGAGCTCCGGCTCGACGCGCCCTCGCATTCGGGTTCCGAGCTCCGGCTCGACGCGCCCTCACAATTGGGTTCCGAGCTATGCCTCGACGCACCCTCGCATTCGGGTTCCGAGCTCCGGCTCGACGCGCCCTCACAATTGGGTTCCGAGCTATGCCTCGACGCACCCTCGCATTCGGGTTCCGAGCTCCGGCTCGACGCACCCTCATATTCGGGTTCCGAGCTATGCCTCGACGCACCCTCACACTCGGGTTCCGAGCTCCGGCTCGACGCGCCCTCATATTCGGGTTCCGAGCTAGGCCTCGACGCGCCCTCACGATCGGGTTCCGAGCTATGTCTCGCCGCGCCCTCACGTTCGGGTTCAGAGCTATGCCAGTGTGACGCGCACCGTCCGCTCTCCCTCTCCTAAGCTACTTAGCGCCCAGCTAGTAAACCAGCTACCCGCCAAGAGGGGGGGAGGAAGAGAGAGAGAGCGAGGCGCAAGTTGCAGCAAGTATATGAAGCATACAATAACAAGCGCATAAGCATACAATGTTCATTACAAGTAAGGGGGAAGTTAAGAAAAGCTCTTGTCCAGGCCAAGAAGGAACCACGGGCCCCTTCGGTTGGACGGACCGGAAGTCGTGCTCGCCCCCCCGGCCGGACCTTTCCTTCCTCTTCCTGCGCTCCTCTTCCTTCTTTTGGGCGCGGAAAGTTCTCTGGTCCTCCTGGAGCTGAGCCCAGCTGCGCAGGCCGCCCTCCTCCGGGGACGCTCCCCCTAAGTCAGCCTCCGTATCGGACCAGTCAACCGGCTCGGAGGATGAGGACGGCGAGCGAGACCCACTCTCTTCGTCCTTCACATGCTTCAGAACCCCCTGAAGGACGTCGGAGTCCACACGTCCGTCACTGCCGCGGGGAAGAACGAAGCGCGCGGGCCGGTTCGCCCGCACAGCTTCGAGGATGGCCCAGCGATGCCGAAGGGCGTCGCCCGGTTCAAGTACCTCGACATCAAGTTCGCGACCGCAAACACCCTGAGTAAGTCCCGAAAAAGTAGTCTTTATTAATATAACTAAGTTCCCTAAGCTATTACAGGATAAGGCTGAGACCAACCCCTAGAGCTACACCTGCGGGTCCAGCAAACGGGCCGAGGCTGAAGGGTTCGAAGGGGCTGGAGGGTCGCGCGCACGGAGTGCTTCCTCCAGCCAAGCCTGGATCGCCGCAGGGCCTTCGGTTTGCCAGGTCGCCTTGAGCGCCCTCCAAGCTTGGGTCAGGGCGAAGCTTGGCGTTCGAAGGTGGTCCCCCGTGAAGGCGACCGGGTGCGGGCTCGAAGGCGAAGGAAGCGGAAGCCCGGACGCCTCGAGATGCCGGAGGATCCCGTACGCTGCCACCCGAGCGGACACCTCGCCGTACTGATCCATGGCAAGCTGTATCTGCCGGACGGCAGATCGAACGAACTTCACTCGGCGGACCAGGGGCTGCCGGGCGATGTCGAACGTGCCGCAGCCAGTGCCGTAGCGCGCCAACATCTTCCGCAAGGATTCAGCGGCCTCGGCCGCCGTCTTCCCGGCCTCGGCGAGCTCCTCGGCGGCCTTCCCGTTCCGCGAGTTGAGGCCCGCCTCGACCTCCTCCAAATGAGTCACCCGGGCTCCGAGGGCTTCGACCTTGCGTTCCGCCTCCGAGGCCCGAGCTTGGAGCCGGGAAACCTCTTCTTCGAGCCGATCGGCCTCCGAGGCCCGGGCCCGGAGTACCTCCGCCTCAGCGGCCCTGGTTCGGAGGGCACTGACCTCCGCTTCCAGCTCGTCGGCACGGGCGGCCCTGGCCCGGAGCCCCTCCAGCTCCGCGACGCGGGCCCTGAGCGAGTCCGCCTCCGCTGCTTGGGCCTCCAGCGCCGCCACCCTCGACGCCTGGGATCGAAGGACCTCGGCCTCCAACGAACGCTCGCGGGCCAATCTCTCCGCGGCCGCCACCCGGGACGCGAGCCCTGCGGCGTACGCCTCGTGATGTTCGCGCTCGAGAAGCAGAGCGGACATCTGCCCCTGCGCCAGCGCCACCACCTGCATGCGGAGAAGTGGTCAGAAGATCCGCGACGAGGGCGTCAAGAGCGTCCAAGGAAAGTACTTGGCCCGCGGCTGTCTCGATAGCCCTTCCGAGGTCCAAGCTATCCGATCGCCCCAGCTCGCCTATCACCGGGGCATCACGCAGCCGCAGGTAGTAGTCGTGGATCGGGGCCACTCTCGAGGCGAAGTCCTCCCCCACCGTCAGGAAAGGGCGCAGAAGCGGCACGGAGCCGCGCGCGGTTCGTAGGTCAGCGGGAGGCTGATGCCGGACCCCGACGCCCCCGGCGGGCTCCTGAGGGGCTCCCTCGGCGCTCCGGGACTCCGCCTCGTCCTGCGGATTCAAGCCCCCCTTCGCGGTGACAGGGGCTCCGGACCTCGCATCCGGAGCATCTGCCGGGTGGCGGTCGACTGGCTCCATGCCTCCGGCCGAAGTACCTACACGAGCAACGGGAGTTAGATACAGGAAAGCTCCTTGCGCACGGAGAGGCGTGACGAAGTTACCGTACCCGCGTCCGCAGTATCGTCGACGCGGTCCGGGGGCTGAAAATGGCCCGACGGGCTCGGGCGGAAGAAAAGGTTGTCGATGGAGTTCGGCGGAGAACCCGCCACCGCCGCGGCTAGTTCCGCCTCCTTGTCGGCGCTCCTTTCAACGCCAGCGAGTGGGTCAGCTAGGCCCCCGTGGCCCAAGCTGTCCGTAGCCCTGCTCTCGACGGAGCCCGCGGAGCCGCCCGCCGAAACGGGTATCGGAGAGGAAGCGGTCCCCGGGCGGGGCGTCACTCCGGCGATGCGTGACTCTTGATTGGCACCCGGCGCGGGCTCCGTTGGGCCCGGGTGAAGGAGAGCATCCTCGCGCCCCTCGGTGCTCGGCGGGATCGATGGAGCCGGAGCCGGAACCTCCGGGGGATCTCCCGACTCCGACTGGACTCCTTCGCTGGAGCCCCCTCCCTCCGAACGAGAAGCTGAGGAAGGTCCCGGCGACGCGCGCTTCGGCCCCTTCACAATCCTCTTCTTCTTCGAGCGGCTCGGAGAAGGGCAGCCGTCCGCATCGCCCGCCTTCCTCTTCGAGACGTCCCGGAGGACCTCGCCCTCCGGGAGAGGCGGGGGCGTGAGCTCGAGCGCCCCCCACACTCTGTTGGAGCGTTCCCAGGAGCCCACCAGCTCCAACCGGCGGGCCCGCTCGGCCGCGGTGGGAACCCCCAGGATCCTCTCCGCCAAGCGAGCGATCTCTTCGGGCGTCCGAGCGACGAGAGATCCTGCATCTTTTCGTCAGGGCCGGGGTACCCCTCGGGCGCGCAAAAGCAAGACTGAAGGCGAAAGGAAGTTGAGACTTACCAAGCTGCCGAGACAGCTCCGTCGGCACCGACGCGTCCCGGCTACTCCGGAGCAAGGCGGGCCACTCCTCCTTCAGCGGGGGGATCTCGAGGGCCACGAACTCCTCCACCAAGTCCCGCATGCTCATCCGGCGGGCGACGATTTGGAGAAGTTGTACCCTCGCCGAGATGGCCCCGGAGTTGACTTCGACCCGCGCCTCTCTTCGGAACCAGATGTGGTGCGGTATTCCGGCCAAGCCGGAGGTGAGCCCTACGCGAACGTAGAACCACCGACTCACCCACTTCGAGTACCACCTTTCGTTGGTGGCCTTCGCCGGGAAGGAGTCCGCGTACCTCCTCCGGAGCTGGAAGTTGATGCTCCCGAAGGCCAGCACCCGGCCGTCCTTTTTCTTCGGTTGGCAGAGGGCTTCGTGCATCTCAGCGAAGACCTCCGCCCTCCCTTCGCAGCCTTCGGCGCGCATGGCCCACTCGAAGACGGCGAGGCGGGCCACGGCATTGGGGGACAGCTGCGGGAGCTCCAGATGGAACGCCTCCAGGACCCCAGCAAGAAGCTCTGAGGCAGGGAACCCCAGGCCCGCGTCGAAGAAGGCTTCGAAGACGACGACCTCGCCTTCCCGCGGCCGCGGGGCCGTCTCCCGCCCCGGCCTCCTCGCCGGCGTCTCTAGGCCGAGACGGGTCCTGGTCGCCTGCTCGATCGAGGCTTCAGTGCAGGCAGACGCCCCGAGCTCCAGCGTCTGTTCTCGGAATCGCTCGGAAGCGGGGCGGAGCTCGCGCGCGCCGCGCACCTCTAGCGTGTCGGTCGCCGCCGCCGCCGCCGCGGCCGTCATCTGGCGCTGCAAGAAACGCGGGTCCATCGCCATTGCGGGAACCGGCTTCCTCGACATTCTTGGAGCGCAGATGGAAGGAGCGTAAGGCTAAGAGGGCGAGTGGGCAGTGGATTAAGCGTTCGCGGTTGGCGCGTGAGGGTGAAGGAAGAAGAAGCCGTGAAGGGCGAGCATATATATATCTTTCGGAAAGGCTGGCGGTTCGACTCCCGTTTCGGTTAGCGTGTGAACGCGGCGGTTTACGCGGCGCCGCATTCAAAACTTGGTGGCGCATCGGGGCGCGGGGGCGATCTCCCAGCGATCCGCCTCTTCGGTGCCGCCGGCGCGCGTATTAACTGCTCTCGGCCCGCTCGCCCGGCCCCTCGGGGTTGGAGCCCCCGTAGTCAAGATGCGCCAGTCTCCGGTCAGCTCGGTCAACCCCCCTCGGTGCCTCGGAGGCGGGCGGAAGCCCGAGGCAGGGTCTAATTCCCCGGTCTCTCGACTCCCCGTCTCAGTGCGCCCCAGCGCCCCGGCGGATGCGGCGCCCTAAAGCGAGGTACGCACTCTTGCGAATTGGTGGGATTATCTTGTGCGCTTCCACCCCCTCCCATTGCAGGACTACGAGCGGGAAGAAGCGAGGGGCTACTGTTGGGGGAGATAATCCCTGGAGTCAGCGGGGTGGGCCCCCCAGCCGGAGGGCCCAGGCTTGATGACGGAGGTCACCGTCCGGAGGAGCGTGGCCGGAGGTCACCCTCCGGAAGGGCGTGGCCGGAGGTCACCTTCCGGAGGAGCGTGGCCGGAGGTCACCGTCCGGAGGAGCGTGGCCGGAGGTCACCTTCCGGAGGGGCAAAGCCGGAGGTCGCCCTTCGGCGTAGGACACAGGAGCTCGTCCTCCGGAGGCTGAAGGCCCGGGGCTCTCGGCTGTCCCGGCGAGACGAGCTCAAAGAGAGTCTTGGCGGGATAAGGACCAGGCGGTCGTGCGAAAGGACAGGATCGCGATCTTCTGAGCCGTGTCGGGCGGCGCATAAAGCATCCGACACGGCCGATACGCTGTCAGAGTCGAATCTTCTTGTCTGTACTATGTACCTCTTTGTCTGTACTACCGGTCAGGGCTGGTCGGGTGGCCGTTGGCAGCCCGGAGGCGCTTAGTCCTCTGGGCGGGGCGCCCTATAAATACCCCCCACTACAGTTGTAACAGACAAGCTGACTAAGGCATTGAATACACTACTCTTGTTTTCCACTGAAACCTGCTGGTTCGATCCGTCGTCCCAACAAGTACCTTCTTTCTGTGGTTAACAAATGCACTGAGGGAAAGGGTAGGATGGACTTGCTCTTGGCCAAGACCAAGATGTGTGCTGATAGAGTAGGGTTAGCTCTAGGTTTGGGTTTTGAGAGGATTCCCTCAAACAGTGAGAACAAAACTGTTTTTACCTCACTCACTACCCTAGAGAAAGAGAGAGCTCTGTTAGACACTGCATCAGTCAAAAAGCCTACCCGAACTCCGAAGAAAACCACTCCTCCCGCAAAGAAAATTCCTCCCAAAAAAACCACACAGTAGAAGCCCAAGGAGCCTGTGAGAGTTGCTCCTATGACCCATGAGAGTGCCCCTAGGAGAGTTTTTCATTGTTCCTACTGTCAGCAGGTGGGTCATCTGGTTGGGTTATGTTTTCGTCGCATCAAGGATGAGCGACGCTCTCAGGCGCTGAGGTTCCAGAAAATGCACTACCCATCTTTAGGTATGCATGAGTCTGAGTTTTACTCTCGTCCTGTTTTCGAGGCTCCTCGTGCTTCTTGGAGAGGTTTTGCTCCTCGAGGTGTTCACCATGTTCCATATGGTAGTAGACCCCGGGCGAGTAGCTTTGTACCTCGTCAGAGTAGGAGACCTCATCATACTTTTAGATCACAGCATGTAGGTAGACCTCGCACTTTGCATCATTCTGATTATCATGTGCGTAGACAGTCTACTTTTACTGTGCCTACTACTCGTATCACTTAGTGCTGGATGCCTCGTCATGTATTCACTCACCCCAGCACTGATCGATCGATATTTTCTTATCATGTGTAGGCGCTAGATCGAGGTCTGGAGGGCACGTGGATCATGGACTCCGGTTGTTCGTGCCATATGACCGGAGATGCATCATGGTTCTCCAGCCCCACCACAACCAAGCAAAAGGAACATATCACCTTCGGCAATAATCGAAAGAGTAGAGTGAAAGGTAAAGGTGTGGTAAGAATTAACTCGAATTTCAATCTCAAAGATGTTGCTTTGGTTGAGAATTTGGGATACAATTTGCTTTATGTATCTCAATTGCTTGATGAGGGCTTCGAAGTGCGATTCCATCGCGATACTTCGCAAGTACTCAATTCTGATGGCGTTGTGGTCTGTAAGATCTTTAGAGTTGGGAGAGTTTTTGGAGCTGATTTTTCTGAGTCATCTGGTTCTTCTCATTATCTTGTTGCACATTCTACCTCTGAGCTTTGGAAGTGGCATAGGAGACTAGGGCATATGAGCTTTGAGTTGCTCGCTCGTCTGAGTGCCCTAGGTCTGATCCGAGGATTGCCCAAGCTCAAGTTTGAGAAGAATTTAGTTTGCTGAAGATCTAGGCCCCATGTGAGTTTTGGTAATTAATGACAAACGCGCGTTTGTGGACTAATATTTTTCTTAAGTGTGAAGGAAATGAGTAGGTCCCGCGCAAGTGGAGCACAAGATGGAAAAACCCGAAGATCTGGATGATTAAAGGCTACGACAAAAGGTTTGAAGGAATCTAGAAAATGATCAAGGTGTTTGGAGCAATCAATTAGGCTAGGTTTAAATTTTGTCTTTGCCGTACTATAAAGAGGGGTTGCATCTTGGTTATGAGTTGATTTTAAAGTGCCAATTTGCATTGCATGGAGTATCTTTTGAACACGTGTGTTTGTTGCAAAAGTTACCACTTTGGCTAAATTCCTTGAAACACAAAATGCAGCTTTTGTTGGAGTTGTCTGACCCTGGCGGTCTGACCGACCATATGGGTCCGGTCAGACCGGCTGGAGTTGGGCGGTCCGACCAGCCAGGGGGTCGGTCTGACCGGGTTGCGCAGTACTGGAAAACTACTGGTTTACAGAGCCGACGGGAGCACTATCGGTCCGACCGAGCCGATGGCCGGTCAGACCGAGTAGGGTCGGTCCGACCAGGCCAGCATGGCCGGTCAGACCGAGGTGTCCTGTCACATCAGTAAACGGCTAGTTTTCTAGCCGTTGCAGTTGAGGTCGGTCAGACCGGCCCCAGATGGGCGGTCAGACCGGCCCCAGATGGGCGGTCAGACCGACAGTGCGCAGAGAGCCACCTAACTCGTGTAACGGCTAGTTTTTGGGTGTGTGGCTATATAAACCCTTGCTACAGCTCCTTTGCCAGATTTTTGGCATTCATTTGAGCATACTTGAGCACAAGAGAGTCTCTCCCACCATTGAGCACTAATTTGAGCACTAGTGAGGTTGGGAAGAAAAAGGGTGATCAAGTGATTGAGTTGATTGCATTGCATTGGCATTTTGACACTTGATCCTCTTCTCCTAACTTTGATTGCAGCTTGTTACTCTTGGAGATTGCCATCTCCTAGACGGCTTGGAGAAGAAACCGGTGATCTCTCCTAGAAGGTTGTGGAGGAGACCTGGGAGGTTGTGAAGGTTGGAGCTCACCTATCCGAAGTGGAGAAGAGCTACCACTAGTGATCGAGGCCCGAGAGTTGCACTTCCGGTGCCGGCTCATCTTCAAGATAATTTCTCTTTGAGAAATCCGAGGCTTGGTGAAGAGAGCGGTCAAGTGAAACTCGCCTCAACGAGGACGTAGGAAATTGGCAAATTTCCGAACCTCGGGATAAAATTCGGTTGTCTCTTGTCCCCTTTTTATTTGAGCAAGTTAAATTGTGCAAGCTTACTTTTCTAGAGTAATCTACTTGCCATCTTAGGTTGCACTATTTGTTCTAGCTATTTTCTACCATTGCCTTAGGTCCTTGCTTATTGTTTAGCTAAAATTGAATTAGTTTTAAAAACCGCCTATTCACCCCCCTCTAGTCGGTACATCGATCGTACATTTGCGCTCCTTGTCGACATGGAAAAATGATTGCCGCTTCGCACTCGCCAGTCACCACTGTGATGACTGAACAACCCGGAGAACTTCTCCACATGGACACCGTAGGTCCTTCTCGGGATAGTTCTTTAGGCGGCAAGTGGTATGTTGTTGGAACGACGGATCGGACCAGCAGGTTTTCTTGGTGGAAATGAGGGTGGTGTATTCAATGCTCCTTGAGCTTGTCCTCTTACAACTGTAGTTGGGGGGTATTTATAAGGCACCCCGTCCAGAGACCAAGCACCTCTGGAACGCCAACGGCTACCCGGCCAACCACCGGTCGACAGTACAGACAAAACGGACTATATACAGTACAGACACGAAGATTCGACTCTGACAGCGTATCAACCGTGTCGGACGCTGCCTGCGCCGCCCGACACGGCTCAGAGGATCGCGATCCTGTCCCCCTGTACATTTGTCCCGTCCTTTTCCCGCCAACGCTCCCTTCGGGTTCGCTACTACGGCCTGAGGGAGGGGCCTTCAGCAATTCCCTCCCGGTGGGCGGTCTCCGATGACCTTCTCCCGAAGGGTGGCCTCCAGCATCTTTCTCCCGGGGGATGGCCTCCGGCGTCCTTGTACCGGAGGATGGCCTCCCGCCTCCGTCTCCTGGAAGGAGGCCTCCGGCAACCTTCTCCCGGAGGGTGGCCTCCGGTATCCTTCTCTTGGAGGGTGGCCTCCGGTATCCTTGGCTTCAGACCCCCTGGCAGTGGGCCCCCTGGCCGTCGGGATTATCTCCCCCAACAGTAGCCCCTCGCTTCTTTCCTCTCGGGAGCCCTGCGTTAAGAGAGGGTGGAAGCGCACATGATAATTCCGATAACTTTCATAAGGATGTAACTTACATTGAGGTGCCGGGCCTGGCCGGAGTGCGACACCCTTCGACGGACGCGGAGGAGCTCTGGAGCGGGCAGGCGCGGCCGGACCGGGGGTGGAGGTCCGCTTCGAGTTCCCCTTCCCGAGGGGTTGGGAGAAGTTTGACCGGCTCCCCAGACATTTACGCTCCTTGGACCATAGGGCTCCAGCCCCGAGGAGGTGGCTCAACGCCACCCAAGGCAGTTAATGCCGCCGGCGTGCACTCGGCATTGGGGAGGCGAACCGTCGGCAGACCGCTGCGCCCCGAGGCGTCGGTTAGACATTAAATGCAGGCGCCATGCAACCGCCGCGTTCACACGTGGAACGAGCAGAAGAGGAAACTGCCGGCTTCGTACTTAAATACCACCCGCTACGCGTCTGGTTCCTCCTTCCTGACTTCATCGCACACGCTCCAGCCACACCAGCCTGCACCCACTTCGCTTCCCGAGCGCTAGCCCTCTTCTCACTCCTTGCGCGATGGCGAGAGGTGACGCCCTGACAATGGCGATGGATCCGTGTTTTCTGCAGCGCCAAATGGCGACGGCGGCGACGGTGGCCACCGGCCCATCATAGACACGCAGCTCGCGCGAGCTTCGTCCTGCCTCGGAGCGGTTCCGGGAGCAGACCTTGGAGCTTGGCCCATCTACATGCACGGGGGCTTCGATCGAGCAAGTGACCAGGGGCCGCCTTGGTCCCGAGACGCAGGCGAGGAGACCAGGTCGGGAGACGGCCCCGCAGCCGCGAGAGGGCGAGGTCGTCGTCTTCGAGGCTTTCTTCGAGGCGGGGCTGGGGTTTCCCACCTCGGAGCTCCTCGCTGGGGTGCTGGACGCGTTCCACGTGGAGCTCCCGCAGCTGTCTCCCAACGTCGTGGCTCGCCTCGCCATCTTCGAGTGGGCCATGCGCGCCGAGGGCTGCGAAGGAAGGGTGGAGGTCTTTGCGGAGATGCACGAGGCCCTCTGCCAGTCGAAGAAGAAGGGGGGTCAGATACTAGCTTTCAGAAGCATTAATTTCCAACTCCGGAGGAAGTACGTGGACCACTTCCCAGCGAAGGCCATCAACGAGAGGTGGTACTCCAAATGGGTGAGCCGGTGGTTCTATGTCCATGTGGGGCTTAGCTCCGGACTCGCCGGGATTCCACGCCACATCTGGTTCCGGAAGGAGGCGCGTCGAAGTTGACTCCGGCTCGATCTCCGTGAGGATCAAGCTTCTTCAGATCGTTGTTCGCCGAATGAGCATGCGTGACTTGGCGGAGGAATTCGTGGCCCTTGAAATCCCTCCGCTGAAGGAAGAATGGCCGGCGTCGCTCCAGAGCAGCCGGGATGAATCGATGCCAGCGGAGCTCTCCCGCCAACTCGGTAAGCATTAGCGCTTGTTTACCTTGACTCCGCTTTCTGCTCGGAGGGCATTTTGATTATGGCCTTTGGACTACAGGGTCGCTTGTGGCCCGGACCCCCGAAGAGGTGGCCCGCGTGACGGAGGGGATCCTTGGTGCCCCTACCCAAGCCGAACGCACCCGACGGTTGGAACTGGTGGGTTCCTGGGAGCGCTTCAACCGAGTGTGGGGCGCTCTTGAGCTCTCGCCTCCGCCTCTTCTGGAGGGAGAGGCCCTTAGGGAAGTCTCGAAGAGGAAGGTGGGTGATCCCGATGGTGGCCTCTCGCCCAGGCGCCCCTCGAAGAAGAAGAAGATAGTGAAAGGGCCCAAGCGGCTTTCCCCGGAACCAACCTCCGCCTCCGGCTCCGAAGGAGGACGATCCAGCGACAGGGCTCAATCGGAGTCGAGGGATCCTCCGGCGATTCCGGATCCGATTCCGCCCGTCCGCTCGGGCACCGAGAGGACCGAGGGTGCTCTCCCTCGCTCGGGCTTCGAGGACCCTGCGCCGGGGGCTAGGCAAGGGGTCCCTGCCGCCCGGACAACGCCGCCTCTAGAGGCTTCTCCCCTGCGGCAACCAACTTCGGAGGGGGGCTCCGTCGGCTCTCACGGTAGCAGGGCGACAGACAGCCTGGATCGCGGCGGGCTGGCCGACCCCCTCGGGGCCATCGAAGGGCGCGAGGCCATGGAAGCCGAGCTCGCCGCGGCGGCGGCGGGTTCGCCCGTGAACTCCATCGACGACCTCTTCTTTCGCCCGAGCCCCTCCGGTCCAACTCCGCCTTCGGAGGATCTTGGCGATGGCGCGGATGAAGGTAAGATAGCTTATCCGTCTTTCTTCAAACCCCGGGATTCCTTCGAACTTCAACCCCGTTCATCTACACAGGCACATCTGCCCGGGTCGCTGAGCCAGTCGTCTTGCCCCGGGACGACGCCGCAAACGAGAGGCCCGCAGCTCCTGTTGATGCGACGGCGGCTTCGGAGCAGCGAGCCGGAGTGGAGGCGGGGGCCTCTGAAGGGGCTTCTCCGGAGGCGGCCGAGGGTGCCAGGGGCTCACCTCGGGCCCCTACTTCCAACCGGGGCGCGCGCGCTACGGTGCCCCTCCTGCGCCCCTTCCTGGCGAACAGCGAGGACTTCGCGTCCAGGGTGGCTCCGGTCCACAACTATTACCTGCGGCTCCGCGAAGCCCCGGTAATAGAGGAGCTGGCGGCGTCCGATGGCCTAGACCTCGGCCGGGCCGTCGAGACCGCAGTGGGCCAGTTACGTCCTTGGAATGCCTTCAGTGAGCCTCTAGCCCTTCTCTTGCTAACCTTCTCCGTACGCAGGTGGTCGCCCTGGCGCAGGGCCAGCTGATCGCCCTTCTCTCTGAACACCAACGCCACGAGGCGAAGACCGCGAGGCTTGCAGCTCGAGCGGATGCCGCGGAGGCACTAGCTCGGGAGCGGGCGGCGGAGGTAGAAGCCCTCCGTCTCCAAGCGGCGAGGGCCGAAACACTTGAGGCCCAAGTGGCGGAGATGGGCTCCCTCAAGGCTCGCATTGCAGAATTGGAAGGGCTCCGGGCTCGAGCTGCCCGGGCCGACGAGCTGGAGGCAGAGGTTGTCGTCCTCCGGGTCCGAGCTGCCCGGACCGACGAGCTGGAGGCGGAGGTTTCCTCTCTCCGAGCTTGGGTCTCGGAGGAAGGCAGGCTTCGGGAAGAGGCAGCGACCAGCGCGGAGTCCCTCCGGGTATGAGTGGCCCAGATGGAGCGGACTGAGGCGGACCTCACCACCCGGAGCGGGGAGATGACCGAGGCCCTTGCTGAGGCAGGGAAAACGGCGGTCGACACCGCGGTGTCTCTTCGGAAGGTGCTGGCGCGCTACGGCAGCGGGTGCGGCGCGTTCGACATCGCCCGGGAGTCTTTGCTTCGCCGAGTGAAGTTCGTTCAGTCCGCCGTCCGGCAGATACACTTGACCGTGACGCAGTACGGCGAAGTGTCTGCTCGGGTGGCCGCTTACGGAATCCTCCGCCATCTCGAGGTGTCCGGCCTCCCGCTTCCTTCGCCTTCGAGCCCGCGTCCGGTCTGTTGGAACAATTGCGTTAGTTCCAGCAGGTTTTTGTGTGGTGGAGTGTGATGTGGAGAATGAGCCTCGAAGAACTCTAACAGAGGGAGAAAGAGGTTTATACTGGTTCGGGCCTCTCCTGGGAGATAATAACCCTACGTCCAGTTGTGGTGGATTTGGCATGGTATGCCCTAGTATGAAGCAATAGTTCCAAGGTTTCTTGGCCCCCTGGAGCGTGTCCTCTGGAACAAGGGCTTGGCCCTGCTTTTATAGGCACGCAGGCCTTAAGGAAAAGACCAAGATACCCTCTACAAGTCCCTAGGCTTATAGGGGTAGACAGGGAAAGGGAGCTAGCTACTGTACAAAAGTACCAGACAACTCTACAGCTTTACAGACGTGTCAGGATATGCCAGGCTTTGACCAGCTAAAAGACACACCGAAGATGGAGGCTGGGGGAAAGGCTTTGAAGTGCACCCCGGAAGGGGGGCTTCGAAGTATGCTCCGGAAGGTGGCCTCCGGACTGGGCTCTCGGAGGGTGGCCTCCGGACTGGGCTCCCGGAGGGTGGCCTCCGGACTGGGCTCCCGGAGGGCGGCCTCCGGACTGGGCTCTCGGAGGGTGGCCTCCGAACTGGGCTACCGGACGGCGGCCTTCGAACTTGGCTCCGGAGGGTGGCCTCCGACGTCCTGTGCCCGGAGGGTGGCCTCCGGTGCCCTGCGCGAGGGCCCGTACTGGGGGCTCCGAGCAGGACCTCCCGATCTGAGGGCTCCGAAGCTGCAGGCCCCGAAAGGCACCTTGGGACCTGAAAACACACTTAGAGAGAAAATAGGCTCCGACAGCGCTGGGCTCAGGGCCGAAGGCTGTCGGAGGCTGACGTCATTTGGCCCCTGTTCAAGGGAAATATATTGCCCCAACAGTAGCCCCTCGCGTGTAGGCCTTCGGGACGAAGGGGTGCACGCGCCCTTAGGACAAATGACCTGAAAACGCAACTTCAGAGAAAACATACCTTCAGAACCTGGACCGAAGGTGACCTCGATACCCGGGGGTAATAAATGCCCGCGCTAGTTGCTAGAGCGACCTCGGGGAGTCCGAATGGCTCTGCAACGGTCAGAGAAGTTACCGTTAAAGTTATCGTTACCTTGCTCTGGGCCGAATCGCCTTCGCTGGAGGCCCACCTGGCGGTGGGTTTGGCCCACGACGGTTGAAATTCTTACCGCGCCTATAAATAGGGGCTTACCGTGTGCGGCTTCGGCACACCTTCATTCGCTTCCTTCTCGTTGTCTTGCAACCTTCGCTCTCTTCTTCTTCTAGCTTCGCGCAGAGCTCCCTTCACGGCGAAGTCCCATCAACATGCCGAAGAAGGCGGTGGCGAAGCCTCTGGCCTTGGGCTCGAGCTCGGGCTCCGCCCAGGTGCAGGCAGCGGCAGCTGCGGTGGCGAAGACTGCGCCTAGGCGGCTTGGGCCGAGGGACCTTCGGACGCCCTCTGACAAGTTTGAGCAGACCTTGGAAATGAGGGCCTCGATCTCCACGGAGGAGTCGGTCCGAAGGGCCTGTGAATGGAAGATTGCAGCGAAGATCCAGCTTCGGGTCCCGGAGAAGTCGGAGGCTGAGCTGAGGCCTCGTGCTGACGAGGTGGTGGTGTTCGAAGCCTTCTTCGAAGCCGGCCTCGGACTGCCTGCAGTGGGGATGCTGAGCGAAGTCCTCAAGGCTTACAACCTCGAGCTCCCACAGCTTTCGCCCAACGCAGTGGCGAGGTTAGCCGTCTTTGAGTGGGCCATGAGGGCCGAGGGCTGCGAGGGCCGCGCGGACCTCTTCGTCACCCTCCATGACGCCAACTGTCAACCGAAGCCGAGGGAGGGGACAGACCGTGTCAAGAGGGCGCTGGCCTTCGGCAGCGCCAACTTCCTGCTCCGGAAGGAGTACCAAGACGCCTTCCCGGCGAGGGCCGTAAACAACAAGTGGTACTCGAGGTGGGACCAAGAATGGTTCTACGCCTCCGTCGGCGCGAACTCTCCCCTTCGGAGTACCAACGCCCACATTTTGTACCGGCGCGAAGGGGTGGTGAAGACCAGCGAAGACATCCGTCGCTCGAGGATCTTGCTGCTCCGGAGAGTGGCGGCGAAGATGAGTATGAGGGACCTCGCGGAGGAGTTTATCACCCTCCGGCTCAGTCCCCTCACGCGCTCCTGGCCGGAGGGCCTATTTCAGGCTTCGGGTCGAGGTGAACTTAGCGAGTTGGCCTTCGACCGCTTTTGTAAGGCTTCACAGTCTCTTTGCTTTTAATACTTCGTAGATTTCACTTCTAACTCAAACTTTTCATGAAGCCGACCTCGAAATGAGGACCCCGGAGGAGGCCGTCGCGACGGCGGATCGAGTCGTCGGGACTCCGACCCCCGAGGAGCAGAACCAACGCCTTGCCCTGGTGGGGTCCTGGGAGCGCTGGAACAGGGTATGGACCGCGCTCGACCTCAGAGGGCTCCCTGCTCTGCCGGACTTCGCCCACCTGACCACCTCGTCGGCCGGAGCCAAGAGGAAGAGGGGGGACGAGGACGAACCGGATGCCTCGGGACCTCGGCCAGAGGTCCCTGCGGCTGAAGTCTCTAACTTGGGGGAGGTTGCGGCGAAGCCCGCAGCTACTCCGACCTCCAAGAAGGCAGTGAAGCCCCTGGCGGCGAGGTCTTCGGCGGCAGAGGCCGACGCGCACACTCCGGCTGCCAAGGAGGCCACGGATGCCCCGACGGAACCAACCTCGGGCACGGAGGTGGATGCGCCAGCTTCGTAGCGAGGGAGCTGGAGGGCACACTTAGCCCCACCTTCCTTCCAAGAAATCTCCGATGACGGTAAACCCTTTCTGCATGGTTTGCTTCAATATGCGGATTTTGACTTGGCTCCCTGCAGAGGACAAAGATGATGCGAGGCCCACCGTGGCGAAGCCGGTAGGCGAAGGTGGATCGAAGCCCGCCGATGAGAAGCCCACAGAAGCTTCGAGCAGCAGCAGCAGCAGTGATTCGGAGTCCGAGGGTACTTCGTCCGACGACGAAGGCAGCGGAGGTCGTGAGGTCCCTCGAGGCGAAGAAGACGTGGACATGGTGGGCTTGAGCCCCGCCTCGCCGAAGCCCGCGGAGGCGACCGTGGCCGTGATTCACCCTTTCAAGCTGAGGGGGGGGGGGGCGTGACGGTGGCAGCGATCCACGGTTTCCGCCAGGCTTGTGCTTCTGCGGAGGAGGGGGACTTGGTGGCCCAGCTTAGCCACCGAGACCCCATGGATCTCTTTGTTAGCTCGAACGAAGTCCTCATGCGGGTGAGCGAAGCCCCTTGCAGCTTCGAACTATATTTTAGCCTTTCATTGGTACTTATGACTTCTTGAATTTCTGCAGGCCTTCGCACTGAACGCAGCAGCTTCGACTGCTGCCGACAGGCGGATGGAGCGCCTCACAGAGGAGAAGGAGGCCCTTCGCTGTGAGGTCTCGGAGGAAGCCGAGAAGCGTAGGCGGGCCGAGGCTTCGGCTGCTGAGGCGAAGGAGGCCTTGGCCTTGGAGACGGCCCGGCTCCGCGCGGAGCTCCAGGCTTCGAAGGATGCCGAGGCCCGACAGGCGAAGATGAACGAGGAGCTCCGCCAACGGGCTCAGGATCTTGAGAGCTTTGTCGTGGCCAATCTTGGCGAGGCCACCCAGAGCCTGATCGAGGTCCTTGGGAAAATAGGGACCGAGTGCCGGGCTCCGGACTTTGGCGATCAGGACCCGATTGGGGACCACGTCGATTTCTTGAAGACTGCGGCTTCGATAGCAGACGAAGCGCTGACGGGCTTCGCTCTTATGGCCAGTCGCGTCGCGGGCCAAGGGGTGTTGCAGATGCTCCATGCCGCGGGGTGTGACCACCTTCGGGCGGCAACCTCCGTGACCCCAGTGGCCTTCGGGGGTCCGCACTTGGTGACACCTCTGGCCAAAGTTCGCGGAGCCTGGCGGTGGCTGCAGGATCCCTGGAAGGAGCAAGGCTGCGAAGCAGTCCTCGACCTCCAGAAGGCCCTTCGACATCGCCGAGCCAAAGCACCTGTTGTGCCTGATCAGCCTTCGACTTCGGCACCTCCGCCTCCGAAGGTGTAGATCTCCTTAGGCCTTTTGTAATACTTAGCTGCAAGCTTGTAAAAACTCTATCAGCTTATTAATATGAATACGGGGGTTTTTTATACCTGCCCAGGCTCAGACTCCGAGCGTAGACCTCGAAGTCCTCGAGGACTCCGAAGAGCATCAACAGCTGTGGGCGATCCTCGAAGTAGCTAGGTCCAAAGGCCCCCCTCGGTTTAAGCTTCCGAGGGGGCCTAGCGGCGAAGCCATCTCCGAAGTAGCTCAGGATTTACTAGCCGCTGTGAAGACGGAGTCCCTTCAGAGCCCTTTGTCTTTGCCTTCGCGAACGGCCTTAGCAGGCGACGAAGCCCTAGACTTTTCTGCCTTCGATATGGCACCGCCTGCTTCGCTAACTTGGAGCGACCTGCAAAGTGGAAGGCGAAGCCTACGGGCTTCGGAGCCTGGACGGGCTGGTCGAGGGAGAGCAGGCTCCGACGAGGTAACGTCCAGCCGAGGTGGCCCTGGCCGAAAAAGGGGCAAGCGAGGGTTGGGGCCTCGCACACGGTTCTTCTTAGGTTTAGATACAAACTATACGTAGTTTTGCTTTTGAAGTATGTTTGCAACACACTTCTTAATACACAATGAATGGAGTTTGTTATATTTGCATACTTCGTCTGTATGTTTCGTATTGTTTGGCTTTGAATGTTTTAGCTTGTCACGCTCGTACTGCGTATTACTTTCGCACACCTCGCATACATGCTTACCCCCTTTGCCCGTGGCAGCTAGGGACTTAGCCGTTTGCTGGTGCGGGCAAGAAATAAAAGATGCGAAGGGTGCGCCTTTCGGTGGCTTCGACGCATGAAATTTTATGAAGGCCTCTTTGGGCTCCGAGCTCTTTAATTTGGTGCGAAGCAAGGCTTCAGTTGTTCGGAATTTCACTGAGCGAAGGCCTCTTTTGGGCTTCGAACGCGCTAACTTGGTGCGAAGCAAGGCTTCGGCACAACCAAGCTTAGCGAGGCATGCTTCGGCATGCTAGGATTTGGATGCTGTGCGTGAGCGAGGCTCTGAAACGCACTTAGATTTTAGCGAAGTATGACTTCGAGACGCTTAGGCGTATAGCACGCGAAGCCAGGCTTCGGAGCGTGCTCGGATAATGAAGCAAGGCTTCAGGACTTGGTCCTGTAATGAGAAGGATATTTGGTGTGGATTCACCGAACCTGTGATAATGTGAGCCACCTTCGACTCTGGGTCACCTTCTACCCTGGGATGCTTTGGGTGCGGAGCCCGGAATCCCTGGACGCGTCGGGCTAGTGGCCCGGAGTCCTTTTAGCCCACTGCTACGGGCCCGGAGGCACTGTGTAGCCTTCGGAGGGGTACTCTGGATTTTATAAAGTGAAGCAAGGCTTCGGTTTTAAATAAGGCGAAGCATGGCTTCAGTTTTTCAACAAGGCGAAGCATGGCTTCGGTTTTAAATAAGGCGAAGCATGGCTTTGGCTTTTCAATAAGACGAAGGATGGCTTCGGTTTTCCAACAAGATGGAGCAAAAGTTTGCCTTTAAAGGCGAAGCAGAGCTTCGGCTTTAAGGCGAAGCAGGGCTTCGAATTTATATTAATGTAATTGCAGATTGGTGCATCGAAGTAAGGCTTCGGGCCGTACATACCTTGTAGCCCTTGGGGCTTTGACGGCCTTCGAAACATGGAGCGGAGCCCCTTGCCAGAGAGTGGGCTCCGGTATGTGAAGGATGGAGGAAGGCGAGGGTGGCATTCGAGCTACACCCGAAGCCCCTTGCCGGAGGGTGCGCGAAGCAAGAAAGCCTCGAAGCTCCCCCCTCAGGCGCACTTCGGGTTGCAGGCAGTGGTAGAGAACTTAGCTTCTAGGACTAAGGTCCCCACGGACGGCGCCAACTGTTGGAACAATTGCGTTAGTTCCAGCAGGTTTTTGTGTGGTGGAGTGTGATGTGGAGAATGAGCCTCGAAGGACTCTAACAGAGGGAGAAAGAGGTTTATACTGGTTCGGGCCTCTCCTGGGAGATAATAACCCTACGTCCAGTTGTGGTGGATTTGGCATGGCATGCCCTAGTATGAAGCAATATTTCCAAGGTTTCTTGGCCCCCTGGAGCATGTCCTCTGGAACAAGGGCTTGGCCCTGCTTTTATAGGCACGCAGGCCTTAAGGAAAAGACCAAGATACCCTCTACAAGTCCCTAGGCTTATAGGGGTACACAGGGAAAGGGAGCTAGCTACTGTACAAAAGTACCAGACAACTCTACAGCTTTACAGACATGTCAGGCTATGCCAGGCTTTGAGCAGCTAAAAGACACACCGAAGATGGAGGCTGGGGGAAAGGCTTTGAAGTGCACCCCGGAAGGGGGATTCGAAGTATGCTCCGGAAGGTGGCCTCCGGACTGGGCTCTCGGAGGGTGGCCTCCGGACTGGGCTCCCGGAGGGTGGCCTCCGGACTGGGCTCCCGGAGGGCGGCCTCCGGACTGGGCTCCCGGAGGGTGGCCTCCGGACTGGGCTCCCGGAGGGCGGCCTCCGGACTGGGCTCTCGGAGGGTGGCCTCCGGACTGGGCTACCGGAGGGTGGCCTCCGAACTTGGCTCCGGAGGGTGTCCTCCGGCGTCCTATGCCCGGAGGGTGGCCTCCTGTGCCCTGCGCCAGGGCCCGTACTGGGGGCTCCGAGCCGGACCTCCCGATCTGAGGGCTCCGAAGCTGCAGGCCCCGAAAGGCACCTTCGGACCTGAAAACACACTTAGAGAGAAAATAGGCTTCGACAGCTCTGGGCTCAGGGCCGAAGGCTGACGTCATTTGGCCCTTGTTCAAGGGAAATATATTCCCCCAACACGGTCGTCTTCGTGGGAGATCACCTTCGAACGCTGAGCGTCGCGCTAAATCGATCTTGGCGAGCGCTCAAGGTGGTCTGGGAGACCGAGGGCCCCGAGGCGATCAAAGCTTGGCTGGAGGCGGCGCTCCGTGGCCGCGGTCCTCCGGATCCTTCGAAGCCTCCAGCCTCGGCTCGCCAGCCGGACCCGAAGGTGTAACCTCTTTGCGACCTTTCGCTGCGCTAACTTGTAATAGCTTAGGAACTTAATCGCATATTAATAAAGAGTACCTCTTGGGGTTTATCTAGGGTGTCCGCGATTGCGAACGCGATATCGAAGTGCTTGATTTTGACGACGCTCTTCGACATCAGTGGGCCATCTTCGAGGTCCTGAAGGCGAACCGGCCCGCACGCTTCGTCCTCCCCCGTAGCGGCGATGGACGCGTGGATCCTGACATCCTTCGCGGGGTTCTGGGCTTCATTAAGGAAGAAGAGGCGAGATCCCGCTCTTCGTCCTCGTCTCCGGAGCCGGTGGATTGGTCCGACACGGAGGCCAGCTTAGACGAAGCGCCTTCCGGGGGGGATAACCTGCGCAGCTGGGCCCAGCTTCAGGAGGACCAGAGGGCCTTTCGCGCACGGAAGAAGGAAGAGGAGCGGAAGAAAAAGAAGGAGAGGTCTGCGCGAAGCGTGCCTGGGCACATGCCCGAAACGCGCTCCGGCGCTGGTGACCCCTCCGGCCGAGGGGGTCTTTGTTTCTTGCTTGGCCTGGATGAAAATATCTCTTGACTCTTCTTTCCGTCTTTGATTTGTAATAAACATTGTACGCCCTCCGTGCTTCCGATATGTGCTGTCGAAGCCTTTCGCCTTGCTCCTTCCCTTCCCCCCTTAGCGGGTAGTCGGTTGGCCGGCTGGGCGCTAACCAGGTAGGAGGAAGGCGCGTTGAATGTATCCCACGACCGGGGCGGCACACTTCGGACGGGATTTAGGAGTCCGAGTGCGAGAGAGTGTCGAGTTGGAGCCGGAGCTCAGAACCCGATAGCGGGGGTGCGTCGAGCCTGAGCTCGGAACCCGATAGCGAGGGTGCGTCGAGCCGGAGCTCGGAACCCGATAGCGAGGGTGCGTCGAGCCGGAGCTCGGAACCCGATAGCGAGGGTGCGTCGAAATTCTTAGAGTCGTTGCGCACTTCGTGCTGGGTGAGAATATTGGTCTGGTGATTTTATTACACAATTAGGATACAAGATCAGGGGCCATCGGCCGTTAGCGGAATACAGTGACGACTCTACGGAAAGTAGCGCTTCAGGTGCTCCGCATGCCAAGTATGCTTCAGCTCTTCGCCTTCTAGGGTGGCGAGCCGGTAGGATCCCGGTCGCCCAGACCATGTGATGATGTAGGGTCCTTCCCATTTGTTGCCCAGCTTGGTGGGAGCGATCACCGCGCGAAGGACGAGGTGCCCGGGTTGGAACTCATTGCGCTTGACCTTGGGATCGTACCAAGCTTTGGTCTCTTTCTGATACTTGGATAGGTTGGCGACTGCCCGGAGCCGCGTCTCTTCGGCCAGGTCGAGGGAGATGGTACGCTCGTCATTGCCCTCGGGTGCTGTGACACGCAACGAACCGGCTCGGAGCTCCGTTGGGGTCATTGCTTCGTCGCCGAACAAGAGGCGGAAAGGAGTGAAGCCGGTGGCCCGGGAAATGGTTGTCCGGATGGACCACAAGATCTTTGGAAGCTCGTCGGGCCATAACCCTTTGGCTAAGCCGACGATGCGTTTATTGAGGCCCGAAAGGATGTGCCCATTAGCTCGCTCCACGGCTCCGTTAGACTGGGGATGCCGCACGGCGGTGAAGCAGAGCTGGACTCCCAATTCGTCGCAGAATGCCCGGAAGGGTCCGGCGTCGAACTGCGTTCCATTGTCCAATGTGAGCTACTTGGGTACTCCGAAACGGCACACAATATTCTGCTAGAAGAATTTCTGGACGCTTCGGGATGTGATGGAGGTTAATGGCTCCGCTTCGACCCACTTGGAGAAATATTCGACGGCGACAACGGCAAAGCGCAGGTTTCCTCTCGCTCTGGGGAGTGGCCCGATGAGGTCCATGCCCCAGCGGGCAAGAGGCCATACCGGAGGGATGGGTAGCAGGCTGGCTGGAGGTCGGTGACTGCGCCGCCCCATCCACTGACAACCCTGGAAGGTGCGGACGAGTTCCTCGGCGTCGGCTACGATGGTGGGCCAGTACACGCCTTGCTGGAGAGCCTTTCCTGCGAGAGCCCGCGGTGCCAGGTGGCTCCCGCACAGCCCCCCGTGGATTTCTCGGAGCATGGCAACTCCGTCCGAGTGTGAGATGCAACGGAAGTAGCGGGGTGCATACGCCGGACTTGTATAGAATGCCATTGATAATCTGAAATGACCTCGCACGGAGCTGCAGGCGAGCTTGGTCTGGGCTAGGATGGTCATCTTTGGTACCGGCGAGCGTGCGCAGGATGGGCTCCCGCCAATCAGCGTCAGCCGTGCACAGGACTGGGGCTGGCTGAGGTGGCGGTGGGGGCTCGTCCGAGGAGGTGGAGGTAGATGCCTCGCTGCGAGGGCGCACCGAAGGTTGGGTGAGCTCCTCGAAAAAAGCCCCTGGCGGCAAGGCTTGAGCCCCTGCCCCGGCCTTGGCGAGGGCGTCGGCTTGGCCGTTTTCACCTCGTGGAATGTTTTGGACGGATATACCCTTGAAGGCTACTTCGAACTTGCGGATGGAGTCGAGGTAAGAGGCGAGGTCGGGGTGCTTAGCCCGGAAACTCTTGTCGATGTGCCCGACGACGACTTGAGAATCGGTCTTGACGACCACACGCGCGGCTCCCAGCGCGTGCGCCTTGAGGAGCCCCAATAGGACTCCTTCGTACTCGGCGATATTGTTTGTGGCCTTGAAGTTCAGCCGAGCAGAATACATGGCCTGCTGGCCGGATGGGGAGACAATGACTGCTCCGACCCCTGCCCCCGAGGCCTGGTAAGCGCCGTCTGAAAAGACGGTCCAAACCCCTTCGCTTGCTTCGGCGCCCGCGGGTTCGCGGGCCATCGTCCACTCTGCGACGAAATCGGCGAGGATTTGGGACTTGATGGCTGCCCGGGCGACGAAGGAGATCCCGAACGGGGCTAATTCCACCGCCCACTTTCCAATGCGGCCGGTGGCGTCCTTCTTCCGGAACATGTCGCCTAGCGGGTAGGCAGTCGGGATGACGATGTCGTGAGCCAGGAAGTAGTGCCGGAGCTTCCGGGAGGCCATGACGAGGGCGTAGGCCACCTTTTAGAGCTCGGAGTACCTAGCCTTTGCTCTGGCGAGGACTTCGGAAATGAAGTAGACAGGGCGTTGGATTAGCTTCCCGCCGAGCTCCTCCTCTTGAACTAAAGCCGCACTCGCTGCCGTGCCGGAGGCGGCGAGGTAGACCAATAAAGGGCTGTCGGCCTAGGGTGTGGCGAGGGCCACGAGGCCGGAGAGATATTCCTTGATTTGCCGGAAGCAGTCCTGACACTCAGGGGTCCATTCGAAATGCTTAGAATTTCGGAGCGCCTTGAAGATGGGCAGGCTGCGCTCAGTTGACTTTGCCAGAAAATGCCGGAGGGCCGCCAACCGCCCGGCCAGCTTTTGCGCTTGCTTCAGATTCTGAGGGGGGGCCATGTTCTGCAGCGCCTGAACTTGCGTTGGACTGGCTTCGATGCTCCGGCTGGAAACGAGGTACCCGAGCAGCTTCCCGGTGCGTGCTCCGAAGACACATTTGTCCGGATTGAGCCGGATTCCACACCGCCGGAGGCTGTCGAAGGTCTCGGCTATGTCTAATCCGTGGTGGCTTTTGGTGGCACTTTTGATGACGATATCGTCCATGTATGCTTCCACATATCGTCCTAGCTGATGACCCAGGGCTTTGGAGATTAGCCTGGAGAAGGTTGCCCCGGCGTTGCGAAGGCCGAAGGGCATCCGGAGGTAGCAGAATACTCCGGCCGGAGTGACAAAACTTGTTTTCACCTGGTCTTCGGGCCTTAGCCAGATCTGATGGTATCCGGAATAAGCGTCGAGGAAACTGAGGAGCTCTGCTCCGGCCGTGGAGTCAACTAGCTGGTCAATGCGGGGCAAGGGGTAGGGGTCACGGGGGCAAGCTTTATTCAGAGAAGTAAAGTCGATACACATGCGCCACTTGCCAGATGTTTCTTCTGGACAAACACTGGGTTAGACAACCAGTCGGTATGACTCACTTCCCAGATGACCCCTGCTCGAAGCAGCTTCTCCGTCTCCGCCTTGGCGAGCTCAGCCCGCTCGGTGGAAAGCCTCCGGAGCCCATGGCGAACCGGCCATGCCTTCGGGTCGACGACCAGCGAGTGCTCGATGATCGAGCGGTCGACTCTGGTATTGTCCTCGTCGGACCACGCGAAGATGTCGAGGTTGCCGCGGATGATAGCTTCGATCTGCGCCGACACCTCTGGTTCCAGGCTCCCTCCGAGTTTGATCGGGTAATCCTTCCCTCCTTGAGTCAGGGTCTTGGTGATGATTTCCCCCTCCGGGAGGGGTTTGGCGGGGCGGCCCTTCTGCTCGGGGTCTTTGCTTCCTGCGAGGCCGGCTCCTTCGGCGCCCTCGCAGACACTGTGAATTTGCCGTGGCTCCAACGGTGCTGAATGGCCGTACTTGACCCGGCGGGCCGCAGCCTGGTCACCCAGGACTGACAGCACCCCCCCGGGAGTCGGCATCTTGAGGCAGAGGTAGTTGTGGTGCGCGACGGCTCCGAAGCAATTGAGGATCCCCCTCCCGAAGATAGCGTTGTAGGCGTACGGGGCGTCGACTACGTCGAACAGAATTTCTTCGCGGCGCTGCAGGGGGGAGTCGCCGAAGGTCACTTCCAACAGGATCTGGCCCAGGGCATCCAGCGGGGGGCCTGCGAAGCATTGGAGCGGGCGCGAAGCTGGCAGGAGGTGCTTGCGCGACAGGCATAGCTGATCGAAGGCCTGCACGAAGATGATGTCAGCGGAACTCCCCCCGTCGACCAGTATACGATGCACCTCGGCTCCGGCGATGTCTGCTGAAATGACGAGGGGATCGGCATGCGGGAATTTGACTCCGGAGGCGTCTTCGGCGGAGAAGGTGATGGGGACATGAGACCACTCCGGGAGGGCCGAGGGGCCGGATGTGACGATATGCCCGACCTCCCAAACGTAGTCTCGGCGCTATCGCTTGGAAAGAGCCCCCAAGGCTCCCCTCCGGATATGGGGAGGACCACTCGCTTCCCCCAGTCTGGGGCGCCTTCGAGCTTGGGGACCGGGGCTCCGCGTACTCCGAACCCGGGATCGGGACTTCCGGCTCCTCGCGGCGCCCAACTACCTGGACCGCTTTGGGGCGAGGGGCAGCGACCCCCCTGTCAGTGGAGCCGCGACCGGCATTACGCTCGAGGTAGTCGCTATGAAGGGCGAGTATGGTTCGGCAGGAGTCGGTGTCGTGGCTCCGGTTCTCGCCGTGGACGCTGCAGTAAAAGGCTTCCCTGGAAAGCGCCCGGGGTGGATGCTTGGCTCTGGCTGGGCTGCTTCCGCCGGGCGTGTGTAGGTGCTTGGCGGGGGCTTGGGGGGTGATACTGAGGACTTCCCCCCGAAGGTGCTTTCGGCCTCGCCGAGAGTCTCGAAGGATGGGATCCTGCTGACCGGGCTCCTGGCGGTGGAAGTCGGAAGCTTGGCGTGCGCCCCGGCGAAGATCCGGGGGGGCCTCATACGCCCTGGCGCTCGGGGACCAGACGGGGGCTACCATCGCTTGCCGGCGCATCTGGCCCTCTTCGGACCGGGCGTACTCTTCGAAGTATGTCATGAGTTGTGCCACTGAAGAGATAGGTTTTCGGTGGAGCTTATCAAGGAGACCTGGGTGGGTGACGCCCTCTCGGGCCGCGTCGATGACGGAGGAAGCCGAAAGCCCCTTGATCTGGGCCTTGGTGTGCGCAAAGCGCTGAGAGTACTGCCGCAAAGTTTCCCCGGGCTGCTGCTTCACTTGGAAGAGGCTCCCGGTGGACATGGGGGCCACGAAGGTTCCTTGGAAGTTGTTGACGAACTTCTTCCTCAGCTGCTCCCACGAGTGAATGGTCCCGGGTTGGAGCGACCAGAACCACCGGAGGGCGATCCCCTCGAGTGCCAGGGGGAAGCATTTAGCCATGGTGTCTCGGCTTCCTCCGGACGCCTCTATGGCCAAGGCGTAGGAGCGGGAGAACTCTCCAGGGTCGAAGTCTCCGGAGTACTTGGGGAGCTTGGCGGCGCGAAACTTCGAGCTGAAGCGCACCCTCTGGAGGTCCGGGTGCAAGGGGGACTCCTCGTCGTACGACGGGTTCTCTCCGTCCTCTGGATCTTCATCATCGCTTAGCGCCACGACCATAGCTTTCGCGGCGCGGAGGGGTTCCGGAGGGCGGAGCGACGCCTCCTGGCGCCACAAGGCCAGCTCTGCCTTCAGCCGGGCGTTTTCAGTGGCCAGGGCGTCGGCTTGACTCCCGCTTCCTCCTGAGGCAGTATCGGGGTCCCGAGAGCGGGCGTAGTCAGTCCGAAGGGACACCACCGGGGGTCCGGCTGGAGCGTGCTGCTCCGGCGGTACCTCTGGTACCCCCGCCAGGTTGACGGAGGTTGGCTCAGGTATGCCGGCGGGGCCTCCGGCCTCGGGCGTCCCTTCCGGCATCTGGGTTGGCTCCAGGGAAGGTGCCCTGACCGGCGTATCAGCAGGGGCCGAAGGGCCGGGGTCGGGGATCGCGGCGGGCTCGACCCTGGCGGTGCGGGCCGACCGGCGCGGGGGAACCGCGCTTGCTCCTTTTCGACTTGACATGGTTTGGTGAGTCAGTGTAGAGGACGATAGCTTCTTGGACTAGGATCCCCACGGACGGCGCCAACTGTTGGAATGACGGATCGGACCAGCAGGTTTTCTTGGTGGAAATGAGGGTGGTGTATTCAATGCTCCTTGAGCTTGTCCTCTTACAACTGTAGTTGGGGGGTATTTATAAGGCACCCCGTCCAGAGACCAAGCGCCTCTGGAACGCCAACGGCTACCCGGCCAACCGCCGGTCGATAGTACAGACAAAACGGACTATATACAGTACAGACACGAAGATTCGACTCTGACAATGTATCAGCCGTGTCGGATGCTGCCTGCGCCGCCCGACACGGCTCAGAGGATCGCGATCCTGTCCCCCTGTACATTTGTCCCGTCCTTTTCCCGCCAACGCTCCCTTCGGGTTCGCTACTGCGGCCCGAGGGAGGGGCCTTCGGCAATTCCCTCTCGGAGGGCGGTCTCCGATGACCTTCTCCCGAAGGGTGGCCTCTGGCATCTTTCTCCCGGGGGATGGCCTCCGGCGTCCTTGTACCGGAGGACGGCCTCCCGCCTCCATCTCCTAGAAGGAGGCATCCAGCAACCTTCTCCTGGAGGGCGGCCTTCGGCAACCTTCTCCCGGAGGGTGGCCTCCAGTATCCTTCTCTCGGAGGGTGGCCTCTGGTATCCTTGGCTTCAGACCCCCTGGCAGTGGGCCCCCTGGCCGTCGGGATTATCTCCCCCAACATATGTGTTAGTCATTGTCGACGATTTCTCTTGCTACTCTTGGGTATTCTTTCTTGCCAGCAAGGATGAAGTGTTTTCACACTTTCGGAGCTTCGGAGCTTGGCTTTGAGACTTTTCACTGAACTCCGTGGTGCATTGAAATTTATTCGAAGTGATAATGGCACTGAGTTCAAGAACAGTCTCTTTGTTGACTTTTGCATGGAGCATGACATAGAACATCAATTCTCTGCTCCACGGGTTCCTCAACAGAACGATGTTGTTGAGAGGAAGAACCGCACTTTAGTTGAGATGGCTAGGACGGTGCTCGATGAGCATAGGACTCCTAGAAAATTCTGGGCTGAGGCCATGAATACTGCATGTTACATATCAAACCAAATCTTCTTGTGCTCAATTTTGAACTTGGCATCTTATGAGCTACGTTTTGGGAGACAACCCAAGGTTACTCATCCTCGAGTTTTTGGCTGCCGTTGCTTTATCCTAAAACGTGGTAATTTGGACAAATTTGAGTCGTGTTCTTTTGATGGGATCTTTTTGGGTTACACTACACATGGTCATTGTTATCGTGTATATAATTTGGAGACTAACACTGTCATCGAGTCATGTGATGTGACTTTTGATGAATCAACCCCCTCTGTTAGTTCTACTCTTGAACAGGCAAATGAACACGACAAGGAACAAACTATCTTCGAAGAAGAAGATCCCGAAGAGTTCGAGGATGAACCACTACTACCCTCGACATCAACCCCCGAAGCCGACCCTGCTTCGACTACTTCGGCACAAGGTCCCGAAGCAACTACCTCAACATCGGTCCTCTTGGACCACTCGAACGCATAAGTTGAGGGGGAGACTGCATCCCACCGCGAGGCTCCACACCATGTTCAAAGGATGCACCCTCCCGAGCAGATCATTAGTGAGCTTGATCAAAGGGTAACACGTTCTCATGTTCATTTTATTGATTCCGCTTTTGTTGCTTCTTTCGAGCCCTTAGATGTTAGTCATGCACTTTCTGATTCTAGTTGGATCAATGCCATGCATGAAAAACTTGAAAATTTTGAGAGAAACCAAGTCTGGACTTTAGTTGATCCTCCACCAAATGTTCATTTCATTGGAACAAAATGGATTTTCAAAAACAAACAAGGGGAGGATGGAACAATAGTTAGAAATAAGGCTAGACTTGTAGCTCAGAGTTATTCTCAATTAGAAGGGATTGATTTTACTGAAACTTTTGCACCTGTTGCTCGTCTTGAGGCCATTAGGATTTTTCTTGCCTTTGCGACATCTCGGGTATTCAAACTCTATCAAATGGATGTCAAAAGTGCATTTCTAAATGGCTTCATAGGCGAAGATGTTTATGTAAAACAACCCCCTAGCTTTGAGAACCCCAAATACCCACATAAAGTCCTTAAACTTCATAAGGCTCTTTATGGACTTAAGCAGGCCCCTCGGGTATGGTATGATAGACTTAAGTCTTTTCTGCTTGAGCTGGGGTATTTGATGGGATCTGTTGATAAAACCCTGTTCACTCTCAAGCATGGCAAAGATTTCCTCCTAGTTCAGATTTATGTGGATGATATCATCTTTGGTGGCTCTTCTCATGCTTTGGTTGCCGAGTTTGCAGATGCCATGAGCAGGTAGTTCGAGATGTCCATGATGGGCGAACTCACTTTTTTCCTTGGTTTGCAAATCAAACAAAGCAAACAAGGTACTTTTGTCCACCAGATGAAGTACACCAAGGACCTGCTCAAGAAGTTCGACATGGCTGATGCGAAGCCACTCGCCACTCCAATGGCTACATCTGTAGCATTTGATCCTAATGAAGATGGAGAAGCCATAGATCAGAAGGAGTTCCGAAGCATCATCGGCTCCCTCCTCTACTTGACTGCTACGAGGCCAGACATACACTTCGCAGTGTGTCTATGCGCTCGTTTTCAGGCTTCACCATGAGCTTCGCACCGCTAAGCGGTAAAGCGCATTCTCAGTTATCTCAAACATACCTTAGAATTCGACATTTGGTATTCGACGTCTTCCTCTTTGTGTCTTCGAGGTTATTCCGATGTGGATTTTGCTGGATGTAGGATTGATAGGAAGAGTACCTCTGGTACTTGTCATTTTCTGGGTACATCACTGGTTTGCTGGTCTTCCCGCAAACAGTCTAGTGTTGCACAATCGACGGCTGAGGCCGAATCAATTGTTGCAGCTAGCTGTTGCTCTCAGATTTTGTGGATGGTTTTCACTTTGCGGGATTTCGGGTTAGATTATAAGAGTGTTCCACTTTTCTGTGATAACACTAGTGCTATTTGTATTGCAAACAACCCGGTTCAGCACTCCAGAACCAAACACATTGATGTGCGATATCATTTTCTCAGAGATCATAATGAGAAGGATGATATTGAACTTCAATATGTTGATACCCAACACCAGCTAGCCGATATTTTCACAAAACCCCTCGATGCTTCTCGTTTTGCCTACTTGCGTGGGGAACTTGGTGTTTATCACCCTTACGGCATCTTGTGAGGGGGAGCAGATTTTTATTGTCTTGCATAGGCCCACTATGTGTGAAATTGCATTTACATCTTTTGCACTTATATGCCTGATTTTAATTCTTGAAATAATGTCAGCTCAGCTCTATTTAATATGTCTGAAACATTATGTGCATGATTCTTCTTTCCAAAACCAAATCATGCTCACTGCTTAGTCTTGAATCTAGCATGTTTAGGCAGGACTGCTTTATCTATCTTTTATCTGCTTGATATCAAGACTCCTTTTCTCTGGATGTTAAACATTTCAACTTGAAAAATTGTGTTACTTACTCATGAATATTCATAAAGTGTTAAACAATTTGTTCACTTAATTCAAATTCCAAAAATCCATGATTTGCATGCTTCAAAGCAAAAAGATCCGGGTGGGTTTGTTTGTCGCACTACTCTATTCTAGACTACTTACCATTGCACATTGGTGTGAACTAGGATAGTGTAGTGTATGCCAAAATCACTGCCTTAAGCTTCTGATGGCTTTCATGCTTAGGCTTGGCTTGATTGGAAAGTATAAGGTAGACAAACAAATAACCCCTGGCATTATGAAAAGAACAACAAAATTCATTGATCATCAAGTTTGCTTTCAATGCTCCATTTGAACTGGACTTGTCTGTCTAGAGTAGAAATTGACTAGTTTTGTGCACTCCCTGCTTCTACTTGTCTAGTTACCTTGTTTGAGTGGTGATGCTTTTATTTCAAAATGATAAAATCACATGTTGTCATCATGTTTTTAGAGAATGTTAAATTGAGCTGAGCACATGACAATTGGTATTAATGTTGGCATATTTTTGCTTTATATGTCTTTGCAATTATGCCCATTTCCAGGCTGTGCATCTTTTACATGCTCCTTGATGCATGCATTGCCAAAGGGGGAGAAATTTTTGAGTTCTCTGCAGCAAAGGGGTAAAATAACTAAGGGGGAGTTTTTATCTTACAAAGGGAAGATTTGCCGAAGGGGCTTTTACTCTGTTGAAAAAGGGGGAGGAAAATTCTTTTGTCAAGTGACATGATTTCGCTCGTTTCTGAGTTTTTATGGTCACTTGTGTGCTGAAATTTTTCAAATTTTCTTGAACTTGAATTTGGTTGTCAATACACTCATCAAGGGGGAGATTGAGAAACCAAGGGTTTGTTTCGGAGTCTGTGATGAGTGATTGACAAATTTTATCCTCTGATTCGAAGGGGTCCCTCCGAAGGGGTTCAGAGGTTGTTTCACCGAAGGGTTTGGTGGGTCTGGTTGCTGCAGCTGTTGCAGCGGAGTGTGCCTGTCGGAGTGGTCCGACAGTACACGATGACTGGGTTGTACTGAAGGGTTCGGTACTTTGGGCGGTACACCAGAGTGTGTGTCAGAGGTTGCTTACCCAAAGAGGTCTCCGGGGTACTGGATACACTTGTCTGTTTGTCTGTGGTGCGCAGGTGACGTCGGAGGCAACGGACGGTTCGTAGCAAGTGAACCTGGGTCAAGCAGGAGGCTTGATGCCATGGGAGCAGAGAGCTCCGTCACGAAGGGTGCGAAGGGGTCGAGGTCGGACATCGGGTCGAGGTGCGCCAGGAGAAGGCAGTAAGTGAAGAGTGTGGCTCCGGGTGAAGGTACTCCGAGACGAAGTC
>JAAALK010000287.1:101151414-101270620 GCA_019279435.1 Zizania palustris | reverse complement strand
TGGTACCATGTTCGTCCTCGGCAAATCCGGGGGCTTTACCCTTCCTCATGTTTTGCTGGATCTCCAGGATGTCTGGGTCTTCCTTCTGCTTCTCTCGGATCTGGTCTATTAAGACAGGCCGAGACTCCAAGGCAGTGAGGTACTCTCGAGTGGTGATCCCTAGGTTTAGCCTTTCCATCTCCTTATAAAGTAAAGGAGCTTGGTCTTGAATCATGATGGCATTGCAGTACCCTTTTCGACTAAGGGCGTCTGCCACCACATTCGCTTTGCCCGGATGATACTGGATGCCCAAGTCGTAATCCTTGATCAGTTCCAACCATCTTCTTTGCCTGAGGTTCAGATCTGGTTGGGTGAATATATACTTGAGGCTCTTGTGGTCGGTGAAGACCTCACACCGATTTCCCACGAGGTAATGTCTCCATATTTTCGAGGCATGAACCACGGCTGCTAGTTCCAGGTCGTGGGTTGGGTAGTTCAGCTCATGCGGTCTCAATTGCCGGGAGGCGTAGGATATCACTTTCCCTTCTTGCATTAAGACGCATCCCAATCCTTGACGAGAGGCATCACAGTAGACGTGGAAGTCTTTCCGGATGTCTGGCAGAGTCAGAATGGGGGCTGATACTAGCTTCTTATTGAGAGTCTGGAAGCTCTCTTCGCAGTCGGGGGTCCAATCAAACTTCACCTCTTTCTGCAGAAGTCTGGTCATAGGCTTGGCGATCTTGGAAAAATTCTCGATGAACCGGCGGTAGTATCCGGCCAATCCGAGGAAACTCCGGATCTCGGTCACGGTCGTTGGCTGTAGCCAATTGGTTACCGCTTCAACGGTGGTTGGGTCCACTGCTATCCCTCCGGCAGATATAACATGGCCGAGGAACTTCACCTCAGACGACCAAAATTCGCACTTGCTGTATTTGGCGTACAGTTGCTGCTCCCTTAGCTTTCCGAGGGTCAGACGGAGGTGAGTCTCGTGTTCTTCCTTGGTCTTGGAGTAAATGAGGATATCGTCGATGAATACCACGATGAACTTGTCCAAGAACTCCATGAATACGTTGTTCATCATGTTCATGAAAAAGGCCGGGGCATTCGTGAGTCCGAACGACATCACAGTGTACTCGTAGAGTCCATAGCGCGAGGTGAAGGCAGTCTTGGGTATATCTTCCTCCCTGATCCTCAACTGGTGATAACCTGACCTGAGGTCAATCTTGGAAAACACCGAGGATCCTTTCAGTTGATCGAACAGGTCGTCGATCCGAAGCAATGGGTATTTGTTTTTGATGGTTACGTCGTTCAAGGCTCTATAGTCCACGCACATCCTCTTGGTCTTGTCCTTCTTCATGGCAAATATGACCGGTGCACCCCAAGGTGAGGTACTCGGTCGGATGTAACCTTTCTGCTCTAGGTCTTCGATGTTGATCTTGACTTCGGCTAGTTCATTGGCGGCCATTCGGTACGGGCGCTTGGAGATTGGAGTGGTCCCCGGGACAAGCTCGATTCTGAATTCGATGTCCCGCTTGGGAGGCATTCCGGGCAGATCTTCGGGGAAAACATCTGCAAACTCCTTGACTATTGGCACCTCTTCAAGAGCTATTGAGCGAAGGGATGCTCCGAGTGGTTTGCGACTGGCCATCCGGAAAGTGACGGTTACGCCTTCAGGACTGGTCACCGTGACGGACTTGTTGGCACAGTCGATCACTCCCTTGTGCTTCATCAACCAATCCATACCTAGTATAAGGTCGAGTCCGGTGCATTGGATGAGGACAGGCTCGGCCCGAAACAGCACTCCTTGGATGTCAAGTTGAACCTTAGGGCTGTAGAAGCGAGCTGAGGTCCTATTGCCGGGGGTGGCAATCACCATAGGAATGGGTAGAGGGAGCACGTCCAGATTGTTTGTTTTTGCAAAATCTTCCGAGACAAAGGAGTGGGTTGCTCCAGAGTCAAATAATATGACGGCCGGTACGGAATTCATAGTAAACGTACCGAGTACGACTTCGGGAGCCTCCTGAGCTTCCTCCGCGCTAATGTGGTTGACGCGGGCGCGAACCGCCTGGTTAGGTGCTGCGCCTTGGTTCTGCTTGGGGCGAGGACACTGGTGCGAATAGTGCCCTTCCTTGACCTACATAGAGAGACCCGTCAAGATCTTGGAAACCCAGGAGAGAGTAACCAGAAGTCGCGTCGTCCGCTTCGGCAAAGTCCAATGGAACAACCATCCCGCAGAAGAAGCCACTTGGGAAAAAGAAGACGAGCTAAAAGCCCAATACCCCGAGCTATTCGAGTAACGTTCCAATCTCGAGGACGAGATTCTTGTAAGGGGGATAGGTTTGTAACACCCCAAATTTTCAAAACAATAAATATATTATTAAATTCAATTTCTTGGAATTATTATTTCAGAAATTACTTTTAATTTCCTTTTATACCCTTTTGAACTACAACATAGAGTAGATGACCAAATTAGGAGGTGAAACTTTTTGTATATGATCCTAAGACCAAAATATAATTTTGGGAATTTTTATAAATTTTTATCAACCTTGGAAGTAGCCCTAATATTTTAATCTATTTTCTGGAATTATTTTTATTCAGAAAAGTATTGGAACAGTAATGGGCTCCTCCCCTCCCTTCTCTCTCTCCCGGCCGGCCCAGCCCGTTACCGCGCTCGCCTTAGACTGACAAATGGACCCCACCTGTCGGCGCCGAAACCCTCCCCTCGCGCGCGCACCCGACACCCCGGCCCCACCCGTCAGTCGCCACCCTCGCCCGCTCGCGCCCGCTGGCCAGTGGCCCCCGCCTATCAGACCCGTCGTCTACCTCCCGCCGTCGCCCCCAAATTCCGCCGGCCGACGACCCCGCCTCGAATCCGCCTCGCTGGCCCCTCCCGCATTAAATTGGCGCCATTAACAGCCCCCCCGCGCTCGGCCGACCGTTTCCCCGCTTTAACCCTCGCGTTTACGCCACGGGATCGCCACTCCGCGTGCATGGCCGAGCCATCGCCGGCGAGTAAAGGCCCTCGGCCGGTTTCCCTGCATGCGAGCCCTCTCCGGTGTCCTATTTAAGCCCCCAGCCTGAGCCGCGTTCGACCCCCACGCTTAATCGCCTCGAGAACGAACAGAGCACTCGCATTTCACTTTTTAGCGCACACCCTCCGATTCACCTCCGGCCACCGCTCGCCGTCGCCTAGGACCGTCCCCGTCCGTGCCCCCGCCACCATCGTGACCGCCAGGACCTCGCCGACCTCGGCCACCACTTCGTCGATGACGAACCTCGCCGGATCGCCGTCCCCGCCTCGGAACCGAGAACCTTCGCCGCCACCGCTCGTCGCCGGCCTCACCCCGTCGACCCCGGACCACCGCAACGGTACCCTTTTGTTCCCCTCGGTACCCCCTTTCCGTTTTTAGCCCTAGCTAGACTAGATAGCCCTCGACCTCGCCGGAATCGCTCGCCGTCGTACCACCGGAGTCGGGGAAGAAGGGGTACTTTACCCCCCCGACACGCACTGTGCCGGATTCAATCCTGGCCGTGCGATCCAGATCCAACGCTTGGATTAAATCATCTGTTCGATTTAATCCTGGCCGTCGGATCTAAGTGAAGCGGTACGGTGCGATCTCGTGCGTCCGTTTGTTTTAAAACCCCGCGTTTAATCTCGTGCGTCCACGTGGTACCCCTTTGAACGTTTTAATCCTGGCCGTCCGTAGCCACTTACGCGTCCCGCCTCGCCCTCGCGCGTCGGATCTGGATCCGACGGTCCAGATCGACTCGGCGCACGCGCACAGTGCGCGGGTTCACCGTGGGCCTGGCTCACCGTGGACCCGAGAGGTTTAAAATTTGAAAATAAATTCCAGAAATGCTTTTGAACTTGTAAAATTCATATCTAATGCATTTGAACTCTAAAAATTACCATTCCAATTTCATAAAATTCATAAAATTATTCTCTACATGTTTATGCAATAAAAACAGTAGGTTTACTTTGACATTTTCATGTTTATTTAAATAAGTATTCAAATGCCCTTAGGATTAAAATGCAAATTTAAATATTTAAACTCCAGAATATTTATATAATTGTTCCTTTCTGTTTAAACACTAGAACCACTGAGTTTTCTCTGAATCATTTATATTAAATTGATTAGAAAACTTAATGTAGTATTATACACACTTAAAAACCCTTTCTTGAAAAACAATAATTCATTTAGATTCATTTTAAATTAACGGAGAAATAAATTCCAGAACTTTAACCATTGAATTTATTTTTATTTATAATCAAACCAACTTTAACTTATGTGTTTATAATGTAATGTTATACTGTTTGATTGGATGTTGTGTTCTTTTTATTTTACTTTATATTAAAAAGATTACGATGTCGCCGAGGAGCCGGAGTACTTCCCCGAAGTCCCTCCCTCTCCCTTTGCTGAACAAGGCAAGTCACCAAACAATTCTTTTGAGCATATTGAACCCATGTCTGAATTGACTATCGCTAAAACACATAGGTTATGTATATGCATTAGTCAAATGAACCCTTACATTATATTTATTTAGGATCCCCCGACCTTGATGTGCAACCCAAGCCATGCTATCTCGCCTAACCTCCTTGTCACCATATGATCAATGATATTAGTTAGTGTCCAAAGTATTGACACGGCCGCTATAGGATAAAAATGAGTCGTAGCAAAATGGTTCTATTATATGATCCCCGTTACTTCTTATCCTTGGAAATTCTGTTGGTGATGAGTCATGGTTGTGAGTGTATGCATGGTGGGTTCCGGGTGCAAGCTAGGGCATTGGTCAGTCGCACCCAGGGCACTATAAGGACCGGTCTGAGGGATCCGTTGCAATACACTTACGTACTAACCACAAGTCTAGTGGGTAAGTCCTAACTAAGGTATGGGTTGTTCCAAACCGAGGCCACCACTTGGAGATGGGTCAAGTTGCACCTGCGGGTGACTTGTACCAATGTGGCGCAAAAGGGGGTGCGACGTTAGCCGGGATGCGGCCCGGCGCGCCGGCCAAACCTAGAGCGGGTGGTTATCGCTTGGAACATCTCATATTGAGGTTTTGGCACGAGTTCCCGTGAAATGGGTCATCTTGTTGAGATGAGTGCGTGCCTTGTGGGTACAGTAGTACATCTCTGATCAGAGTCTTAAATCTTTTCGAAAAGCCGAGCCCACGGTCAAGGGCGGGTTGCGTGACATCCCCCAGTTAGTTTACTTTGAATATGTATGTGCATGATGGATTGACATGTAAGGACTGTTGTGCGAGGAGGTAAAATGTACTCCTCGAGTTAGTTGATGTTGATGATGTTCATGTTTACTTTCCGCGTGATTAAAATATGATTACACTAAATGCCATAACTGCAACTGCTTTATTCCGCATTGTTAGCCTTTATCCTTCCTTGTTTATTATCCTGCATTATTATTTGCATTTGCGGTGGCTTGTTGAGTACTTTTTGTACTCATACCCGTTGGACCCCACAGAGGATGCTTACCTTGAAGACGGTCTGGAGTAGCGACCCAGTCGAGAAGAAAGATCCTGAAGGAGACGTTCGTCATGCCGTTGTTTAATTATCTTATTATTCGTTTTTATTAAAACAATGTTGTAATAAATATGGTCTGCGTACCATGGATTTTATCGTAAGTACGTTGTCGCATGATGAACCTCTTGTATTATTGTTTTTCTATGGAAATTCAATAATGTCTCGATTTTGTTAAATCGGGGCGCTACAGTCCTTCACCGAAGTTACTTCTCCCAGAACTCCGGAAAGTCTAGCAGTTTCGGTAGTCAAGGTACTCTTTTGGTTCAAAAGCTGACTAGCTTACTCTTGGAGTCTGACAAGTTCGGTCCCCGCAGTAGCGTGCTCCGCCCGCATTCTTTCAATTTCTGCTCGAAGCACAATTCTTTCTGCTTCGAGCTCTTTATTTGCAGCCTCTAAACCTTGTCTGGCCCTGCGCTCCGTTGACACTATACTGTCCATTTGAACCACTCGGCCATCGGAGATGGTAAGATTCCATTGAAGGATGGTATTTTCCTCTCGAAGACGAGCGATTTCTTGATCATTCGATATATTCGCAGTTCGGGCCAAGACTGTTTGCTGCAAAAAGAAAAAACCAAGGTAAAAATTTATTTGTAGGTAAATTCTATGTTATTTCACAGATGCTTCGTACCTGGTAAGCTGCGCGTTCCATAGCAGCGTTAAGCTCTGACCTGTCCGCTTTGCTCAGAATGGCCACTAAGTTGGTCTCCCCTATGTCGCGACTAGCTCGATCCAAAGGCTCGAGCAAAGTCCGAGGACCAGTTGTTCGCTCTAAGGAATGAGCTAGAAGGGGGAGCATACTTATTGCCTGTTGGTCATCCTCGTCCATCTAAGGGCCGGAGTGTTGGCCTGTAGTCTTCGGAGCCCCTGGAGACTGGCCCCCCTCGGTAGAGTGACTCTCGTCTGTTGATTCAGACGGAGTTGATCCGGAACTCGCAGCAGGTAGGGGTTCTATATTCCTTTTGCCTCTTCCAGACCCCATTTGAGTGGCTCTTGGGATTGGCTCCGAAGTCGTCGAAGGTCCAGGGATTATTTCTTCTTGCCGGACTTCTTCCACAGGAGTGGACTCTGTAAAAAAAAGAAAGGTGTTATACTTCGTATAAATACGCAAAATAAGGATAAAGAATTATTCGAAGTCTACCTTCGACATTCTGGTGAGGGGTAATCATTGGACTGTTCGGCGGATCGAAGTCGAGATCTTTGTCCGAATCAGCCGTTAAATCTTCGACTGCAGGAGCACTTTCCTGAGCAGTCCTTGTTGCCTCTTCAGGAATCGAAGCCATAGTAACTTCGACTCCACCTTCATCCGCAGGAACTTTGCCCAGAGGTAAATCCTCTTGAACTGCTGAAGTCCTTGGTTGCTCAAGGTTATCTCGAGACTCCGGCACGTTCACAGGTACTTCGTCTTGCGCAGTCCTTTGAGATGCATCTTCGTCTATCAGACGCACAAGCAACCTCCCTTCGTCCTCTTGGGAGTCAGAGACTGAAGCCCTTGGGCTCGAAGGTGCGGGATTCTTTGGTTTCCGAGCCACCTTCTTGACCGGAGTCTTGGCGGAGCTCGAAGTTCCAGCTTCGGCTTTCCACTTTTTGGGTCCTTTCTCTGAAGGCACCCAATCCATCAAAGGGGGCGGAGTGATTTCCAGCATTCCCCACACTCTGTTAGATCTCTCCCAACTCCCGACCAACTTGATTCTCCATTCCTTTTCGGTCGGAGTTGGAGCGCCCAAAATCTTCTCCGAAGCCCTTACGATTTGCTCCGAAGTAATAGGGGCTGAAGAAGCTAAAAAATGAATTAAGTTAGTTATTTCTTTGAATGAATATGCATAATACATGTTGTCTTTGAAGTTACCTGTAGGGCTCGAAGTCGAAGTGATTTTTCGGAGACCGCCTTCCGAATCCTCTTCGAAGATGATAGGCCAGTTGGCCATCAGCGGAGGGATTTGTAACTCGAGGAACTCTTCGGCTAAGTCTCGCATGCTCAACCTTCGACTAATCTTCTGAAGTAAGCTAAGGCGAGCATCGAGCTGACCTTGGTCTGGATGCACTAGGGCTTCCTTCCAGAATTGGATGTCTTTCAGAGGTCCGGCCAGAGGATTGCTCGCCCCAACTTCGGCATAAAACCATCTCATGACCTAGTCGGTGTACCATCTTGCATTGATGGCCTTAGCAGGAAATTGGAGGGCGTATTCATCCCGAAGCCTGAAGTTAATACTTCCAAAGGCTACTACCACTTTTTCACCTCCGGAGCCTACGAAGGTTTTTGGCTGGCATGAAGCTCTGTGTAGCGCAGCGAAGATCTCTACCCTCCCCTCACAGCCTTCGGCTCTCAACGCCCATTCGAAGATAGCTAAGCGAGCTACTGCGTTCGGAGAAAGTTGAGGAAGGGTGACGTGAAACAAATCAAGTACCTCGGCCAAGAAGTCCACAGATGGAAGGCCTAAGCCGGCTTCGAAGAAGGCTTCGAAGACGACCACTTCTCCGGGCCTTGGCGACGGGATGAGTTCCTTTCCAGGTTTCCGGATCATGACTCTGGTACTAATCTTCCCTTCCACTGCGACCGCCAGTGATTCTCTCTTGCAGGTAGAAGGTCCCAGTTGGAAGGATTGATCCAAGTACTTCGTTGATGGCGGGCAGAGACCTTGATCATCAACATTTTGGGGATTTCCCCCTCCTGCCGCCATGGATGCTGTTGCGGGTGTTGGAGTTGCCGTCGCCAACGCCGCAACTGCCGCTGCTGCAGCCGCCTACTGTCGAGCCAAGGCCGAAGGGGCTCCAGAACTCTTGGTTTTTGCCATTGAAGTTACTGGGTTGCTTTGGAGGAAAAATGGAGGCTAGGGCTCAAAGGGCTCAAAGGGTGTTTGTTTGCAAGAGAGCAGCGGAAAGGTAATCAGGAAAGTTCTAGGCCCTCTATTTATAGCCTAGACTTTACATTTTTTACCGTTAGTCCATGCCGTTTCACATTCTTGCCCGTTATTTTTCTCCGAAATTAACGCACTCCGTAACTTCCATTAGTAGAAGGAAGCTAACAGCTATTTCTTCTAAGTCTAGAAGGCTTTCAAGCTTCTTGAGTCATTTCTAAGATAGTTCGAAAGTAACTGTCCTAGAACTGATTCGGAGTTTTATATCTTCGTACATTTCAGAGATAAATTAAAATCTAATAACCCCTACGCCTGGTTATTTTTTCTTCCGTATACTGCTCTCCTAACATTACAGGTTTAACGGAGAAGCGTATTCGAGGGGCTACTGTTGGAGGAAAATATTCCATCCTCAGGGTTATTGCCGTAACAGCACAACGGCAGATAATGGATTCGAAGGTTTCCAGACGTCCATCTTCGAAGATGTCCTGAGTCAAGTTCAAAGTACGAAGATAGGCATTGGTTCGGAGTATATCTTCGAACTAAGGCTCTTTGAGATCTTTTCTGCCAGCTAAGATGGAAGATTTATCTTTTATCTTATTAGATTAGTCTTTTACTATTTTAGCCCTATCAAGGGTACCGAATAGTTTCCACTATGTCGGTTGTAATAGAGGGGTAAATAGGTCTTTTCCTTAATATTTGGGCCTATAAATACCCCCCATTTCACCCTGTAATAGGGACCGAATACAAGTTATTCAATACACACATTCAAACTATTCTAAGTTGTTATCCTTTCGGAGGCTTAGAACAGTTCACTTTGCAAACACTTCGTTTGTTAGTTTCTAATCTATAGAAACCTGTTAGCGTAATCTTTTACGCCAACAGTTAATGAAGAGCTTCGCCTGCTATGGGCTACCTTCGAAGCTCTAAGACCTCACAAACGCCCTCGATTTTCAATTTCTCGGGGAAGCACCGGTGAAGTTATTTTTTCTTCCGTATACTGCTCTCCTAACATTACAGGTTTAACGGAGAAGCGTATTCGAGGGGCTACTGTTGGGGGAAAATATTCCATCCTCAGGGTTATTGCCGTAACAGCACAACGGCAGATAATGGATTCGAAGGTTTCCAGACGTCCATCTTCGAAGATGTCCTGAGTCAAGTTCAAAGTACGAAGATAGGCATTGGTTCGGAGTATATCTTCGAACTAAGGCTCTTTGAGATCTTTTCTGCCAGCTAAGATGGAAGATTTATCTTTTATCTTATTAGATTAGTCTTTTACTATTTTAGCCCTATCAAGGGTACCGAATAGTTTCCACTATGTCGGTTGTAATAGAGGGGTAAATAGGTCTTTTCCTTAATATTTGGGCCTATAAATACCCCCCATTTCACCCTGTATTAGGGACCGAATACAAGTTATTCAATACACACATTCAAACTATTCTAAGTTGTTATCCTTTCGGAGGCTTAGAACAGTTCACTTTGCAAACACTTCGTTTGTTAGTTTCTAATCTATAGAAACCTGTTAGCGTAATCTTTTACGCCAACAGTTAATGAAGAGCTTCGCCTGCTATGGGCTACCTTCGAAGCTCTAAGACCTCACAAACGCCCTCGATTTTCAATTTCTCGGGGAAGCACCGGTGAAGTTATGCCTGAAATATGTAAAGATATATTATCTTATATTAAAAAGGAGGAAAAAGAAGTTAGTTTAGAACCTTCATCTTCTGAGGACATTGAATGGTCCGAAGAAGAAAATACTGCTGAAGAGCAAGTAGAAAAGAGCCCTGAACAACTTCGAAGCTGGGAAAGAAGCCCTGAATGACTTCGGACCTGGGTCGAACTTCAGCAAGAGCAGAATGACTTCCGAGCTTCCAAATGAGGGATGAGGGTTAAACATAAAGTTATTAAAACTCCTGGCTCCGGAACGAGTCGCCTTCGAAGTCATACTATTTTTAACAGTAGCTCTAGAGATTTTTTATATTAAATATTGACTAAGATTTTTCATGATGTAAAGCAATCTGTTTGAATGATAAAGATTAAAATTTCAAAATTGTCTCCCTACTTCCCAGCCCCTCTTTTGGTGTAAGCAACTTCCAAATTTGGTCGAAGGTGGTTACGCGCAATGAAAATAACATTAGTTAGGAGCATAATTTTGGAGGCTTAGAGCCCCTTATCATATTAAATATTGACTAAGATCTCAAAAATGTCTTCGACTCTACTAATTTAGAGTCTGAAAGCTGGTAACTTAGTACCTTTTTGTTTGAATGTAGTCACTACAGACTCTTCTTCGGATACCCTAGCATCCCATAAAAATGGTCGCTTTGGACTCTTTTTATAGACGTTTCAAGCTATTAACTTGAAGTCTGTTTTGTTTGGCCTCCTTCGGCTCTTTTTGCGGATGCTATCAAACCGGTGGTTGGGAATCCGCACAGTGGTCTCCTTGGACTCTTTTTACGGATGCTTTCAAGCCAGAGCTTGGAATCCGTATCATTTGGTCTCCTTGGACTCTTTTTACAGATGCTTTCAAGCCGGTGGCTTGGAATCCGTTTTTTTGTGACTTTCCCGCCTCGTCGGAAGCTTGGAAATGGTGGTTCGAAGTCCGTAAAATTGGTTCAAATGAATGACACTTCCCTCACAACCAACTTCGTTCCTCCAGTGCGTCCACTAGAAGTATGGAGTGTTTGAGAGGTAGACATTATCTGAACCATGAGCTTTATTTATTTAGAAGGTATTTACAGATGATTACAAGGAGCACCTATGCAAAATATCGCTTCAGGTGCTGCGCATGCCAGGCATGCTTTAACTCTTCACCTTCTAAATTAGCTAGTTTAAAAGAACCAGGGCATCCTGAACATAGAATGATATATGGACCTTCCCACTTATTTCCTAATTTCCCTGGTGCTATGATGCTTCGCAAAACTAGATGACCTGGTTTAAGTTCATTAAGCTTAACCTTCGGGTCATACCAAACCTTTGTCTGATGCTGATATTTCAACAAATTTGCAACAACACGAAGCCTTGTTTCTTCTCTTAAATCTAGCGAAGCTTTCCTTTCATCTTCTTTTTCAGGTTCGGTGGTGCGAAGAGATCCCCCTTTGAGCTCCGTCGGTGTCATGGCTTCATCTCCGAATAGTAATCTGAAAGGAGTAAAACTTGTGGACCTCGTTTGAGTGGTTCGAATGGACCATAAAATCTTTGGGAGTTCCTCAGTCGACAGCCCTTTTGCCAATCCTACTATTCTTCGATTTAGCCCTAATAATATATTACCATTAGCTCGTTCGACAGCTCCATTAGACTGAGGATGATGCACAACTACAAAACACATTTGTATGCCAAGGTCTTCACAAAACTTCCTGAAGGGCTCCACATCAAATTGGGTCCCAATGTCGATTGTGAGCTGTCGAGGCACTCCGAAACTGCATATAATATTCTTCCAAAAGAATGTTTTTACATTATTTGAAGTGATAGCTGTGAGGGTTCTCCATCGACCCACTTGGAAAAATATTCAATTGCTACCACTGCAAATTTAAGATTTCCTTTTGCTACTGGGAAGGGGCCAATTGAGGAGCCATGCTGAAGAGCGTGGGCCTCATGGCTCCAGATGTGATGAGTCATTGTCAACGGAAGTCAAAGATGACACAAAGAGAGGAGAAGACCTGTTGCGTCTGGGCCGCATGTGACTCAGGTACATGGGCAGCGAGCGACTATCGGGCAGAGGGGTCACGAAGTCGGGCTGGCCCAATCCGGGTACCTGGGCTAGGAGCAACAGAGGATCCACTAGGCTGTTGACCAGGATTGACTCAGGTACATGGGCAGTGAGCGATTGCTGGGCTAAGAGAGCTGCGGAATCGGGCTGGCCCAATCTGGGTACCTGGTGCAAAGTCAGTGGACGCTTTGTTAGTTTTGGCACAAAACTGACGACCGCTGATCTCGGATCGGACCGTTCTGGGCGAAGCCGTACTCGCTACGAAAGCTCCGCTTCCGGATAAGTGATTTGTAAATAGGAGTTTATTATTTTGTCCTTAGGCCCACAGTCAGACAGTCGAGTCTGTAAAAATATCCTAAGGGCAGTTTGGTTTTTTCCATATTATTTCAGCGTCTGTAAAAACCCTAAGGGTCTTTTGGTATTTTCCTAGGGTTAGGGTTAACTCACATAATGACAAACCTAAGTTCACTTTCATCATTCTGTGTTCCTGTGCTGTGAGCCGCTGCGCCCATGCTTTGTTCATGTTCTTCTCGAGATTCATCGTTCTTCATAGACCGTGTGTGGCTTTTCTTTCAACCAGGTTTATTTTATTAGTCTTTGATGTTCTTCAATCCAGTTTCTTGTATATCGCGCTGTTGTTCTCTGAAGTTGATCTGACTCTGGTGTGTTGAAGAGTATTTAAATCCTTGGTGCCTCCGTATCTGTGTTTTTGTTGCTGGTGTCTTTGACCGAGAGGTGTTTAGGCTCGTTGAATGCATGTGTAGGAATTTTTTTGATGAATAGTACTAGCTGTTAGATTGATTTCCTGTCTTCTGTTGCTCAGCAAGGACTATAGGTATCTATTTGGCTGACATGGCCTAGACACCTGTTCATATTAGTTTATTCTATCAGGCGTTTCTCTTTTGGTTCGCCATTGTTTTTTTGATTGGCATGGTTGAGCTTGCCTGCACGAATAGGTAGCTGCAGCTTTTCTGAAATTGCACGCTTCGCAAGGATTGGCTAGCTGCAATGATGTCTGCTTTCAACTGTGCATGGCAAGCAGTGTGTAGCCCTGTAGTCTCTGCTCTGTTCTTCGAATAGGTCTGCAGTAGCTATCGACTTTTCCTCGGTTTACATCACTGCGAAAGCAGCGAAGTGTTGCTACGGGCTCTCGATTGATGTTGTCTGTCACAGCAGGAAATCTGAAGCGTTGTACCTTTGCTCGGTTTCATGCACTACTAGTTTTTTTTAATGGTGAAATCTGGTCCTGCGAAGTCTGCGCGTGTATACTTCGATGCATACTTCGCTGATCGGCAGGCTTCGCTATAGCTGCATACTTCGAGATATTTTTGTTTGCTTCAGAGTTTTAATTAAAAGTGTTCGGAGTACACCGAAGGTCTTATCGAAGCCCTGCGGAGGCAGGCTTCGTGTGTGTTAGCACTTGCGGACTTCGGATGTACTCCAACCGGTTCATTCAGTTGGTCGCTGGTTTCGAAGAGTGAGGTTCGGAGATTTCTTCACAGTCTTCAGCTTCGATACTAAACATTCGGAGCAGGCTTTGGCAGCAACATACTTCGCTGAACTGTACTGCACGAGCTTCGATTCTTAAGAGTACAGCCTTTGCACGAGGACTTCGAATAGGCTTCGTCAAGTACCGATCAGGAGACAAAATTTTGAACAGTAAACTTTCATCTCTTTTTACGTACACTCAAGTCAAATGCCTGTGTTGATTTATTTTTACAAAGCTTGAAATGCCCATGTTTTAAATGATCAGTTAATCTGCCTTTAAGCACTCTGTGGGTGTCTCTTTGTTTAGGAGACCGGTCGTTTTTAGGCTAGATCATTTTAGGCTTTGTTGATCTATTTACTGTTCCCTGCTAAGTCTGTTGAGGTGCGTTGGGTGCTGGGAGCAGGCCATTGATTCGAAAGAATTTTATAGGCGGCCATTCACCCCCCCCTCTGGTCGCTACTTTCGGTCCTACACCAATGAGATCCATGCACCATCTAGTCATAGGCCAAACCGGAGCAATGACTTGAAGAGTTGTTGGCGGACGATGACTTCGTCTTCCCATCCATTGACAAACTTGGCAAGTGTAGACTAAGGTCTCCGCATTAGCTACTATTGTAGGCCAATAAAGCACCTAGCGAAGTGTTTTTCCTGCTAAAACTTGGGGGGCAAGATGGCTACCACAAAGGCCTTCATGAATTTCTCGGAGTATCTCTTGGCCTTCGGCTTGAGATATACATCGGAGTAGGGCGGAACATACTCCGGCCTTGTAAAGAATACCGTTGATTACATGATAATTCCGAACTCTTAGCTACTATCTTGAAATTTGTGGTCCGTTAGGTAAAGTTGTTTCACCTTGCAATAATTCCATTATCAAACTATGCTAGTCAGTGTTCAGAATGCAAAGAACTTCCGCGGGAGGAATTTGTGGCACCGAAGGCAAAGTAAGCTCTTCATAAAAAGTTTCTTCTAGAAAATCCACGGCTCCGGCTGCAGCTTTTGTTACGGTATCAGCTTGTGCATTGTCAGCTCTTGGTATACTTTGGATAGAAATCCCTTTGAATGCTGCTTAGATCTTACGGATCTCTTCCAGATATTTTGCAAGCTGCGGATGCCGAACTTGAAAACTTTTGTCAACATGCCCTGCTACAATTTGAGAATCTATTTTGATAACAACTCTTGTAGCACCCAGAGCACGCGCTTTTTTGAGTCCTAACAAAATTCCCTCATACTCCACTATATTATTGGTGGACTTAAAGTTGAGCCTTGCAGAGTACATTACTCTTTCCCCTGAAGGCGAAATTATTACTTCTCCAATGCCTGCTCCGGATTCTTGAGAAGCTCCATCGGAGTATATGGTCCAAATTCCTTCGCTTGATTTCTTCTGAGCCCATATTGCAGATGGAGTCCATTCTGCAACAAAATCTGCCACTACTTGTGACTTGATTGCTGTCCTTGCTACAAAGGAGATGCCAAAGGGTACTAGCTCGACAGCCCATTTTCCAATTCTCCCCCTAGAATTTTTACTTCGGAGCATATCTCCCAAAGGATAAGAAGTTGGTACAATTACATTATGGGCTAAAAAATATTGTCACAATTTCCTTGAAGCCATTATCAGAGCATAAGTGAACTTCTAAAGCTCAGAATATCTTGTTTTTGCTCCAGATAAAGCTTCGGATACAAAAATATACTAGATTCTGCACCAACTTCCCATTGAAATAAACTTCTCTAACAAGGACTGCACTGACAGTGTTGCAAGGTTGCTGAGATAATTTTTAATATCATCAAAACTTTTTTGGCACTCTGGTGTCCATGCAAAATCTTCGGACCCTTTTAATGTTTTGAATATGGGCGGACCTTGCTAAAAATCTGCTGAGTGCTGCAAGGCACCAGTAAGCTTCTGCACCTGTTTTAAATTCTCCGGCGGAGCCATTTTTGCGATGCAGTTATTTGAGTAGGGCATGCTTCGATTCCTCTACTTGAAACTAGATACCATAGCAACTTTCCAGCTTGACCCCCAAAGATACATTTTTCGGGGTTGAGGCGGACTCCACACACTCGGAGGCTCTCAAATGTTTCCGCTAGGTCTAGGCTATGCTAGTGCTTTAAAGCACTCTTTATTACAATATCATCCATATAGGCTTCTACATTGCGGCCTATTTGGTGACCTAGAGCCTTAGCAATTAATGTCGAAAAGGTTTCCCTGGCATTTCTCAAGCCAAAGGGCATTCTTACATAGTAGAAGACTCCCGAAGGAGTTAAGAAGCTTGTTTTGATTTCATCTTCACGCTTTAACCAGATTTGATGATAACTAGAATATGCATCGAGGACGCTTAATAACTCCGAACCAGCAGTTGAGTCAACTAATTGATCAATTCGGGGCATGGGGTAGGGGTCACGTGGGCATGCTTTATTCAAAGAGGTAAAATCAATACACATGCGCCACTTTTTGGAGGATTTCTTTTTGACGAAGACTAGGTTAGCTAGCCACTCTGTATGAGCTACTTCCCTGATAATCCCAGCCTTCAATAATTTCTCTACTTTTGCTTTAGCAAGACTTTCTCTTTCTACTGATAACTTTCGAAGCCCTTGTTGAACAGGCCGAACCCTTAGGTTTACAAGCAAGTTGTGCTCAATGATATCTCGGCTAACTCCTAGAATGTCTTCATCATACCAGGCAAAGACATCCAAATTTTCTTCGACTACTTTTTCCAATGAAGTAGCGATCTCCGAAGGCAAATCTTTGCCGAACTGAAAAGAATAGTCTTTGTCGTCTTTTACAATAATCTTCGTTATGATTTCTCCTTCGGGGCTTGGCCTTGGGAAGGATTTCTTCGAAGACACACTTGAAGTAGATATATCCTCCGAATTGCCTTGTACATTATTCACCTGTCTTGGGTCAAGAGGGGGGCCATGACCATATTCTGCTCTTCGCGTAGTGGCTTGATCACCGAAGATAGTGAGTACTCCCGCTTGCGTGGGCATCTTCATACATAAATAATTATGGTGCACCACAGCTCCGAACTGATTTAACATGCCGCTTCCGAAGATGACATTATAAGCATAAGGGGCATCCACAATATCGAAGATTACTTCCTCCATTCTTGCTAGGAGCCCCTCTCCGAAAGCAACCACAAGACCTATTTGGCCGAGGGCATCAAGAGGAGGTTTTGCGAAGCCTTGAAGGGGACGAGCTGCGGGGAGGAGATGCTTCCTGGAGATAGAGAGTTGATCTCGAGCTTGAACAAAGATAATATCTGTCGAACTCCCGCCATCGATCAGCACTCTCCGAACTTCAGTTCCTGCAATATCGGTAGTGATGACAAGGGGATCTGCATGTGGGAATTTTATACTTGCTACATCATCTGCAGAAAAAGATATAGGCATATGGGACCACTCGCGCATTGCGGCTACTGACGAAGAGGTTCCAATATGACCTACTTCCCGAACATACTTTCTATGTTGCCTCTTTGACATGCTGCCAAGAGTTCCTTCTCCGGAAATAGGAAGGACCACTCTTTTCCCCAATCTTGGCCATCTTCTTGCTTCGAGGGTGGCATAACACTGGCCACAAGAGGTTGTCTTGTGGGGTCGATGTTTTCTACACGTACGACAACATGCATAGGCTCCGGACATGCCTCGGAGGGGACTCGATCAGTAGTGCCTCGACTAGAGGTCCTTTCGAGGTACTCGCCTCTTAAAGCTAGTATAGACTTGCATGCATCAGTAGCATGACTTCGATTTTCACCGTGAACACAGCAGAAGAAGACTTGGCCCTTGCCAACGGCTTCCCTGGCGGCCTCCAGCCGCTGACCTTGTTTCCCGAAGCTTGCTGATTTCTAGGGGGAAATTTTTACGGAGAAGGAGCAATGTTCAAGACTTTGGAGAAAGGATGTTTTTGCCCCTGATGCCTGTCATGCTTGATTTCGAAGTTGGGTACTTGCAAAGGTGTTGAAGTCTTCACCTCGAGCTTGACTTCCTGAATGATTGGTGAAGTCGAAGCTGTTCTTCAGAGCCATCCTTCTTCTGACCTGGCATACTCTTCGAAATAGGCCATCAACTATGCTACAGAGGATATATGCTTCCGATGGGGTTTGTTGAGGAGGCCTACATGAGTAACTCCTTCTCGGGCTGCATCGACGACGGATTATGCAGACATTCCTTTTATCTGTGACTTTGTATGAGCGAAGCGCTTAAAGAACTGTCTTAAAGTTTCTCCAGGTTGCTGCTTCACCTGATAGAGACTTCTCGTAGACATAGGGGGCACAATAGTACCCTGGAAGTTACTTATAAATTTTTTTCTTAGCTACTCCCAAGTTTTAATTGATCCTGGCTTCAAAGACCAGAACCAACGTAAAGAAACTCCTTCGAGCGCAAGGGGGAAGCACTTTGCCATGGTATCTCGAACCCCTCCACTGGCCTCAATCGCCAATGCATACGAACGAGAGAACTCTCCTAGATCCTCTTCTAAGGAGTACTTACAAAGCTTCGAAGTTTTGAACTTGGGGTCGAAGCGCACTTTTTGTAAATCAGGGTACAGCGTAGACTCGCTATCAAAGGAAGCGTTCTCTGTGGCTTCGGGATAAAGAAGAGAGTCGTCATCTGGAGGCATCTCCGGGATGATAGGGATAACTTGGGGACGAAGCCTATCAGCAGCTTCTTGCCTCCACCTCGTCACTTCAGCTTAGAGACTAGCCATCTGGGTCGCCATGTCACCAAGGCTATCTTCATTTCTTCTAGAAGGAGCTTTTGGATCTTCAAAACTGAATAGGTCAGTTCGGAACATGGTCAGAGCTGGAGGAGGAGCTCTGTCTGTTCGACACATAGATGGAGTCCCTAAAGGGGCTTCGTATGCTCAAGGAAAGAAAATTCCCTTCGGGTGTCTGAGGTGGAGGAACTGCCGAAGGTCCTCCGACCTCAACTGTATTCGAAGATCTTGCTCCGGAGGTCCGAGGGGACCTCCGAAGGGGACTACCACCTAAACTCCGCTTAGGAGGCATGGCTCTAAAAACTTGGTAGAGAACGAAGTTTTTTGAACTAAGTTCCCCACAGACGGCGCCAACTGTTGGCATAAAAGATTACGCTAACATGTTCTCAAAGATTAAGAACTAACAAACGAAGAGTTTGTGAAGTGGACTATTTCAAGACTTCAAATAGGATAATAGCTCGAGGTAGTTCAAAGTTGTGTATTGAATAACTGAGTATTCTATGATTATTACAGGGTGAGAATGGGCGTATTTATAGGTAAAAATCTTAAGGAAAAGACCTTTTTACCCCTCAGTTAAAACCGTCATATTGGAAACTATTTCGATACCCCTAATAGGGTTAAAATGGTAAAAGACAAATGTAATTAGAAAGAAGATAAGTCTTCCATCGTCGTTGGTAGATAAGCTCTCTTAAGATTGAACCTTCAAAGTTATACTCCGAACAGAAGTCTGGACGGATTCTCTAAGCTTGATCATACGTGGGGCCGGAGTTAAGTCTTGGACTTTGGTATAGTAAATTTTTTGTCTTATAACTTTAGATACCCTGGGGATGAAGTATTTACCCCCCAACACTTTCTAAAGCAACTCTCAAATCGGCGAGGTGATTCTCCATAGCGTCCGATTTGACCACAACATCATTTATATAAACCTCTAACATAACTCCTAGCAAGTCATGAAAGATTAAGTTCATGGCATGTTGGTATGTGGCGCCAGCTAAGGAGCCATGCTGAATAGCGTGGGCCTCATGGCTCCAGATGTGATGAGTCATTATCAACGATAGTCAAAGAGGACTAAAAAGAGAGAGAAGACCTGCTGCGTCTGGGCCCCGTGTGACTCAGGTACACGGGCAACGAGCGACTGTCGGGCAGAGGGGCTGCGAAGTCGGGCTGGCCCAATCCGGGTACACGGGCTAGGAGCAGCAGAGGATCCACTGGGTTGTTGGCTAGGATTGACTCAGGTACACGGGCGGCGAGCGATTGCCGCGCTGAGAGACCTATGGAATCGGGCCGGCCCAATCTGGGTACCTGGTGCAAAGTCGGTGGAGGCTTTGTAAGTTTCGGCGCAAAACTGACGACCGCTGATCTCGCATCGGACTGTTCAGAGGCGAAGCCGTAGTCGCTACGAAAGCTCCACTTCCGGATAAGTCATCTGTAAATAGGAGATTACTATTTTTTCCTTAGGCCCACAGTCAGTCAGTCGAATCTGTAAAAATATCCTAAGGGCAGTTTGGTCTTTTCCATTTTATTTCAGCGTCTGTAAAAAACCCTAAGTGTCTTTTGGTATTTTCCTAGGCTATTGGGCTGCCTATAAATAGGGCCCCAATCCCTAGGGTTAGGGGTAACTCACTTTAATTGAAAAATATCAGAGTTTATCCCACCTGCCCCTGTTTCTGTGCGCCGCCGCATTAAAGTTCTTCCCTGTTCATCGCGATTCCGACTAAAATCGCATCGGGTTCAAGAAATCCTCTAAACATGTTTCTTTATTTCATCTCAAGTTATTTTTATTGTGCGCATCAGGAAGAGAGCATTTTTGCAGCCGTGTTTGAGAAATGTGTTTATCTGGCTAGCATGCGTGAGTTGAACAGTGCGGCTACTGTTGTGTTATCCTTGTTTATTCAATACATCATCTTTATTCTTCTCTGTGGTTCATTTTTTTTGAAGGCTTAAATTTATTCCTACCATGCTAGTCCCATCAGAGTACTTGATATGAGTATTTATTTGCTCTTAGTTTCCTGTTGCCTCCTAGTGCATGTGTTTCTCCCTAGTCACTAGTTTTCAACTAGCTAGCTGCAAGTGCAGTCTGTTTCCTTCAGTTTTTTGTGTGCTGGTGTAGTTTTTCCAGGTTTTAGGCTGTCAGCTAGTTGATAGCTTTGGTTCCTTGTGCTCCGTAGCTTAGCTAGCTTTGCAGGCTGTTTGTTGGTATCTTTCTTGCTGCAGGAAAGCTTAATCATTACAGCTAGCGCCTGGTTTCCTTCAGCTGCAGTTCAGCCACATAAATCCCTCTATTGTTTTCTATCTTGGCGTTCTGTTCAAGAGCAGAAAGTTTCTTTTTGCACGTTTTTCTCTCAACAGTGCTCTTGGCTGATTTATTTCTCTGAGTACATCTGTTTGTTCGGAGTTTTTTATTCAAAGTTTATTCCGTGAGCTTTGGTCTGTGTTCGGAGTGAACACGCTGTAACTTCGAACGGGATAAAAGCTTGTCGAAGTTGGCTTAGCTGTTTTCTGGGATTACTTTTGAAGACACCCTCCGAACAATCCTCTGTTCAGAAAGGTTTCAACTGGCTTCAAAGTCAGAATTTTTCGGAGGCTATCAAGAGGCTTCGAAGTACTACTTCGAATCTGACTTCAGCTGGTTTCGTTAGTCTTCGGTTCGAAGGTTGTCTGTTTCAAGTGCTAGCAAGCCAGTATACTTCAGAGTTATTTCTTTTAGAGCTTCGAATACAGTTTGCTTCAGGGATTAACTTTTGTTCTTTGACACTTCGTCTTGGGTTGCGTGAACTTTAATCAAATTGTTTATATTGCTTGTTCTGTTGGTGCTGAAAATGAATATGTCTTGAATATTCAGTTAAATTGCCTTTCAACACTGGTTTGGTGTCTTCTCTTTTAGGACACCGGTTGTTTTTAGGCCAGATCATTTTAGGCTCTTTTGATCTGTTTAATTTTCCCTACTAAGTCTGTTGAGGTGCGTTGGGTGTTTGGAGCAGGCCATTGATTTGAGAGAATTTTTTAGGCACCCATTCACCCCTCCCTCTGGTCGCTACTTTCGGTCCTACAACAGCATCCTTTAAACCAAACGTCATTACTACCCATTGAAATAAGCCGACCAAACCCGGGCAGTGAAAGGCCGTTCTAAAAGCATCCTCTTCGTCCATAAAGATTTGATTATAACCAGTGTTGCCATCAAGAAAACTTAGTACCTTGTGTCCAGAAGCATCGTTGATTAGCATGTCGGCTATCGGCATTGGATAATCATCTTTTGGAGTGGCTTTGTTTAGATCTCTGAAATCAATACATACCCATATCTTTCCGCTCCCTTTCTTCTCTACAGGCACAATGTGAGCAACCCATTCAGCGCTACACATCCTCTAATTTTCTCAAGCCTCTTGGGATCAATTTCAATGCCTCTTTCATGAATCATGAATCCCAAGAACTTACCCATCTACACACCAAAAGCACATTTGAGCGGGTTCATTTTCAAGCCATACTAGCGCATTCTTTTGAAAGCAACTCTCAAATAGGCGAGGTGGTTCTCCATAGCGTCTGATTTGACCACAACATCATCTATATAAACTTCTAACATAACCCCTAGCAAGTCATGAAAGATTAAGTTCATGGCACATTGGTATGTGGTGCCAGCATTCTTTAAACCAAACGTCATTACTACCCACTCAAACAAACAGACAAAACCTGGGCAGCGAAAAGCCATTCTAAAAACATCTTCTTCGGCCATAAAGATTTGATTATAACCAGCGTTGTCGTCAAGAAAACTTAGTACCTTATGTCCCGAGGCATCGTTGATCAACATGTCGGCTATTGGCATGGGATACTCGTATTTCAGAGTGGCTTTGTTCAAATCCCTGAAGTCGACGCAGATGTGGATCTCGCCACTCTCTTTCTTCTCGATAGGCACAATGTTAGCGACCCATTCCACATACCTGCATGGCCTAATAAAACCTACCGCTAATAGATGTTCAACCTCCTCTTTAACTCGGTCATAGATGGCCGAATTGAAGCGGCACGACGGTTGCTTATAAGGCCTAAAAACGGGTTTTATGGGGAGCCGATGCTCAACAAGATCTCGGCTTAATCCAGGCATCTCACTGTAGTCCCATGCGAAGAAATCAACATATGATTGAAGCAATTTTATTACTTCGGCCTTTACATCATTACTGAAATTCTGATTTACAAATGTCGTCCTCGGAACACTACCATCTCCTATGTCTACTTGTTCCAAAGGATCGGCCGACGAGAAGCCTTGATCTAGTTTCTCTATTTCGCTAAAATCTTCAATGTCTTCGGCAATACCGTCTTGAGAAGACCGATATTGTGCCACACGAGACTTTAGCCAATTAAGATTATCACTAGACATTCTACTATCTTAGACACAACCGAGCCACACCGGCCGGCTTCATAGAAATAGGAACGAACCTACCCTCTGACACGCTGACAAAATCGTAATCCGAGAGGTCCCGTCCTAATAAGCATTCTATCTCATCATGGGCGGCATCGCCAAACTCATCGGCCAAACTCACATGGGCCAATGTATCGGCGTGTACTATCTCGACCTCATCGCCATCCCATTGGATTAGTTGTTGATGTAGGGTAGACGGCACACACTGATTTGCGTGGATCTAATCACGCCAATGAAATAAATCATAATTACCTTGTACGCCGAGGACGAAGAAGGCGGTAGGTAGCGTCTTGTTCCCCACTGTCAGTTCCAGGGACAGTACTCCTTTAGCTTCCGTCATGTCTCCATTGAAGCTGTTGAGTGTGACGTTGGTCTTCTTCAGGACATCGTCATCCTTGCCGAGCTTCCTCAGAAGGGAATACGGCATTAGGTTCACAGTGGCGCCGCCATTGACAAGCATCCTCGAGATAAGCTTCCCATCGATGTGCCCCCTAATGTAGAGAGGTCTCACGTGATGGCTCGTGTCTCCGGGCTTCTCGAATACAGCGTCCCGTGAGCCAAGGTCTAGCTGGGCGACCTCGGCTTCTTCCTGGAGTGCAGCGAACTTGAAATGTAACATGACGATGCTGATATGCATCGCCTGAGGAGCGGGCCACTCAGAGACGGGAGTGTAGTCATCATCGTCAGAGCTAACAACAGGTGCAGAGTCATCGATCATGACCTGCCTAGGTCTCTAGACTATCTTCACGGTGGGCCGAGGACAGATTTCTTCAAAATGTGTGTCCCACGCCTTCTTGGCCTTCTCTTCTCGTATCTCTTGTGCCCGCAAGCACTGCAACCTCCTCTTTTGAGACTTGGACATCCCCGAGGATGCCCATGATGGCTGAGGACAGGTGCCGAGTGCCACAGTTTTTCTTTTAGCGGTTTTGGCCAAACGGGACTTGTCCGCATCGGCCTCAGATGTCTTGCGCTTGCCATGAGAGCTCCTCTGCTCCTGGTCGGTCGGACCGTCTGTAGCAGGCCGCTTGGACCGACCTGTGCCGACAACTACTGTAAGGCCAGTCGGACCAGCCACAGTAGGTCAGTCAGATCGGGCTTCAGCCGAGCTCCGGTCATCTTAGGAGATGAGTCTTCGCGCTGTCCCATTGGGGCACCCTTTGGGATTGGGACCTTTTGGGATCCCACCTTGATGACTATAACCTCTAAGCGTCTTCACGTCTATCACTTCCGGTGACATCTCGAGGAGCCCGATTCTAAGGTACTACGGATAGGCGGTGAATAATATTACCATCCTACACCGGCCCCCGAACCTGCCACTCAAAAATACTAGAAGGAATGTGAGTGTCAGTAGCCGGACACTGCCCGGAGTTCTCCCGCAGTGGAGGCCAAGTCAGAGCCATCGTCCAAAAGTAGGGTGGTGGCATCGGAGGCTTTAGCGGCCTCGCCCACTAAGTGCCGAACCCACTGGCCTATTGGAATCTTGGCCACATCAATAGTACCTCGGACCAGACCATCGAAGGGTCCTGCCAGGCCGGAGGTAAACTAGCCCATGGCGGAGATGGGTCTAGCCAATGGAGACTGAATCCAACCGGAGGCTGTAGCCCACTCGGAGTAGGTGGGTCCGACCACTGAGGTCTGAATTCCCCAGAGGTTGGAACCCATGCAGAGGAGGTGGGTTCGTCCACTAAGGTCCGAAGCCTCCCGGAAATTGGGGCCAAGCTGGAGGAGGGTTCGGCCATTGAGGTCTGAACCCTGCCGGAGGCTGGGACCAACCCGGAGGGGGGTTCGGCCACTGAGGTCTAAACCTTGTCGGAGGCTGTATCCACTCCGAACGGGGGTTCGGGCCCGGAGGTCCGAACTCAACCCTCGCGGGGCTTGTTCTCCTAGGGGGTTTTGACCGTCCCAGAGCCAGTGGGTGAACGCCACTCCTCTCGGACCTTTGCTGGTGCTTATCCAAAAGCATCGTGTAAGTCACCTTCGGCCTTCTACGGTGCCTGGCCGAAGACAATGGCTTAATGTTTTCCTTCCACACTCCTACCTTCAGATTCTTTGGTACGAGTGTGCGCGTGTGAGTGTCTCCTATAATGACTGCTTTCTCTATAGCCGACTCGACCTACTCTGGCCGAATCAACACCTTCTTTCCCTCGAGCTCAACGTTGTTCATGGGAAAAGGGTCTCTATCTAATTTCATCTTTGGATTCGCTTCTATTTTCAATCGTCCTTCATCTATGCCTGATTGTACCTGCCGACGAAAAACATTACAATCGTTAGTGTAATGAAAATGCGAATAATGCCACTTGCAGTAGGGACGCTTCTTTAATTCATCGGCGGATGGCATGACTTGCCCTTTCGGCAGCCGCAGAAGCTGATTTTTAAGTAAAAAATCGAATATTTTATCACACTTATACACATCGAACGAATATCTAACTTCGTTAGGCCTACTCTTGGAAGGAGGCAGCCGCAATTCGGAACATGTGACGAGTTTGGACTTCATGCTCCAAGTCCATTCGACCGTGTATGTATCAGCCAGATCTTCTTCCTCTTTGGATTCTCCATCGTTAGAGTGCTCCATAGTGTCGATTTCAGCCCTTGGCTTATTAAAAGTTTTAACGAATTTTCTATCTTTGGCTCGGCCTTCCTGCACCAGAGCATGTTGCAGGACTTGGCTAACGTCTAGAAGATTCTTGTTATCCATTAGTTCCCTAATTTCTGTCCGTAGGCCATTAAATGCGAGGTCTACTAGGTCCCTTTCTGATATGTTTAGGCTAAAACATTTATTCCTAGTTGTTGGGGGAAAATATCCCATCTTCGGGGTTATTGCCAAAGCAACATGAAGACAGTCAACCAGTTCGAAGATAGTCCGAAGGTCATCTTCGAAGGCAGCTTGGAACCTCGTCAGGAGTCCGAAGACTGGCATTGGTTCGAAGTATATCTTCGAACCAAAGCCTTCCAGGATCTTTTCTGCCAGCTAAGATGGAAGACTTATCTTCTATCCCATTAGATTAGTCTTTTACCATTTTAGCCCTATTAAGGAAACCGAATAGTTTCCTTAATGTCGGTTGTAATAGAGGGGTATATAGGTCTTTTCCTTAATGTTTGGGCCTATAAATACCCCCCATTTTACCCTGTAATAGGGACCGATTTACAAGTGAATCAATACACACTTTCGAACTATTCTAAGCTATTATCCTTTCGGAGGCTTAGAACAGTTTGCTTCGCAAACACTTCGTTTGTTAGTTTCTTTTCTACAGAAACCTGTTAGCGTAATCTTTTACGCCAACAGTTGGCGCCGTCCGTGGGGAACTTAGTCCGAAAAACTTCGTTCTCTACCAACCTCTTGCATCATGCCTCCTAAGCGGAGTGCACCTCGCAATCCCACTCGGAGGTCCTCTCGGATCTCCGGAGAGATACCCTTCGACACAGTTGAAGTCGGAGGGTCTTCGACTATCCCTCCACCTCAAACTCCGCAAGGGGCTTCTATCCCTCGAGGATACGAGACCTCTCCACCAACCCCTTCTACACTCCGACCGCCCGGAGCCACTCTGCCACCCTCTATTCCGATCGGAACTGATCATACCAGTTCTCAAGACCCGGAAGGTCCTTCCGGAGGAGATGAAGATAGCCTTGGAGATATGGCCACTCAAATGGCCAATCTTCAAGCCGAGGTAGCGAGGTGGCGACAGGAGGCTGCGAACAGGCTTCGCCCTCAAGCCACCCCAGCTATCCCCGAAGTGCACGAAGACGACGATCTTGATTATCCCGAAGCCCCGGAGAACGCTTCTTACGACAACGAATCTCCGTTGCATCCTGAGCTTCAGAAGATTCGCTTCAATCCGAAGTTTAAAACTTCGAAGCTCTGCAAGTATGCTGGAGACGAAGATCCCAGTGAGTTTGTGCGTTCTTATGCCCTAGCAATCGAAGCTAGTGGCGGAGACAGAGATACTATGGCGAAGTGCTTCCCGTTAGCCCTTGAAGGAGTGGCGTTGAGATGGTTCTGGTCTTTAAAACCAGGATCAATCGCTTCATGGTCACAGTTGAAGAAGAAGTTCATAAGTAACTTCCAGGGTACCTTCGTGCCCCCCATGTCGACAGGAAGCCTTTTCCAAGTGAAACAGCTCCCCGGAGAAACATTGAGGCAGTACTTCAAGCGCTTCGCTCACACGAAGTCGCAAATTCGGGGGCTGTCCACATCCTCGGTGGTTGATGCGGCTCGGGAAGGCGTCAGTCATAAAGGCCTTCTGGATAAATTGCATCGGAAGAGCATCACCACAGTATCACAGTTGATGTCGTACTTCGAGGAGTACTCGAAGTCAGAAGAAGGTTGGCTTCGGAGGACTACTGCTACTTCGACAGTGTTGACAGAAGTTAAAGCAGAGGTGAAGACTTCGGCCCCGCCGCAAGAGCCAGTCCCCGAAGTACAACATGATAGAAGAAGAGGGCAAAAGCACCCTCGTTCTGAGGTCTTAAACATTGCACCCCCGCAGAGGTTTGCACCAAGAGCTCCACAGCCTGCAGGGAACAAGTCCGGCGGCTGGAGGCCACCAGGGAAAACGGCTGGCAAGGGCCAGACCCTTTTTTGCTGTATTCATGGAGAGAATCGAAGCCATGCAACTGACACCTGCAAGGCTATCCTTACCCTTCGGGGAGAATACTTGGAGAGAACTTCGGGTCGAGGTAGTACCGACCGAAGTCCAGCAGCAGCAGTGCGCTCGGAGCCGGTCCAGGCTGTAGCGCGGATAGAAAATCTTGATGCTGCAAGGAATCCTCCGGTGGCCAATGTTATGCCACCTCCGAAGCAAGAAGAAGGGCAAGATAGAGGGAAGAGAGTAGTTCTCCCTATCTCCGGAGGAGGTACCCTCGGAAGCATGTCCAAGAGACAGCGAAGAGAGTACGTCCGAGAAGTAGGCCACATTGGGACTTCGTCATCTGCAGCTGCAATGCCGGAGTGGTCTCATGTTCCAATATCTTTCTCTGCGGAGGATGCAGCTGGTATCAAGTTCCCGCATGCAGATCCATTGGTTATCACTGCTGATATTGCCGGAACTGAAGTCCGAAGGGTGCTAATCGACGGAGGTAGCTCGGCAGATATCATATTTGTACAAGCCTTCGATCAGTTATGCATTTCCCGGAAGCATCTTCTCCCAGCGGCTCGTCCTCTGCAAGGCTTTGCAGGACCTCCGCTAGATGCACTTGGCCAGATAGGCCTGGAAGTAACCTTCGGAGAAGGTTTACTAGCCCGAACTGAAGAAGTTATCTTTGATGTGGTGGATGCCCCGTATGCTTATAATGTTATCTTTGGCCGAGGCATGTTGAATCAGTTCGGAGCTGTGGCGCATCACAATTACTTGTGCATGAAGATGCCCACACAATCAGGAGTTCTGACAGTCTTCGGAGATCAAGCCATAGCTCGGAGAGCAGAATATGGTCATGGTCCTCCTCTAGATCCGAGGCAAGTAAACAGTGTCCAAGAAAATGGAGAAATTTTTTCAGCCTCCTCCGAAGCTTCGAAGAAATCGTTTCCAAGACCAAGTCCCGAAGGAGAGATTGCAACGAAGATCATTGTCAAAGATGGTAAAGAATACACTTTTCAGTTTGGTAAAGATTTACCTCCCGAAGTTGCAACTTCCTTGGAAAAGGTTGTAGGAGAAAATTTGGATGTCTTCGCCTGGTCTGACGAAGATATCACCGGAGTCGATCGGGATATTATTGAGCACAGCTTGCTTGTAAACCCGAAGGCCCGGCCTGTTCGACAAGGGCTCCGGAAGATGTCCGCAGAGAGAGCTGCTCTAGCTAAGGACGAAGTTGAAAAACTGTTGAAGGCTGGGATTATCAGAGAAGTGGCCCATACGGAATGGCTAGCCAACCCAGTCTTCGTCAGGAAGAAGTCTTCCGGAAAGTGGCGCATGTGCATTGATTTCACATCTTTGAATAAAGCGTGCCCACGTGACCCCTACCCCATGCCCCGAATTGATCAACTAGTTGACTCCACTGCAGGTTCGGAGTTACTAAGCTTCCTCGACGCGTATTCCGGATATCATCAAATATGGTTGAAGCGCGAAGATGAAATCAAGACGAGCTTTGTAACTCCTTCGGGAGTCTTCTGCTATGTAAGAATGCCCTTTGGCCTAAGAAATGCCGGGGCTACTTTTTCAAGATTAGTTGCTAAGGCTCTAGGTCATCAACTAGGTCGCAATGTGGAGGCCTATATGGATGATATTGTAATAAAGAGTGCTTTAAAGCACCAACATAGCCTAGACTTAGCAGAAACATTCAATAGCCTTCGGGCATGTGGCATCCGCCTTAACCCCGAAAAATGTATATTCGGAGCTAAGGCTGGAAAGTTGTTAGGGTACTTAGTTTCAAGCAGGGGAATTGAAGCTAGCCCTACTCAAATAACTGCGCTGCAGAAGATGGCTCCTCCAGAGAATATAAAGCAAGTGCAAAAGCTGACCGGACGTCTGGCCGCACTTAGCAGGTTTTTATCAAGGTCTGCGGAGAGAAGCTTGCCAATCTTTAAAGCTTTGAAAGGGTCCGAAGATTTTGCATGGACACCGGAGTGTCAGAAAAGCTTCGAAGATATTAAAGATTATCTCAGCAATCTTGCTACACTTACGGTGCCTATTGCGGACGAAACCCTACTTCTATATCTTGCAGCCACAGGCTCAGCAGTCAGCGCAGTCCTTGTCAGAGAAGCTGATATCAATGGGAAGTTGGTTCAAAATCCTGTCTATTTTGTATCCGAAGCATTGTCAGGAGCGAAGACAAGATACTCCGAACTTGAGAAGTTCGTTTATGCTCTGATAATGGCTTCGAGGAAGCTAAGACATTATTTTTTGGCTCACAATGTAATTGTACCAACTTCGTATCCTTTAGGAGATATGCTCCGAAGCAAAGATTCCACTGGAAGAATTGGAAAGTGGTCAGTAGAACTAGCACCCTTCGGCATATCTTTCCTGGCAAGGACAGCTATCAAATCTCAAGTCCTGGCAGACTTCGTAGCAGAGTGGACTCCACCTGCGAAGTTGACTCCGGAGAAATCAGATGACGGAGTCTGGACTGTTTACTCCGATGGAGCTTTCCAAGCATCCGGAGCAGGCATTGGGGCAGTATTAATTTCTCCATCAGGACAAAGAGCAATGTACTCCGCAAGACTCAACTTTAAGTCTACCAATAATATAGCGGAGTACGAAGGAATATTATTGGGACTCCGGAAAGCACGTGCTCTAGGGGCTACAAGGATAATTATAAAAACAGATTCTCAGATAGTAGCAGGGCACGTAGACAAGAGTTTTCAAGTCCGACATCCACAGCTCGCAAAGTACTTAGAAGAAATTCGCAAGATCGAAGCACATTTCAAGGGTATTTCCATTCGGAGTATACCAAGAGCTGAAAACGTGCAAGCGGACATTTTAGCGAAGGCTGCTGCCGGAGCTGTGGATGTGCCTGACGAAGCTTTCTATGAGGAGCTCAATATGCCTTCGGTGCCACAAGTTGCTTCTGCAGAGATTCTCTGCATTCCTAGTGCAGATTGGAAAGATTCAATCATAGAACTCTTGCAAGGAGGAACGAATTTGCCCGAAGAGCCCCAATTGTCAAGGTTAAAGCTCAGAGCAAGAAACTATCAGTTAATCAACGGTATATTATACAAGGCCGGAGTATGTTCCCCTCTACTCCGATGTATATCTCAAGCCGAAGGCCAAGAAATTCTTCGAGAAATTCACGAAGGCCTTTGTGGAAGCCATTTAGCCCCTAGAGCTCTGGCAGGAAAAACACTTCGCCAGGGGCTTTATTGGCCCACAATAACAGCTGATGCGGAGAGCTTGGTCCGCACTTGCCAAGGATGTCAGTGGATGGGTCGACGGAGTCATCGCCCACCAACAGCTCTTCAAGTCATTGCTCCGGTATGGCCTATGGCCAGATGGGGTATGGATCTAATTGGTCCCTTTCCGTTAGCAAAGGGAAATCTGAAGTTCGCAGTGGTAGCCATTGAATATTTTTCTAAATGGGTCGAAGCAGAGCCCTTAACAGCTATCACTTCGAATAATGTACAGAAATTCTTCTGGAAAAACATTATTTGTCGGTTCGGAGTGCCTAGATATCTCACAGTTGATAATGGAACACAGTTCGACGCAGAACCCTTCAGAAAGTTTTGCGAAGACCTAGGCATTCAACTATGTTTTGCTGCAGTAAGACATCCTCAGTCGAATGGAGCCGTTGAACGAGCCAATGGAAATATCTTATCAGGGCTAAATCGAAGAATAGTAGGATTATCAAAGGGACTGTGGACCGAAGAGCTTCCGAAGATTCTGTGGTCCATTCGGACTACGCAAACAAGGTCCACAGGTTTTACTCCGTTCAGACTACTATTCGGAGATGAAGCTATGACTCCAACGGAGCTCAAAGGGGGCTCACTTCGCAGCACCGAACCAGACATCGAAGAAGAAAGACAAGCTTCGTTAGATTTGTCAGAAGAAACAAGGCTTCGAGCTGTAGCCAATTTATCTAAGTATCATCAGCAGACGAAGACTTGGTATGACCCGAAGGTTAAGCTCAGCGAGTTAAGACCGGGTCATCTTGTTCTACGAAGCACTATAGCACCAGGGAAGTTAGGCAATAAATGGGAAGGTCCATATCTAATCGTCCGCTCGGGGCGCCCTGGTTCATTTAAATTAGCTAATTTAGAAGGTGAAGAGTTAGCACATACTTGGCATGCGGAGCACCTAAAGCGATACTTCGCATAAGGGCTCCTTGTAATTCGCTTGTAATCACCTCTAAATTAATAAAGCATACACCCTGATGGTTGCCTTCCCCTTGACACTCCTAGTTTCTCGAGCGGACGCGCTGGGACAGAAGTCGATCGAGAGGGAAGTGTCATTAAGCTGGGTTGTATTTCCGGACTTCGAACCCTTAAAGTCGAAGCCTCCGGTGTGGTGGCTGAAATCCATCCGGAGCCCAAGCTGATACCTTGTAGGCATCCGTAAAAGAGCCAATACCACATTCTACGGAGTCCAAGCTTCGGCTGGTAGACTTCCGTAAAAAGAGCCGAAGGTGGCCAAAATCTGCGGAGTCCAAGCTGCAGCTTGTCAGACTTCCGTAAAAAGAGCCGAAGGTGGCCAAATTCTGCGAAGTCCAAGCTCCGGCTGGTAGACTTCTGCAAAAAAGAGCCCAAGTGGCCAAATTCTGCGAAGTCCAAGCTCCGGCTGGTAGACTTCTGCAAAAATAGCCGAAGGTGGCTACAATTTTTGCGAAATCCAAGCTCCGGCTGGTAGATTTCCGCACAAAACAGCCGAAGGTGGCTAAAGCAAAACAGCATTTAAGCCATGAGCTTCGAATGACTGTTCATATGCGTCCAAAGTGACAAAAATTTTTTAAGACATTAAAGTGTCATGGAAGTTATCTCAATTGATTTCTTTCATGAAATAAACAAAGGTACCAAGTTACCATTTTTCTGACTACAAATAGTCGAAGACATTTCATAAGATTTTAAAAGATCTTTAAATGACAGAGGGGCTCCGAACCCCCAAAAAATTGTACTCCGAAGTTTTTTCTTTGCGCATAACCATCTTCGAATACAGTTCGAAGTTGCTTATACCCAAAGAGGGGCTAGTAAATATGGAGACAATTTTAAATCGGCATTCATTATCAAAACAAATGTATTTACAAATTACATCATGAAAAATTGGTATCTATACCAAGAAGGAATCGGAGACCTCTTCGGTCCCGAGAGCTAGGGGTGGAACGACTAGTTCCAACATCGGAAGTTCTAAGAACTTTGCGTTTAACTCTCTTCCTCCCCTTCGAAGCTCTAAAATCCTTCTGTTCTTGTTGAAGCTCGGCCCAAGTTCGAAGCCGCTCAGGGCTTCTCTCCCAGCTTCTAAGATCTTCAGATCTTTTATTTTGGGCTTCACCTTCGTCTTCGGACCAATTAGTGTCTTCAGAAGACGAGGTGTTTGCGTCGCTCTCTTTATCTTCCTCTTTAATATAAGACAATATGTCTTTGATTACTTCGGGCGCAATAACGCCGGAGTCATCTCGAGGGATAAGAAATCGAGGACGCTTATAACTCTTTAGAAGTTCGAAGGTGTTCCACAGTGAGCGAAGTTCGCTGTTAAGCTCTAACACTTCGATATCTTCCATAAGAGGCAAAGCCTAAAAATATGACAAACAAGATTTTCATTGATAAATATTTACAAGCATCAGCTTTACATAATCAAAAATCCTAAAAAATCCTAAACCTGCGGATTCGGAGGAGGCTGACTGCTCGAAGCTTGGCTCCGAACTTGCTTTTGGCGTTGGCCTTCGTCAATCCAAGCCTTGATCGCACTTCGACCTTCGGCTCTCCATGAAGTCTGGAAGGCTCGCCAAGCAACAGCTACACCTTCGGAAGGTTTTAAAAGACGGTCGTCGTCGAAGATGATGGAGCCCTGTGCGCTCGGAGTGATTGATCGGCCCAAATCCTCGTAGTAGCGAAGTATTCCAAGGGCAGACACTTGTCCGGAGAGTTCTCCATAACGTATGCCTGCCGTCTTCATTTGCTTCGCTGCTCCTTGGATCCTCTTTAGCCGGCGCAGCAGAGTTACATTGTCATCCGAAGGTAGTGATCCAGTAGTACCGAAGTACTCCAAGACACCTAACATCTGTTCGATGACCTCCGAAGCCACCTTCTCGGACTTAACCTTTTCTTCAATAAGCATATCCTTGGCCGAAGTCGTTTCAGTTAAAATTCCGGAGATTCTAGCGTTCTCCGTAGCCAAAGCATTCTTTTGAGTTAGGAGCTGGCCAGCCTCTTCTTGCAGCCTTACAAGTGCGGAGTCCTTCGCAGCATCCTCCGTCCGCAGTCTTTCAATCTCCGCTCGAAGCACAACTCTTTCTGCTTCGAGCTCTTTCCTTGCAGCTTCTAAACTTTGCCTAGCCCTTCGCTCTGCTATTATCACATTGTCCATTTGAGATACTCGACCTTCGGAGAAGTTAAGATTTCTTTGAAGAGTTTCGTTCTCTTCCCGAAGTTGAGCAATTTCGTTTTCATTCGACAAAGCTGCAGCGCGGGCTAAGACTGCTTGCTAAGAAAAAGAAAAACGAGAATAAGAAATTATTCATATATAATTCATTATTTGGTTCGAAGATGCTTTATACCTGATAAGCTGCTCTTTCCACAGCAAGACTAAGCTCCGAACCCTTCACTCTACTTAAGCGGGCTACCAGTTCTGTTTCCCCGACTTGGCGACTGGCTTCACCCAAAGGTTTAACCAAAGTCCCAAGACCGGTTTTCTCCTCCAAAAAAGGAGTTATGAGAGGAATCAGTTTCGAAGCTTTCTGGTCAGCCCTGCTTAGCGAAGGTCCGGAGGTCTCTTCCGAGGCCCTTGGAACTTCAGAAGATGGCCCCCCCCTCAGTCGATTCACTTTCGTCCATTGACTCAGATGAAGTCGATCCTTGAGCTGGGAGGGGCTCGATGTGTCTTTTTCCTCTTCCAGGCCCCGGTAGAGCAACTCCCGGTTGCGGCCCCGAAGTTGTCGAAGGTCTTAGAGTTGTATCTTCGAGGGATACTTCGACAACGGGAGGCTCTGAAAAAACCAAAAATATTACACATTGTATAATTTTGCAAAAATTGATAATAATTAAGCAAAATTTACCTTCGATATTCTCTGGAATATCAAGCACCGGGCTGATCGGAGGATCATAAGTGTAGTCCTCATCCGAATCAGCCGTTAAATCTTGGGCTACAGGAGCATCGTCCTGAAGAGCCCTCGTTACTTCTTCAAGAATCGAAGCCATAGTGACTTCGACTCCCTCTTCATCCACTGGAACTCCGGCCTGAGTTGTGTCTTCCTGAACTACCGAAGTCATTGGTTGATCAACATTGTCTCCTGACTCCGGTATGTTCGCAGGCACTTCGGCCTCATTCACACCCATAGGGGCTTCGATTTGTTCTCCCTGGGTATCCGGAGCTCTTGCTTCTTCGATGTTGGCTTGAGGCTCCGGAATACCTGCAATGTCTTCAGTGAGAATACTTCGTTGAGCTGCATCTTCGTCAATTAATCTTACTAGTAAAATACCTTCGTCTTCTTTAGAGCTAGAAGCCGAAGCTCTTGAGCTCGAAGGTGCGAGGTTTTTCGGCTTCCGAGCCACCTTCTTCGTCGGAGTCTTTGCGGAGCTGGATGCTCCAGCTTCGGCTACTCTCTTCTTGGGTCCTTTCTCTTGAGGCACCCAGTCCATCAGAGGGGGCGGAGTTAACTCCAACATTCCCCATACTCTGTTGGATCGCTCCCAACTTCCGACTAATTTGATTCGCCATTCCTTTTCTGACGGAGTTGGAGCACCCAAGATCTTCTCCGAAGCCCTTATAATTTGCTCTGAAGTAATAGGGGCTGAAGAAGCTAAAAAATAACTCAAGTTAATCTTTCTTCGAAGTAAATATGTATTATGCATGTTGGTTTCGAAGTTACATGCAGGGCTCGAAGTATAGTTTATCTTGCGAAGACCGCCTTCCGAGTCATCTTCGAAGACGATAGGCCAGTTGGCCATCAACGGAGAAATTTGAAGTCCGATGAACTCTTCGGCTAAGTCCCGCATGCTCAACCTTTTGCTGATTTTCTGAAGCAAGTTGAGGCGAGCTTCGAGTTGACCTTCGTCAGGTTGCACTAAGGCTTCCTTCCGGAACTGGATTTCCTTGAGGGGACCAGCCAAAGGACTACCCACTCCAACTTCAGCATAAAACCACCTCAGAACCCAATCGGTGTACCATCTAGCATTGATGGCCTTGGCAGGGAATTGCAATGCATATTCATCACGAAGCCTAAAATTGATGCTTCCAAAGGAAACTACCACCTTCTCACCTCCGGAGCCTACGAAGGTCTTTGGCTGACAAGTCGCTCTATGCAACGCAGCGAAGATTTCAGCCCTCCCCTCACAACCTTCGGCTCTCAGTGCCCATTCGAAGATGGCCAGTCTGGCTACAGCATTCGGAGACAGTTGGGGGAGGGTTACATGAAACAAGTCATGGACTTCGGCTAAGAAATCTACAGCAGGGAGGCCCAAGCCTGCTTCGAAAAAAGCTTCGAACACTACGACCTCTCCGGGTCTTGGTGATGGGATTGCTTCTTTGCCTGGCTTTCGAACCATTACCCCATTGCTAATCTTACCCCCTGCTGTGATTGCCAAGGACTCTCTTTTGCAGGTCGAAGGTCCCAATTCAAAGGACTGATCCAAATATTTGGTCGATGGGGGGCACAGACCTTGGTCATCGGGGATTTGGGGATTTCTCCCCCCTGCCGCCATGGACATTGTCGCCTGCATCGAGGGTGCCGCCGCCAATGTTGCCGCCGCTGCTGCTGCGGCTGCCTGCTGCCGAGCCAAGGTCGAAGGCGGCGCAGATCCTTTGGTCTTCACCATCGCGATTGCCGGATCAACTTGAGAGAAACAGGAACTAGGGCTCAAGAACTCAAGAACTCAAGAACTCGAGAACTCAAAAGACTTTTGACTGGGAGCGAGCGGTGAAAAGGTAATCGAGTAAGTTCCAGAGTTCTTTATTTATAACCCAAAACTTTCCGTTTGTTACCGTTTGGGCTCTGCCCTTTCGCATTCCCGCCTGTTATTTTCCTCCGAAAATAACGCCTCATATAACTCCGTTAGAACAGGAACTAACGGTTATATTTTCTAAGTCTAAAAAGACTTTCGAACTTCCTGAGTCAGTTCTAAGATAGTTCGAAAAGTAATTACTTTATGACTGATTCGAAGTTCATATCTTCATGTATTTCGGAGATAAAACAAAAATTAATAACCCCTATGATTGGTTATCTTTTCTTTCCGTATACTGCTCTCCTAACGTTACAGGCTAAACGGAGAAGCGTATTCGAGGGGCTACTGTTGGGGGAAAATATCCCATCTTCGGGGTTATTGCCAAAGCAACATGAAGACAGTCAACCAGTTCGAAGATAGTCCGAAGGTCATCTTCGAAGGCAGCTTGGAACCTCGTCAGGAGTCCGAAGACTGGCATTGGTTCGAAGTATATCTTCGAACCAAAGCCTTCCAGGATCTTTTCTGCCAGCTAAGATGGAAGACTTATCTTCTATCCCATTAGATTAGTCTTTTACCATTTTAGCCCTATTAAGGAAACCGAATAGTTTCCTTAATGTCGGTTGTAATAGAGGGGTATATAGGTCTTTTCCTTAATGTTTGGGCCTATAAATACCCCCCATTTTACCCTGTAATAGGGACCGATTTACAAGTGAATCAATACACACTTTCGAACTATTCTAAGCTATTATCCTTTCGGAGGCTTAGAACAGTTTGCTTCGCAAACACTTCGTTTGTTAGTTTCTTTTCTACAGAAACCTGTTAGCGTAATCTTTTACGCCAACACTAGTGTCTCTAAAGCGCTTGATGTATTCAGAAACACTTTCGCTAGATTTTTGCTTAATCACCGTGAGGTGTGATAGCCTAAGCTCGGTCTCGCCTGTGTAGAAATAATCATGAAACTTCTGCTCTAGCTGAGCCCAAGTCTGGATGAAGTTCGGCGAGAGCACCGAAAACCAAGTGAATGCGGTGCCGGACAATGATAAGGAAAATAACCTGAGTTTCAATGCGTCCGACCCGCTAGCTTCGCCAGATTGTGCTAAAAATTGGCTAATGTGTTCTAATGTGGATTTACTACCTTCACCGTCAAATTTCGTCAAATGTCGGGATATGGTTTTCGATAAACCCTAGCTCTATCCCAAGGTGTAAAGCCGGTGCATTCCATAAATAGCACACGAATACGTTCCTCGATATCATCGTGGTCTAACGCTTGCACGCGTCTTTCATGTAGTGGCGGGATGTGTGGTGGTATATCGGCATGCTCTATCCTATGCTGCGGTGTGGGAGTGTGCAGTGCGAGCGGTGGCGGTAGAGCTGGTATGGGCGCAGGCGGTGGTGGTACTTGATAAGCTGGGTTTCCCTGGCGATTAGCGTAGTTATGTGTTTCGGCTGTGGATGATGTAGCTGGGAATGTGATGGTTTTTCTAGTATTGCCATCGGTTCTACTGTAACTATGCTGTGCTGGTGGAATACTAGTGATTGGTGCTGGTGACTCGGCCTCAGTAAAACCGAATCTCCTAAATACCGTCGCCACTTGCGAGACAACTATGGGTTCTAGTTTGTTGGCTAGCGAGGCGCTAACCGCCTAATCAACAGACGCAGATATTCTAAGGTCGACTTGTGAGGCAGATAAAGGGGGTGATGATGGGCGTACCTCGGTTAGGTTGAGGTTGTCGCGCATGATGAAGCCCGAGCATGTCTTTATGAAATCTCTAAGCATCAGTTCTTCGAGTTCCTTTTTCCTCGCTTCAATCTTTGCTCGGTCTTCCTTAGACATGTCTACAATGGTGGGCGTCATAATGTTGCGGTCATCGATGTCTGCGCTCCCCATAGTGTTCATCGGTGATGTAGTGGATGTAGACATAGTGGAGGTACCCGCTGCCGATGTAGAGGTAGTAGTCATAGTTGACGTTGTCCCCAGCGGAGTCGCCAAAAAGTGTGTTGACGCAGAAATGTGCCCCCGCACTTGGGCTGGTTCGACGTCCAAAAGTATCGCAATGATACCGACACCGCGTTACGACTACCCTAGAATCTGCCAATTCGGAGACCGATTCGGAGTTACAACGAAGGTTGTCCGAAGGGTCCCTAGGGCACCTTCGGCCTCAAGCCCAGTCGGACCGGAGGTATGACCTCGGTCGGACCGGACATGCGGAGGGGCTTCGGGAGCGTGTCCCAAAGGTAGCATCAAAATAATAGTAAAGCAGTGAACATTTTATTTTCTGGTCTAGGTCCTAGTAAGTTTGAGCGTGTTAGCCATCTCACCACTACTCGAGAGATCTGGGTTACCCTCCAGGCACACCATGAGGGCACAACTCAGGTCAAGGCTAGGCTCTGCCAGACCTATTGGCCTGAGTATGAAAATTTATCACAGAAGCCGGGTGAGACGGTTGAGGCTTTGTTTGGTCGTTTTCAATCGATCATTAATAAGTTTCACGTCAACAAGGCCGAGTGTGATCAGCTAGTCTCGGATAATGAATAGGTGCTTAAGGTTCTCCATACTTTGGACCCTAAGATCTGGGAGATCAAGGTCTCTTCTATTGTTGAGAGCGCGTCTTATGATATCTTGACCGTCGCAGAGCTTTTTAGTAAGCTCAAGGCCTCAGAGGTGGATATCCAGTTGAGATCAAATCTCACTGGTTCTGGCTCAAAGACTCTGGCGCTTGCGACACCGTTTGCTGATCCTACTGCCTTGAGTTGTACTGCTTTTTCCTTGATATCTATCTCCGAGGAACAACTTGATTCTCTAGGAGATGATGATCGGATGCAGGTAAGTTTTTTTTATCTCTTAATTTTTAATTAGTTTAAATCTGTTAGTTATTTCGTAGTTAATTTTATCAATTAGTTTTTATTGTATTAGCATAAAAAATTAATCTCGCAGTTAAACTTTTAATGTGTTAAATTTTTATTACTTATATCGTATTATTTATTTAAGTCTTTTTAATCTGCTCATATAAAAAGAAAAATTTATTAGTCGCAGCAATATTTTTAGCCTAGTTTTTACGTGCAATATTTTCGATTTATTTCTGAATTAATTTTTAATGATCCATGTTTTATTCATTTGATTAGTATTTTATTTCTAGACTGGAATATAAATATGTCGTGATTTATCTAGGTGTTTTTATTTACTGCAGTATTTTTATTTAATTTATCTTTAATATCATTTAAATTAAGATACCGATCATTTTTAGGCTAGACAACTTTAATTCCAGTAATTTGCTTTGCTAATATTATTTGTCTGGTTAAGTTCGTTTGGTTGTTGGGATTTGATCATAGTTTAGCAAGATATTTTTAGGCACCCATTCACCCCCTCTGGTCGCTACTTTCGGTCCTACAAGTGGTATCAGAGCAAGGTTAGGGTTTTCTTATATCTTAACTGATTCTAAACCCAGGTAGTGATCATGACGTCTTCTGGTAAAATTCCGTCCTTAGAAGCTTTGGTTACACTTATTGGAAGACTCGCATGCGAGCATACCTTATTATCCAGAGCTCGGACATATGGGAGATTTGTGTTCATCCTACTTTCACCATAGTGCCTATTGTTGTGGATATTGTTGTGGATAGTGTTAGCCATCTCACCACTGCTCGAGAGATCTGGGCTACCCTCTAGGCACACCATGAGGGGACAGCTCAGGTCAAGGCTAGGCTCTACCAGACCTACCGGCGTGAGTATGAAAATTTCTCAAAGAAGCCGGGTGAGACGGTTGAGGCTTTGTTTGGTCGTTTTCAATCGATCATTAACAAGCTTCACGTCAACAAGGCCGAGCGTGATCAGCTGGTCTCGGATCATGAACAGGCACTTAAGGTTCTCCATACTTTGAACCCTAAGATCTGGGAGATCAAGGTCTCTTCTATTGTTGAGAGCGCGTCTTATGATACCTTGACTGTCGCAGAGCTTTTTAGTAATCTCAAGGCCTCAGAGGTCGATATCCAGTTGAGATCAAATCTCGCTGGTTTTGGCTCAAAGACTCCGGCGCTTGCGACACCGTCTGCTGATCCTACTACCTTGAGTTGTACTTCTTTTTCCTTGATGTCTATCTCCGAGGAACAACTTGATTCTCTAGGAGATGATGATCTGTGCTTGTTTAACAACCGGGTGCGATGTGTCTATGATAAGCGAATGTTTAAAAGACACGGCACAAAATCCAGATGCTTTGAGTGTGGTGATACAGGTCATTTCATTGTCGACTGCCCCAAGTAGAAGAACTACAAGAGGGGAACCGGCGGCAACTCCTACGACTCTGACAAGTATGACAACTCCACAAAGGGCAAGCCCAAGACGAGATTCTTTTGAAAGGCTTTGAAGGACTACAAGCGTGAGAACAAGAACCGAGACATGGCTTTCTTCGCCGAGAAAGAGAAAAGCTACTCCAAGAGATCCTCGTCTTTCTCCTCATCTTTGAGTTCAAAGATGAAGAGATCGTAATCAGGAAGGGGAAGGACAGGGATGATCCGGCAGGCCTCTGTTTCATGGCCTTCGGGGACAAGCTGAAGAGTCACTCACGTCATAGTCGAAGACCCCACAAGAGCTTCTACTCAATGGCTCTTGGGGAGAAGAAAGAAAAGGACTCCTCCGATGACTCCGACGACGATGACGATGAGAAGGTATCTTCCCATGAATAAAAAGTTGTTAATTTACTAGAACAAAACCGTCAAGAGTTAAAGTATCGGGAGAAACTAATTAGAGGGGCTAAGAAGAGGATAGATGAGCTTGGGAGTGAGCTTGCCATGGCGAAGGGCAAGATTGAGAGTCTGTCTTCTTCCCCTTGCTTGGGTGATAGTGGTGAGTGCCCTAACTATGAAGTGTTGTTGTGTGACCTGACCACTCTTAAGTCCACATACACAGAGAGAGTAGATGAGAGAGACGCTATGGCCACTAAGCTTGAAAGCGCTCAGCTGGAGCTGAAAAATGCTCATGCCTCTGTCATCGTATCTTGTGTAGACTGCCCATCCCATTTAGCTAGTATAGCTGAGCTGAGATCCAAGAGTGATGAGCAGTTGAGTGAGTTAGCTAGAGTGAGCGCTGAGTTGAAGCAGACTAAGCTAGAGCTTGAGACCTTGACAGTTCCACCCACTGTTTGTGAGAACTATTTGTCCATGAGAATGGAGTTGATCAAGCTAAAAGCTGAGAAGTTTGTCGATGTTGATAGAGAGTGTGAGATTTTCTTGTCTCATGTGGAGGTGTTAGTTTCTTTTAGAGAGGAGCTAGCTAATGTTCAGAATGAGAACATTTACCCCCGTCAGATCCTGAGTTGGATTAGTGCCAGAGAGCCACAACTCGGCATGATGATCTAGCAGTTCAAGAGACATGATGGGTTTGGGGTAGGTTACACCTATACCAAGGCTGATTTTGAGAGTGCTATTAGCCGAGCAGTAGAGTGGAGTAAGATGACTCCCGAACAGAGATATCCCAAGACTCACTCCACTGAGTCCTTTAAGGATAGTAAGCCCAAGGATGGAGTGTTCCAAGAACAACCAAAAGCTCCACCTAAGAAGCAAATCTGGGTTCCAAAGCCTAAACTTCTCCACACTTCTCTTGATTCTTTACCTGGACCCTCTCACACCAAAGATGCTACACCCAACACCACCAAGCCTAAGAATCATAAGCCTCAACAACATCCCAAGAAGCCTACCTATCACTGTGAGTTTTGTCGGAGAGACAGACATCTTGAGGAGTTTTGCTTCAGGAGGAAGCGGGTTGAGCGAGCACAGAGAGCTCAAGGTGGGCAAGAGCAGTTCTACCAACATGATGGTAGACAAAGAGTTCCTCGATGTAGAGAGAGGCTAGAGGCCAGGCCACGTCGTGTAGGTGGTGGTAGAAGAGACGATTTTCATGACCATGCTCCGGAGGGTGGTTTTCGTTCTGGCAGAGTTCCAGATTGTTATGAATACGGTTTTGGACCTCGTGACCATGATTTTAGGCAGAACAGAGGACCGCGCTTTGAGCCATGTTGTGGTCCGAACTCATATGATTCCTTCTGCTTTCCTACTTACGAGTAGATCGCTCTACACTGGTTTAGTACTTTTGCTAGACCTGGTGGTCGACCATTTGCTCCCACTTATGACCATTGATATTGCAAGATCGAGGACTGGAGGACGTATGAACCATGGATTCATGTTGTTCTCGCCACATGACAGGACACCGCAGATGGTTCTCCAGCCTCACTTCCCCGAGCTCCAAGGAATACATCACTTTCGGGAACAGTGGTCAAGGGAAGTGTTGGGGGAAAATATCTCATCTTCGGGGTTATTGCCGAAGCAGCATAAAGACAGCCAATCAATTCGAAGGTTGTTCGAAGACCATCTTCGAAGATGCCCAGAACCTCGTTCGAAGTCCGAAGACTGGCATTGGTTCGAAGTATGTCTTCGAACCAAAGCTCTTCAGGATCTTTTCTGCCAGCTAAGATGGAAGACTTATTTTCTATCCTATTAGATTAGTCTTTTACCATTTTAGCCCTATTAAGGAAACCAAATAGTTTCCTTAATGTCGGTTGTAATAGAGGGGTAAATAGGTCTTTTCCTTAATGTTTAGGCCTATAAATACCCCCCGTTTCACCCTGTAATGAGGACCGATTACAAGTGAATCAATACATACTTTCGAACTATTCTAAGTTTTTATCCTTTCGGAGGCTTAGAACAGTTTGCTTCACAAACACTTCGTTTGTTAGTTTCTTTTCTACAGAAACCTGTTAGCGTAATCTTTTACGCCAACAGTTGGCGCCGTCCGTGGGGAACCTAGTCCAAAAAAACTTCGTTCTCTACCAACCTTTTGCATCATGCCTCCTAAGCGGAGCGCACCTCGCAATCCTACTCGGAGGTCTTCTCGGATCTCTGGAGAGATACCCTTCGACACAGTCGAAGTCGGAGGGTCTTCGACTATCCCTCCACCTCAAACTCCGCAAGGGGCTTCTATCCCTCGAGGATACGAAACCTCTCCACCAACCCCTTCTACACTCCGACCGCCCGGAGCCACTCTGCCACCCTCCATTCCGATTCAAACTGATCATACCAGTTCTCAAGACCCGGAAGGTCCTTCCGGAGGAGATGAAGATAGCCTTGGAGATATGGCCACTCAAATGGCCAATCTTCAAGCCGAGGTAGCGAGGTGGCGGCAAGAGGCTGCGAACAGGCTTCGTCCTCAAGTCACCCCAGTTATCCCCGAAGTGCACGAAGACGACGATCTTGACTATCCCGAAGCCCCGGAGAACGCCTCTTACGACAATGAATCTCCGTTGCATCCCGAGCTTCAGAAGGTTCGCTTCGATCCGAGGTTCAAAGCTTCGAAGCTTAGCAAGTATGCCGGAGACGAAGATCCCAGTGAGTTTGCGCGTTCTTATGCCCTAGCAATCGAGGCTAGTGGCGGAGACAGAGAAACTATGGCGAAGTGCTTCCCGTTAGCCCTTCAAGGAGTGGCGTTGAGATGGTTCTGGTCTTTAAAACCAAGATCAATCACTTCATGGTCACAGTTGAAGAAGAAGTTCATAAGTAACTTTCAGGGCACTTTTGTGCCCCCCATGTCGACAGGAAGCCTTTTCCAAGTGAAACAGCTCCCCGGAGAAACATTGAGGCAGTACTTCAAGCGCTTCGCTCACACGAAGTCGCAAATTCGGGGGCTGTCCACATCTTCGGTGGTTGATGCGGCTCGGGAAGGAGTCAGTCATAAAGGCCTTCTGGATAAATTGCATCGGAAGAGCATCACCACAGTATCACAGTTGATGTCGTACTTCGAGGAGTACTCGAAGTCGGAAGAAGGTTGGCTTCGGAGGACTACTGCTACTTCGACAGTGTTGACAGAAGTTAAAGCAGAGGTGAAGACTTTGGCTCAGCCGCAAGAACCAGTCCCCGAAGTGCAACATGATAGAAGAAGAGGGCAAAAGCACCCTCGCTCTGAAGTCTTAAACATTGCACCCCCGCAGAAGTTTGTACCAAGAGCTCCACAGCCTGCGGGGAACAAGTCCAGCGGCTGGAAGCCGCCAGGGAAAACGGCTGGCAAGGGCCAGACCCTTTTTTGTTGTATTCATGGAGAGAACCGAAGCCATGCAACTGACACCTGCAAGGCTATTCTTACCCTTCGGGGAGAATACTTGGAGAGAACTTCGGGTCGAGGTAGTACCGACCGAAGTCCAGCAGCAGCAGTGCGCTCGGAGCCGGTTCAGGCTGTGGCGCAGATAGAAAATTTTGATGCTGCAAGGCATCCTCCGGTGGCCAATGTTATGCCACCTCCGAAGCAAGAAGAAGGGCAAGATAGAGGGAAGAGAGTAGTTCTCCCTATCTCCGGAGGAGGTACCCTCGGAAGCATGTCCAAGAGACAGCGAAGAGAGTACGTTCGAGAAGTAGGCCACATTGGGACTTCGTCATCTGCAGCTGCAATGCCGGAGTGGTCTCATGTTCCAATATCTTTCTCTGCGGAGGATGCAGCTGGTATCAAGTTCCCGCATGCAGATCCATTGGTTATCACTGCTGATATTGCCGGGACTGAAGTCCGAAGGGTGCTAATTGACGGAGGTAGCTCGGCAGATATCATATTTGTACAAGCCTTCGACCAGTTATGCATTTCCCGGAAGCATCTCCTCCCAGCGGCTCGTCCTCTGCAAGGCTTTGCAGGACCTCCGCTAGATGCACTTGGCCAGATAGGCCTGGAAGTAACCTTCGGAGAAGGTTTACTAGCCCGAACTGAGGAAGTTATCTTTGATGTGGTAGATGCCCCGTATGCTTATAATGTTATCTTCAGCCGAGGCATGTTGAATCAGTTCGGAGCTGTGGCGCATCACAATTACTTGTGCATGAAGATGCCCACACAATCAGGAGTTCTGACAATCTTCGGAGATCAAGCCATAGCTCGGAGAGCAGAATATGGTCATGGTCCTCCTCTTGATCCGAGGCAAGTAAACAGTGTCCAAGATAATGGAGAAATTTTTTCAGCCTCCTCCGAAGCTTCGAAGAAGTCATTTCCAAGACCAAGTCCCGAAGGAGAGATTGCAACGAAGATCATGGTCAAAGATGGTAAAGAATACACTTTTCAGTTTGGTAAAGATTTACCTCCCGAAGTTGCAACTTCCTTGGAAAAGGTTGTAGGAGAAAATTTGGATGTCTTCGCCTGGTCTGACGAAGATATCACCGGAGTCGATCGGGATATTATTGAACACAGCTTGCTTGTAAACCCGAAGGCCCGGCCTGTTCGACAAGGGCTCCGGAAGATGTCCGCAGAGAGAGCTGCTCTAGCTAAGGACGAAGTTGAAAAACTGTTGAAGGCTGGGATTATCAGAGAAGTGGCCCATACAGAATGGCTAGCCAACCCAGTCTTCGTCAGGAAGAAGTCTTCCGGAAAGTGGCGCATGTGCATTGATTTCACATCTTTGAATAAAGCGTGCCCACGTGACCCCTACCCCATGCCCCGAATTGATCAGCTAGTTGACTCCACTGCAGGTTCGGAGTTACTAAGCTTCCTCGACGCGTATTCCGGATATCATCAAATATGGTTGAAGCGCGAAGATGAAATCAAGACGAGCTTTGTAACTCCTTCAGGAGTCTTCTGCTATGTAAGAATGCCCTTCGGCCTAAGAAATGCCGGGGCTACTTTTTCAAGATTAGTTGCTAAGGCTCTAGGTCATCAATTAGGTCGCAATGTGGAGGCCTATATGGATGATATTGTAATAAAGAGTGCTTTAAAGCACCAACATAGCCTAGACTTAGCAGAAACATTCAATAGCCTTCGGGCATGTGGGATCCGCCTTAACCCCGAAAAATGTATATTCGGAGCTAAGGCTGGAAAGTTGTTAGGGTACTTAGTTTCAAGCAGGGGAATTGAAGCTAGCCCTACTCAAATAACTGCGCTGCAGAAGATGGCTCCTCCCGAGAATTTCCCGAGCAGGGGAAGCAGGGGAAACACTCCTAGTTTCCCGAGCGGACGCGCTGGGACAGAAGTCGTTCGAGAGGGAAGTGTCATCAAGCAGGGCTGTATTTCCGGACTTCGTACCCATAAAGTCGAGGCTTCCGGTGTGGTGGCTGAAATCCATCCGGAGCCCAAGCTGATACCTTGTAGGCATCCGTAAAAGAGCCAATACCACATTCTACGGAGTCCAAGCTTCGGCTGGTAGACTTCCGTAAAAAGAGCCGAAGGTGGCCAAAATCTGCGGAGTCCAAGCTGCAGCTTGTCAGACTTCCGTAAAAAGAGCCGAAGGTGGCCAAATTCTGCGAAGTCCAAGCTCCGGCTGGTAGACTTCTGCAAAAAAGAGCCCAAGTGGCCAAATTCTGCGAAGTCCAAGCTCCGGCTGGTAGACTTCTACAAAAATAGCCGAAGGTGGCTACAATTTCTGCGAAATCCAAGCTCCGGCTGGTAGATTTCTGCAAAAAACAGCCGAAGGTGGCTAAAGCAAAACAGCATTTAAGCCATGAGCTTCGAATGTTTGTTCATATAAGTCCAAAGTGACAAATTTCTTAAGACACCATTCTTTCGTAAAGCAAACAAAGGTACCAAGTTACCATTCTTCTGACTACAAAGGTCAAAGACATTTCATAAGATTTCAAAAGATCTTTAAAAATGACAGAGGGGCTCCGAACCCCCAAAAATTGTACTCCGAAGTTTTTTCTTTGCGCATAACCATCTTTGAATGCAGTTCGAAGTTGCTTATACCCAAAGAGGGGCTAGTAAATATGGAGACAATTTTAAATCGGCATTCATTATTAAAACAAATGTGTTTACAGATTACATTATGAAAAATTGGTATCTATACCAAGAAGGAATCGGAGACCTCTTCGGTCCCGAGAGCTAGGGGTGGAACGACTAGTTCCAACATCGGAAGTTCTAAGAACTTTGCGTTTAACTCTCTTCCTCCCCTTCGAAGCTCTAAAATCCTTCTGTTCTTGTTGAAGCTCGGCCCAAGTTCGAAGCCGTTCAGGACTTCTCTCCCAGCTTCTAAGACCTTCAGATCTTTTATTTTGGGCTTCACCTTCGTCTTCGGACCAATTAGTGTCTTCAGAAGACGAGGTGTTTGCGTCGATTTCTTTATCTTCCTCTTTAATATAAGACAATACGTCTTTGATTACTTCGGGCGCAATAACGCCGGAGTCATCTCGAGGGATAAGAAATCGAGGACGCTTATAACTCTTTAGAAGTTCGAAGGTGTTCCACAGTGAGCGAAGTTCGCTGTTAAGCTCTAACACTTCGATACCTTCGATAAGAGGCAAAGCCTAAAAATATGACAAACAAGATTTTCATTGATAAATGTTTACAAGCACAAAGCTTTACACGGTTAAAAATCCTAAAACATTCCTAAACCTGTGGGTTTGAAGGAGGTTGGCTGCTCGAAGCTTGGCTCCGAACATGCTTCTGGCGTTGGCCTTCATCAATCCAAGCCTTGATCGCAGATCGACCTTCGGCTCTCGACGAAGTTTGGAAGGCCCGCCAAGCAGCAGCTACACCTTCGGAAGGTTTGAGAAGTCGGTCGTCGTCGAAGGTGATTGGACCTCTTCCTGTGTCCGGAGTTATTGATCGGCCCAAATCCTCGTAATAGCGAAGTAGACCAACAGCAGACACATGTCCGGAGAGTTCTCCGTATCTAATGCCCGCCGTCTTCATCTGCTTCGCCACCCCTTGGATCCTTTTCAACCGGCGCAGAAGGCTGATGTTATCATCAGAAGGAAGAATTCCGGTAGTACCGAAGTATTCCAGGACTTCTAACAACTGATTCATAACCTCCGCAGCCACCTTCTCAGACTTCAACTTATCTTCGTTCAGTGCATCCTTCGTCGAAGTAACTTCGTCCAAAACACCAGAAAGCCTAGCATTTTCAGTGTCAACAATTGGCTAGCTTCCTCTTCAAGTCGGACGAGTCTAGACCCTGCAGTAGCATGTTCTGCCCGCAGTTTTTCAACCTCTGCTCGAAGCACAATCCTCTCTGCTTCGAGCTCTTTCTTTGCAGCTTCTAAGCTTTGCCTGGCCCTTCGCTCTGTTAATATTATATTGTCCATTTGAGTTACTCGACTTTCAGAGATGTTAAAATTCCTTTGAAGAGTGCTATTTTCTTCCCGAAGCCGAGCGATTTCTTCGTCATTACATAAACTTGCAGCTCGGGCCAAAACAGTTTGCTGTCAAAGTAAAAACTAAAGTAAATATTTATTCGAAGATAAATTCTATAATAATTTGCAGTTGCTTCGTACCTGATAAGCTGTACGTTCAATAATGGCATTAAGCTCCGTCCTGTCAGCCTTGCGCAGGATGGCCACTAATTTGGTCTCCCCTATGTCACGACTAGCTCGATCCAAAGGTTCGAGCAAAGTCCGAAGACCAGTTGTTTGCCCTAAGAAAGGAGCCAGCAAGGGGAGCATGCTTATTGCCTCTTGGTCATCTTCGTTCAACGAAGGACCGGAGCTTTGGCCTACGGTCTTCGGAGCCACTGGAGTTTGAGCCTCCCTGGAAGATTGGCTCTCGTCTGTTGAATCAGACGGAGTTGATTCGGAGCTTATAGCAGGCAGGGGCTCTATTTGTCTTTTGCCTCTTCCAGGCCCCTTTTGAGTAACTCTCGGGGCTGGCTCCGAAGTCGTCGAAGGTTCAGGAATTATTTCCTCCTGGCGGACTTCTTCCATAGGAGTGGGTTCTGCAAAGTAATCAAAAGTATTATACATAGTATAAAAATTCAAATAAATACAAAAGTTCTTCGAAATCTACCTCCGGCAGTCCGTGGAGGAGTCGTTGTCGGACTGATTGGTGGATCGAAAGCTAATTCTTCATCTGAATCAGCCGTTGAATCATGGACTGCAGGAGCATCGTCCTGGGTAGTCCTCGCTGCTTCTTCGGGAATCGAAGCCATAGTGACTTCGACCCCACTTTCATTCACAGGAACTTCGTCCTGAGCTACATCTTCTTGAACTACCGAAGTCCTTGGCTGATCAATATTTTCTCCAGACTCCGGTACGTTCACAGATACTTCGGCCTGTGCGAGCTTTTGAGTTTCATTCTCTTCCATTAGCCGCACAAGTAACCTTTCCATTTCTTCTTGGGAATCGGAAACCGAAGCTCTGGAGCTCGAAGGTATAGGATCTAAAGGTGCGAGGTTCTTCGGCTTCCGAGCCACCCTCTTCACCGGAGTTTTTGCTGAACTTGAAGTTCCAGCTTCGGCTTTCCTTTTTTGAGGCTCTTTCTCCAAAGGCGCCCAATCCATCAGAGGGGGAGGAGTGAGTTTCAGCATTCCCCATACTCTGTTAAATCTTTCCCAACTCCCAACCAGCTTAATTCGCCACTCTTTTTCGGTCGGAGTTGGAGCACCCAAGATTTTTTCCGAAGCCCTTATAATCTGTTCTGAAGTAACAGGGGCTGAAGATTCTACAAAATAAATAATTCAAGTCAGTTTTTTATTCGAAGCAAATATGTTTAATGCATGTTGTTTTCGAAGTTACCTGTAGGACTTGAAGTCAAGTTAATTCTGCGAAGACCACCTTCGGAATCATCTTCGAAGATAATAGGCCAGTCGGCCATCAGTGGAGGAATTTGAAGACCGATGAACTCTTCTGCCAAATCCCGCATACTGAGCCTTCGGCTAACTTTTTCAAGCAAGTTCAGACGGGCTTCGAATTGACCTTCGTCAGGACGCACCAAAGCCTCCTTTCGGAATTGGATTTCTCTAAGGGGTCCGGCCAGAGGATTGCTTGCCCCGACTTCGGCATAGAACCATTTCAAAATCCAGTCGGTGTACCACCTAGCGTTGATGGCTTTAGCAGGAAAGCGAAGGGCGTACTCATCCCGAAGTCTAAAGTTGATACTGCCAAAAGATGTTACTACTTTTTCACCTCCGGGAGCTACGAAGGTTTTTGGCTGGCAGGTTGCTCTATGTAATGCAGCGAAGATTTCCGCCCTTCCTTCACATCCCTCGGCTCTTAAGGCCCATTCAAAAATAGCTAATCTAGCTACTGCATTCGGAGATAATTGAGGAAGAGTTATATGGAACAGTTCGAGTACCTCTGCCAGAAAATCCACTGCAGGAAGACCCAAACCGGCTTCGAAAAAAGCTTCGAACACTACTACTTCTCCGGGTCTGGGCACTGGAATCACTTCTTTCCCTGGTTTTCGAATCATAACTCCCGCACCAATATTTCCTCCTACTGCCATTGCCAGGGACTCTCTTTTGCAGGTTGAAGGTCCTAATTCAAAGGATTGGTCCAAATATTTTGTCGATGGAGGGCACAGACCTTGATCATTGGCGATTTGGGGATTTTTTCCCTTTGCCGCCATGGAAGTTGTCGCCTGCATCGAAGGCGTCGCCGCCACTGTTGCCGCTGCCGCTGCCGCAGTCGCTTGTTGACGAACCAAGGTTGAAGGAGGTGCAGAGCCTTTGGTCTTCGCCATCGCAATCGCTGGATCGATTTGAGAGAGTGGAGACTAGGGCTCAAGAACTCGAAAGCTAGGGCTCAAGAACTCAAAGGGCTCAAAAGGCTTTTGACTGAGAGGAAGCAGTGAAAAGGTAATCGAGTAAGTTCTCGAGTTCTTTATTTATAGTCTAAACTTTCCGTTTGTTACCGTTTAGGCTCTGCCCTTTCGCATTCCCGCTTGTTATTTTCCTCCGAAAATAACGCCTCGTATAACTCCGTTAGAAATAGAAACTAACGGTTATATTTTCTAAGTCTAAAAAGACTTTCGAACTTCCTGAGTCGGTTCTAAGATAGTTCGAAAAGTAATTACCTTATGACTAATTCGAAGTTCATATCTTCATGTATTTCGGAGATAAAATGAAAATCAATAACCCCTATGATTGGTTATCTTTTCTTTCCGTATACTGCTCTCCTAACGTTGCAGGTCGAACGGAGAAGCGTATTCGAGGGGCTACTGTTGGGGGAAAATATCTCATCTTCGGGGTTATTGCCGAAGCAGCATAAAGACAGCCAATCAATTCGAAGGTTGTTCGAAGACCATCTTCGAAGATGCCCAGAACCTCGTTCGAAGTCCGAAGACTGGCATTGGTTCGAAGTATGTCTTCGAACCAAAGCTCTTCAGGATCTTTTCTGCCAGCTAAGATGGAAGACTTATTTTCTATCCTATTAGATTAGTCTTTTACCATTTTAGCCCTATTAAGGAAACCAAATAGTTTCCTTAATGTCGGTTGTAATAGAGGGGTAAATAGGTCTTTTCCTTAATGTTTAGGCCTATAAATACCCCCCGTTTCACCCTGTAATGAGGACCGATTACAAGTGAATCAATACATACTTTCGAACTATTCTAAGTTTTTATCCTTTCGGAGGCTTAGAACAGTTTGCTTCACAAACACTTCGTTTGTTAGTTTCTTTTCTACAGAAACCTGTTAGCGTAATCTTTTACGCCAACAGGAAGGTACAAGGTATCGGGTCAATTCGTATTTATGATTATTTCTCTTTGAAGAATGTTGCTTTAGTTGGAAATCTGAACTTTAATCTAATTTCTGTTTCATAACTTCTTGAGGATGGTTTAGAAGTGCGCTTTAAGAAGGGCGTGTCTTCTGTTGTCGACTCTAGAGGATCTTTAATTTGCCGGATCTTACCTTTTGGTAAGGTTTTTCGTATTGATTTCTCTAGTTCTTCTGGCCCTTCTCGCTGTCTGATAGTCGGATCCTCGCCTGAGCGTTGGAAGTGGCATAGAAGGTTAGGCAATTTGAGCTTTGATCTGCTTGTCAGATTGAGTTCTATGGATCTTATCCGAGGATTGCCTAAGCTTAAGATGGAGAAGGATCTAGTGTGTCATTCCTGTCGTCATGGGAAAATGGTTGCCGCTTCTCACGCACCTGTGACTTAGGTGATGACTTCGTACCCGGGAGAGTTGTTGCATATGGATATAGTAGGTCCAGCTCGAGTACGCTCAATCGGTGGGAAGTGGTACACCCTTGTGATAGTTGATGATTTTTCTCGTTTCTCGTGGGTTTACTTTCTAGAATCTAAGGATGAGACTTTTCAGTATGTTCATGACCTGATTCTGAAGCTGAAGAACGAGAACAATGGTCTGATCCAAGCAATTCATTCGGACAACGGCTCTGAGTTTAAGAACTCTCAGTTCGTCAGTTTCTGTAGTGATCAGGGTCTTGATCATCAGTTCTCTGCTCCTTACACTCCCCCACAGAACGGCGTTGTGGAACGAAAGAACCGCATGCTTGTCGAGATGGCCAGGATGATGCTTGATGAGCATAGGACTCCTAGGCGCTTTTGGGCTGAAGCAATGAACACAACTTACTATCTTGCCAATCACATTTTTCTTAGAGCTTACTTAGGTAAGACGTCATATGAGTTGCGGTTTGGTAGACAACCCAAGGTTAGTCACTTGCGAGCTTTTGGATGCAAGTGCTTTGTGCTCAAGAAGGGAGGGCATTTGGACAAGTTTGAGTCTCGTTGCTGGGATGGAGTCGTTCTTGGTTATGCTTTGCATTCACGAGGATTTCGTGTTTGGAACCTAGACTCTCAGATGCTTGTCGAGACTTGTGAGTTTTCTTTTGATGAGTCTTTGCCCTCGTCGACTCCTTTTGAGCTTTCTGGAGATGATGAGCTTGGAGAGTCCATCTTCGAGGAAGATGATGACCCTCCTTCTAATGATGAGGGTTGGCCCTCTGCACCGCCTGCAGACCCCACACCTTCTGAGACTTTGACTGAGGATGAGGACAAACCTCTAATCACTCCTTCTACTTTGATCGAGCCTCCTGAACTGAGTCCAGAGGTTCCAGGTGTTGACTCCGGTGAGATGACCTCTCAGCCGAGTCCAGAGGAGCCAGTTGCTGATTCCGGTGAGGTGACTTATGATCACCTAGGATCCCGAGCAGTTCAGCGTGATCACCCTTTAGAGCTCATCATCAGTGATCTTACTGAGAGATCCTTACATTCCTCAGTTGGTTCTCTTGCTATGTTTGTTGAGTCTGCTTTTGTTGCTATGTTTGAGCCCCGAGACGTTTCTCATGCTCTTTCCGATTCAAATTGGATAAACGCCATGCAAGAAGAGCTTGAAAATTTTCTTCGCAATCGAGTTTGGACACTAGTTGAGCTGCCACCTGGATGTAACATCATAGGCACCAAGTGCGTGTTTAAGAACAAACAGGAGAAGATGGTGTTGTGGTGCACAACAAAGCTCGCTTAGTGGCACAGTGTTTTTGCCAAAAAGAAGGTATTGATTTTGAAGAGACTTTCGCCTCTGTTGCTCGTCTTGAGTCCATTCGTATTCTTTTGGCCTTTGCTGCTTCTAAAGGTTTTAAGCTTTATCAAATGGATGTCAAGAGTGCATTTCTAAACGGGTATATAGAGGAGGAGGTCTATGTTAAGCAACCCCCGGTTTTGAGAACCCTAAATTTCCACGACATGTTTACAAGCTACAGAAGGCTTTATACGGTCTGAAGAAGGCCCCCAGGGCTTGGTATGATCTCCTGAAGCAGTTCTTATTGCAGAAAGGTTTTGTGATGGGTTTTGTGGACAAGACTCTTTTCTTGCTTAGAGATGGCGCAGACTTATTGGTTGCTCAGATTTATGTGGACGATATTATTTTTGGTGGGTCTACTGATGAGCAGATGCATATCGAGTTTGAGATGAGTCTCATGGGAGAACTCAAGTACTTTTTGGGGCTCCATATCAAGCAGACCAAGGATGGCATTTTCATCCACTAGGGTAAGTACACACGGGATATGCTAAAGAAATTTGATTTTGGTGGAGACCTGAAGCCACAGATGACCCCAATGGGTACATCTGGAGGTCTGGACAAGGACGAGAACAGCGTCAAGGTAAACAAGAGAGAGTATCGAGGGATGGTCGGTTCACTACTATACTTGACTGCGACGAGACCGGACATTCAGTTTGCCGTGGGTGTGTGCGCGCATTTTCAGTCTTCGCCACGCACATCTCACCAGCAGGCTGTGAAGCGTATTTTCAGGTATCTTACTTATGCTCCTGATTTAGGTCTTTACTATTCAGCATCATCTTCTCTTGATTTAGTTGGTTTTTCGGACGATGATTTTGGTGGGTGCCGGCTGGATCGCAAGTCGACTTCCGGTACTTGCCAGCTTCTTGGTTCTTCGCTTGTATCATGCTCTTCTCGAAAACAATCTGGAGTTGCGCTTTCTACTACTAAGGCTGAGTATGTAGCAGCTGCTAGCTGCTGCTCACAGTTGGTTTGGATGATTTCTACTTTGTGGGATTTTGGGTTGGTCTTCCATGCTAGAGTTCCTTTGTTTTGTTATAGCACTAGTGTAATTAGTGTAGGGAAAAACCCATGTATTCATTCAAAAACCAAACATATTGATGCGCGCTTTCACTTTCTGAGGGATCAATATGAAAAAGGGGTCATTGATCTTATTCATGTTGATACTCATCAGCAGTTGGCTGATATTTTTACCAAACCCCTAGATCAGTCTACTTTTGAGTGTTTGCGAGGGGATTTGGGACTTGTGTATCCTTTCTAGGATACTTTGAGTCAGTTTTTTTCTTTCTTCTTTATTTTTTTATTGAGTCTTTTTTTTGTACGTTCATATCATGCATAATCTTAAATCACATTTTGAGTTTGCTTCTGCCATATGATTAATCTGCTTTACTTTCTCTAGCTAATATATGCTTTTGATTACTTGTCGATGATCATGTTATGTTTCAGTTCACATGATATATCTGATACTTTTTATATGCATGGCTTTTATGCTTTAAAATTGAAAAATGATCACCATTGCTTCAGGTAACTAGCATGTGTAGGTTGAAGCCTCTCGCTATCTTTTACATGCCTGGTAGCTAGATCCTTACTTAGATGCAGATATGCAACTTGGACATCTATATGCTTTAAATATGAAAAAATATGCTATAAAAATGATAAAAATTCTGAAAAATGAAAAAATTATGCATTTTTATGATTATTAGAAAAGATCCAGGTGGGTTTGCTTTGTCGCATTACATTGTTCTGGACTGCTTACCATAGCACCTTGGTATGAACTAGGACGGTGTAATGTATACTAAGTGTTGGGGGAAAATATCTCATCTTCGGGGTTATTGCCGAAGCAACATAAAGGCAGACATCGGATTCGAAGGTTCCCAGACGATCATCTTCGAAGATACCCGGAACCAAGTTCGAAGTACGAAGATAGGCATTGGTTCGGAGTACATCTTCGAACTAAGGCCCTTCAAGATCTTTTCTGCCAGCTAAGATGGAAGACTTATCTTCTTTCTCATTAGATTAGTCTTTTACCATTTTAGCCCTATTAAGGGAACCGAATAGTTTCTACTATGTCGGTTGTAATAGAGGGGTAAATAGGTCTTTTCCTTAATGTTTGGGCCTATAAATACCCCCCATTTCACCCTGTAATAGGGACCGAATACAAGTTATTCAATACACACATTCGAACTATTCTAAGTTATTATCCTTTCGGAGGCTTAGAACAGTTCTCTTCGCAAACACTTCGTTTGTTAGTTTCTCTTCTACAGAAACCTGTTAGCGTAATATTTTACGCCAACAGTTGGCGCCGTCCGTGGGGAACCTAGTCCGAAAAACTTCGTTCTCTACCAACCTTTTACATCATGCCTCCTAAGCGGAGCGCACCCCGCAATCCCACTCGGAGGTCCTCTCGGATCTCCGGAGAGATACCCTTCGACACAGTTGAAGTCGGAGGGTCTTCGGCTTTCCCTCCACAAACTCCGGAAGGGGCTTCCATTCCTCGAACATACGAAGCTTCTCCGCCAACCCCTTCCTTACTCCGACCGCCCGGAGTCCCTTCTCCACCCTCCATCCCAATCCGAACTGATCCTACCAGTTCTCAAGACCCGGAAGATCCTTCCGGAGGAAATGAAAATAATCTTCGAGATATGGCCACTCAAATGGCCAACCTTCAAGCTGAAGTGGCAAGGTGGCGACAGGAAGCTGCGAGCAGGCTTCGCTCTCAAGCCACCCCAACTATCCCAGAAGTGCCCGAAGACGATGATCTCGATTATCCCGAAGCCCCGGAGAATGCCTCTTACGACAATGAATCTCCGTTGCATCCTGAGCTGCAGAAGGTTCGCTTTGATCCAAAGTTTAAAACTTCGAAGCTCTGTAAGTATGCCGGAGATGAAGATCCCGGAGAGTTCGTTCGCTCTTATGCCCTAGCGATTGAGGCTAGCGGCGGAGTTAGAGACACTATGGCGAAGTGCTTCCCTTTAGCTCTTCAAGGAGTGGCATTGAGATGGTTCTGGTCTTTGAAGCCAGGATCAATCAATTCATGGTCGCAGTTGAAAAGGAAGTTTATAAGCAACTTTAAGGGCACCTTCGTGCCTCCTATGTCAACAGGAAGCCTTTTCCAGGTGAAATAGCTCCCCGGAGAAACATTGAGGCAGTACTTTAAGCGCTTCGCTCATACGAAGTCGCAAATTCGGGGGCTGTCCACATCTTCACTGGTTGATGCAGCTCGGGAAGGCGTCAGTCATCAAGGCCTTCTAGATAAACTACATCGGAAGAGCATCTCCTCAGTCTCTCAGTTAATGTCATACTTCGAGGAGTATGCGAGGTCAGAAGAGGGTTGGCTTCGGAGGACTGCTGCTACTTCGTCTATATTACAAGATGTCAAAGTAGAAGTGAAGACTTCGGCGCAGCCGTAGGAACCAGTATTCGAAGTGCAACATGATCGGAGAAGAGGTCAAAAGCACCCTCGTTCTGAAGTTATGAATATTGCACCCCCACAAAAGTTTACACCAAGAGCTCCACAGTCTACGGGGAACAAGGCCAGCGGCTGGAGGCCGCCGGGGAAAACGGCTGGCAAGGGCCAGACCCTTTTCTGCTGCATTCACGGAGAAAATCGAAGCCATGCAACTGACACTTGCAAGGCTATACTTACTCTAAGGGGAGAGTACATAGAGAGAACTTCAGGTCGAGGTAGTACCGACCGAAGTCTAGCTCCAACGCGCCCAGAGCCGGTCCAGGCTGTGGCGCGGATAGAAAATTTTGATGCTGCAAGACACCCTCCGGTGGCCAATGTTATGCCACCTCCGAAGCAAGAAGAAGGGCAAGATAGAGGAAAAAGAGTAGTTCTCCCTATCTCCGGAGGAGGTACCCTCGGAAGCATGTCCAAGAGAGAGCGAAGAGAGTACGTTCGGGAAGTAGGTCATATTGGGACTTCGTCATCTGCAGCTGCAATGCCGGAGTGGTCTCACGTTTCGATATCTTTCTCTGCGGAGGATGCAGCTGGTATTAAGTTCCCGCACGCAGATCCATTGGTTATCACTGCTGATATTGCGGGCACTGAAGTCCGAAGGGTGTTAATTGACGGAGGTAGCTCGGCAGATATCATTTTTGTTTAAGCCTTCGATCAGTTATGCATTTCCAGGAAGCATCTCCTTCCAGCGGCTCGTCCTCTGCAAGGCTTCGCAGGACCCCCGCTTGATGCACTTGGTCAGATAGGTCTGGAAGTTACCTTCGGAGAAGGTTTATTAGCCCGGACTGAAGAAGTAATTTTTGATGTGATAGATGCCCCGTATGCTTATAACGTCATCTTCGGAAGGGGCATGCTGAACCAGTTCGGAGCTGTGGCGCATCACAATTACTTGTGCATGAAGATGCCCACACAAGCGGGAGTCCTTACAATCTTCGGAGATCAAGCCATTGCTCGGAGGGCGGAATATGGTCATGGTCCCCCTCTTGATCCGAGGCAAGTAAACAGTGTGCAAAATAAGGAAGAAATTTTTTCAGCCTCCTCCGAAGCTTCGAAGAAGTCTTTTCCGAGACCAAGTCCTGAAGGAGAGACTGCAACGAAGGTCATTGTTAAAAATGGTAAAGAGTACACTTTTCAATTTGGTAAAGATTTACCTCCTGAAGTTGCAACCTCCTTGGAAAAGGTGGTGGAAGAAAATTTGGATGTCTTCGCTTGGTCTGACGAAGATATCACCGGAGTCAATCGGGATATCATTGAGCACAGTTTACTTGTAAAACCGAAGGCCCGGCCTGTTCGGCAAGGACTCTGGAAGATGTCCGCAGAGAGAGCTGCTCGGGCTAAGGACGAAGTTGAAAAACTGTTGAAGGCTGGGATTATCAGAGAAGTTGCTCACACAGAATGGTTAGCCAACCCAGTCTTCGTCAGAAAGAAGTCTTCCGGGAAGTGGCGCAATTTGCATTGATTTCACATCTTTGAATAAAGCATGCCCACGTGACCCCTACCCCATGCCCCGAATTGATCAACTGGTTGACTCCACCACAGGTTCGGAGTTACTAAGCTTCCTTGACGCGTATTCTGGTTATCATCAAATATGGTTGAAGCGCGAAGATGAAATCAAGACAAGCTTCGTAACTCCTTCGGGAGTCTTCTGCTATGTAAGAATGCCCTTTGGCCTAAGAAATGCCGGGGCTACTTTTTCAAGATTAGTTGCTAAGGCTCTAGGTCATCAATTAGGTCGCAATGTGGAGGCCTATATGGATGATATTGTAATAAAGAGTGCTTTAAAGCACCAACATAGCCTAGACTTAGCAGAAACATTCAATAGCCTTCGGGCATGTGGGATCCGTCTTAACCCCGAAAAATGTATATTCGGAGCTAAGGCTGGAAAATTGTTAGGGTATTTAGTTTCAAGCAGGGGAATTGAAGCTATCCCTACTCAAATAACTGCGCTGCAGAAGATGGCTCCTCCGGAGAATTTAAAGCAAGTGCAAAAGCTGACTGGGCATCTGGCCGCACTTAGCAGGTTTTTATCAAGGTCTGCAGAAAGGAGGTTGCCAATATTCAAAGCTTTGAAAGGGTCCGAAGATTTTGCATGGACACCGGAGTGTCAGAGAAGCTTCGAAGATATTAAAGATTATCTCAGAAATCTTGCTACACTCACGGTGCCTACTGCGGACGAAACCCTACTCTTGTACCTTGCAGCTACAGGTTTAGCTGTCAGTGCAGTCCTTGTCAGAGAAGTGGATTTCAATGGGAAGTTGGTCCAAAATCCTGTTTATTTTTATCTGAAGCATTATCAGGAGCGAAGACAAGATACTCCGAACTTGAGAAGTTCGTTTATGCTCTGATAATGGCTTCGAGGAAGCTAAGACATTATTTTTTGGCTCATAATGTAATTGTACCAACTTCGTATCCCTTAGGAGATATGCTCCGAAGCAAAGATTCCGCTGGAAGGATTGGAAAGTGGGCAGTCGAGCTAGCACCCTTCGGCATATCTTTCTTGGCAAGGACAGCTATCAAATCCCAAGTCCTAGCAGACTTCGTAGCAGAGTGGACTCCACCTGCGAATTTGACTCCGGAGAAATCAAGTGACGGAGTTTGGACTGTTTACTCCGATGGGGCTTTCCAAGCATCCGGAGCAGGCATTGGGGTAGTATTGATTTCACCGTCAGGGCAAAGAGCAATGTACTCCGCAAGACTCAACTTTAAGTCTACCAATAATATAGCGGAGTACGAAGGGATTCTATTGGGACTTCGAAAAGCACGCGCTCTAGGGGCTACAAGAATAATTATAAAAACAAATTCTCAGATAGTAGCAGGGCACATAGACAAAAGTTTTCAAGTTCGGCATCCACAGCTTGCAAAGTACTTAGAAGAAATCCGCAAAATCAAAGCACACTTCAAGGGTATTTCCATTCGGAGTATACCAAGAGCGGAAAACGTGCAAGCAGACATTTTAGCGAAGGCTGCAGCCGGAGCTGTGGATGTGCCTGAAGAAGCTTTCTATGAGGAGCTCAATATACCTTCGGTGCCACAAATTTCCTCTGCGGATATTCTTTGCATTCCTAGTGCAGATTGGAAAGATTCGATCATAGAACTCTTGCAAGGAGGAACAAATTTGCCCGAAGAGCCCCAGTTGTCAAGATTAAAGCTCAGAGCCAGAAACTATCAGTTAATCAACGGTATATTATACAAGGCCGGAGTATGTTCCCCTCTACTCCGATGTATATCTCAAGCCGAAGGCCAAGAAATTCTTCGAGAAATTCACGAAGGCCTTTGTGGAAGCCATTTAGCCCCTAGAGCTCTGGCAGGAAAAACACTTCGCCAGGGGCTTTATTGGCCCACAATAATAGCTGATGCGGAAAGCTTGGTCTGCACTTGTCAAGGATGCCAGTGGATGGGTCGACGGAGTCATCGCCCACCAACAGCTCTTCAAGTCATTGCTCCGGTATGGCCTATGGCCAGATGGGGTATGGATCTAATTGGTCCCTTTCCGTTAGCAAAGGGAAATCTGAAGTTCGCAGTGGTAGCTATTGAATATTTTTCTAAGTGGGTGGAAGCAGAACCCTTAACAGCTATCACTTCGAACAATGTGCAGAAATTCTTCTGGAAGAACATTATTTGTCGGTTCGGAGTGCCTAGATACCTCACAGTATATAATGGAACACAGTTCGATGCAGAACCCTTCAGGAAGTTTTGCGAAGACCTAGGCATTCAGCTATGTTTTGCTGCAGTGAGACATCCTCAGTCGAATGGAGCCGTAGAACGAGCCAATGGAAATATTTTATCAGCGCTAAATCGAAGAATAGTAGGATTAGCAAAGGGACTGTGGACCGAAGAGCTTCCGAAGATTCTGTGGTCCATTCGGACTACGCAAACAAGGTCCACAGGTTTTACTGCGTTCAGACTACTATTCGGAGATGAAGCTATGACTCCAACGGAGCTCAAAGGGGGATCATTTCGCAGCACCGAACTGGACATTGAAGAAGAAAGACAAGCTTCGTTAGACTTATCAGAAGAAACAAGACTTCGAGCTGTAGCTAATTTATCAAAGTATCATCAGCAGACGAAGGCTTCGTATGACCCGAAGGTTAAGCTCAATGAACTAAGACCGGGTCATCTTGTTCTACGAAGCATTATAGCACCAGGGAAGTTAGGCAATAAATGGGAAGGTCCATACCTAATTGTCCGTTCAGGGCGCCCTGGTTTGTTTAAATTAGCTAATTTAGAAGGTGAAGAGTTAGCACATACTTGGCATGCAGAGCACCTAAAGCGATACTTCGCATAAGGGCTCCTTGTAATTCGCTTGTAATCATCTCCTAAATTAATAAAGCATATGACCCTGATAGTTGCCTTCCCCTCATAGACTTCCAGCTTCCGAGTGGACGCACTGGAACCGCGGGGTTGACCGAGAGGGAAGTGTCATTAAGCTGGGTTGTATTTTCGGACTTCGAACCCATAAAGTTCGAAGCATCCGACGTGGGGGCTGACATAATCCGAAGCCCAGGCCACCGGCTTGTAGGCATCCGTAAAAGAGCCCAAAACCACACCCTACGGAGTCCAAGCCATTGGCTGGTAGACTTCCGTAAAAAGAGCCGAAGGTGGCCAAAACCCTACGGAGTCTAGGCTGCAGCCGGTAGACTTCCGTAAAAAGAGCCGAAGGTGGCCAAAATCTGCGAAGTCCAAGCCATTGGCTGGTAGACTTCTGCAAAAAGAGCCGAAGGTGGCCAAATTATACGGAGTCCAAGCCATTGGCTGGTAGACATCCGTAAAAAGAGTCCAAAGAGACCATTGCAAACTCCGAACCATTGGTTCGTCAGAGATCGCAAAAATAAGCCGAAGGTGGCTAAAGCAAAACAGCATTTGAACCATGAGCTTCGAATGTCTGTTAACATAGTCCAAAGTGACAAATTTTTTAAGACACTAAAGTGTCCTGAAAGTTATCTCAAGTGATTTCTTTCATAAAACAAAGGTACTAAGCTACCATTCTTCCGACTGCAAAAAGTCGAAGACATTTCATAAGATTTCAAAAGATCCTTAAATGACAGAGGGGCTCCGAACCCCCAAAAAATTGTACTCCGAAGTTTTTTCTTTGCGCATAACCATCTTTGAATACATTTCGAAGTTGCTTATACCCACAGAGGGGCTAGTAAATATGGAGACAATTTTAAATCGGCATTCATTATTGAAATAAATGTGTTTACAGATTACACTATGAAAAATTGGTATCTATACCAAGAAGGAATCGGAGACCTCTTCGGTCCCGAGAGCTAGGGGTGGAACGACTAGTTTCAACATCGGAAGTTCTAAGAACTTTACGTTTAACCCTCTTCCTCCCCTTCGAAGCTCTAAAATCCTTCTGCTCTTGTTGAAGCTCGGCCCAAGTTCGAAGCCGTTCAGGGCTTCTTTCCCAGCTTCTAAGATCTTCAGATCTTTTATTTCGAGCTTCACCTTCGTCTTCAGACCAAATAGTGTCTTCAGAAGACGAGGTGTTTGTGTTAACCTCTTTCTCTTCCTCTTTAATATAAGACAATACGTCTTTGATTACTTCGGGCGCAATTACGCTGGAGTCATCTCGAGGAATAAGAAATCGAGAACGCTTATAACTCTTTAGAAGTTCGAAGGTGTTCCATAATGAGCGAAGTTCGTTGTTAAGCTCTAACACTTCGATGTCTTCCATAAGAGGCAAAGCCTAAAAATATAACAAACAAGATTTTCATTGATAAATGTTTGCAAGCATGAGCTTTACATAGTCAAAAAATCCTAAATAATTCCTAAACCTGCGGGTTTGGAGGAGGCTGACTGCTCGAAGCTTGGCTCCGAACTTGCTTCTGGCGTTGGCCTTCATCGATCCAAGCCTTGATCGCGGAACGACCTTCGGCTCTCCATGAGGTTTGAAAGGCTCGCCAGGCAGCAGTCACACCTTCGGAAGGATTCAAAAGCCGCTCGTCGTCGAAGGTAATGGAGCCCTCTGCGCTCGGAGTGATTGTTCGGCCCAAATCCTCGTAGTAACGAAGTAGTCCGAGGGCAGACACTTGTCCGGAGAGTTCTCCATAACGAATGCCTGCCGTCTTCATTTACTTCGCTGCTCCTTGGATCCTTTTTAGCCGGCGCAGCAGAGTCATGTTGTCATCCGAAGGAAGTGATCCAGTAGTACCGAAGTACTCCAGAACACCTAGCATTTGTTCGATGACCTCCGTAGCTACCTTCTCCGACTTAAGCTTTTCTTCAATTAGTGCATCCTTGCTCGAAGTCGTTTCTGCCAAAACTCCGGAAATCCTAGCATTCTCCGTAGTTAAAATATTCTTCTGGTTTAGGAGTTGGCTAGCTTCCTCTTGGAGCCTTACAAGTTCGGACCCAGCACTAGCATGCTCCAATCGCACTTTATCAATTTTAGCCCGAAGCACGATTCTTTCTGCTTCGAGCTCCTTATTAGCAGCCTCCAAGCCCTGTCTGGCCCTACGCTCCGTTGAAATCATATTATCCATTTGATGTACTCTAGCTTCGGAGAAAGATAAGTTGCGTTTAAGAGCTTCATTTTCTTCCCGAATCTGAGCAATTTCATTCTCGCTTGATAAAGTTGCAGCGCGGGCCAAGACTGCTTGCTGAAAAAAGAAAAAACTAAAGTAAGAAATTATTCATGTATAATTTGCTTCTGGTTCGAAGATGTACTCCGAATCTAATATAATTCGCTAAAGATATTGGCTCGAAGGTGCTCCGTACCTGGTAAGCCGCTCGTTCCAGGGCAATGTTAAGCTCCGAACTCTTCGCCCTGCTTAATTTTGCTACCAGCTCTGTCTCCCCGACTTTGCGACTCACCCGACCTAAAGGTTTGAGCAGAGTCCGAAGTCCAATTTGCTCCAAAAAAGGAGTCAAAAGAGGGAGCATTGCCGAAGCCTTTTGGTCATCCCTGCTTGACGAAGGTCCGGAGCGTTCTCCTGAGGTCCTTGGAACTTCGGAAGATGGCCCCCCCTCAGTTGATTCACTTTCATCTGTTGACTCAGACGAAGTTGATCCTTGAGTAGGGAGAGGCTCTATGTGTCTTTTACCCCTTCCAGGCCCCTGTTGAGCGACCTCCGAGTGCGGCTCCGAAGTTGTCGAAGGCCTTTGAGTTGTGTCTTCGTGATGTACTTCTTCCGAAGGAGGCTCTGCAAAAACAAAGGTATTATACATTGTATAATTTTGCAGAAAATAATAAAAGAACTATGCGAAGTTTACCTTCGACATTCTGGGGGAGGTCGAGCACTGGACTGCTCGGAGGATCAAAGGTGAAGTCATCATCTGAATCCACAGTTAAAACTTCAGCTGCCGGAGTATCTCCGTGAGCAGTCCTCCCCACATCCACAACTGAAGTTATAGGAACTTTAACTTCATCTTCGCCCATAGGGGCTTCGATTTGCTCCTCTTGAGTATCCGGAGCTCTCGCTTCTTCAATGTTAGCTTGAGGCTCCGGCATACCTGCAGTATCTTCAATGTGAATATTTTGTTGAGCTGCATCTTCATCAATCAATCTCACTAATAATATACCTTCATCTTCTTTAGAACCGGAGACTAAGGTTCTTGAGCTCGAAGGCGCAGGATCCGAAGGTGCGATATTTTTTGGCTTCCGAGCCACCTTCTTCACCGGAGTCCTTGCGGAGCTCGAAGCTCCGGTTTCAGCTGTCCTCTTCTTGGGTCCTTTCTCCGAAGGCACCCAGTCCATCAGAGGGGGCGGAGTCAACTCCAACATTCCCCATACTCTGTTAAACCTTTCCCAACTCCCGACCAATTTAATTCTCCATTCTTTTTCAGTCGGGGTTGGGGCGCCCAAAATCTTCTCCGAAGCCCTTACAATTTGCTCTGAAGTAATAGGGGCTGAAGAAGCTAAAAAATAAATCAAATTAGTCTTTCTTCGAAGTAAATATGTATAATGCATGTTGGTTTCGAAGTTACCTGCAGGGCTCGAAGTTAAGTTGATCTTGCGGAGACCGCCTTCCGAATCATCCTCGAAGACGATAGGCCAGTTGGCCATCAGCGAAGGAATTTGCAGTCCGAGAAATTCTTCGGCTAAGTCCCGCATGCTTAACCTTCGGCTAATCTTTTGAAGCAGGTTAAGACGAGCTTCGAGTTGGCCTTCGTTGGGCTGCACTAAGGCTTCTTTCCGAAATTGAATTTCTTTAAGGGGCCCAGCCAGAGGACTGCTTGCTCCAACTTCGGCATAGAACCATCTCAGAACCCAATCAGTGTACCATCTAGCATTGATGGCTTTGGCAGGAAACTGAAGGGCATACTCATCTCGAAGTCTAAAGTTGATAGAGCCGAAGGATATCACCACTTTTTCACCTCCGGAGCCTACGAAGGTTTTCGGTTGGCAAGTTGCTCTGTGTAGTGCAGCGAAGATTTCTGCCCTCCCCTCACAACCTTCGGCTCTCAGCGCCCATTCGAAGATAGCTAATCTAGCTACTGCATTCGGAGATAATTGGTGGAGGGTTACATGGAACAGATCAAGTACCTCCGCTAGGAAATCCACTACAGGAAGGCCCAAGCCAGCTTCGAAGAAGGCTTCGAATACCACTACTTCTCCAGGTCTTGGCGATGGAATCGATTCTTTGCCCGGCTTCTGGATCATAACTCCATTACTAATTTTTCCCCCTGCTGTGATTGCCAAAGACTCCCTCTTGCAGGTAGAAGGCCCCAACTCAAAAGATTGATCCAAATACTTCGTCGATGGCGATTTGTGGATTTCTCCCCCCTGTAATTTGCTTTGCTAATATTATTTCTCTGGTTAAGTTCGTTTGGGTGTTGGGATTAGATCATAGTTTAGCAAGAAATTTTTAGGCGCCCATTCACCCCCTCTCTGGTCGCTACTTTTGGTCCTATAGCACCACACTTCGAAGTAGACAGGCTTCGACTAGTTTGCTGATTTTATTCTATTCAATATATTTCTTTGGGCTAATTGGATTATTTTGTGTGATCTGATTGCCTGGCGACACCACCCCTTATCATGACTAAGGGTAGTCAAAATGCGATGTCGGTGCTGCGTCACGCTTAGGCTTGTCCCTAAGTATCTGCACACTTTTGGATCGTCGAACCGACCCAAGTGTGGGGGCATGTTTTCGTGTCAACAACCGTCAATGTATCGAAGACTATGTTCAGTGGAGCAAAGGCCTTTGGGTTCGAAGCATGCCACCGAAAACTCTGCACACTTCATGTGCGAAGGGGACTTCGAAAGATTCCACTTTGCAAAAGCTGATCATGTCTACTCTGCAAGAGCTGACACTCTCTGCTCTACCAAGTTGACAAAAGGAGATTCCAATAAAGTAGGCTACCAACTGTACCCACGTGTCTACCAGAGACAAGAATGTTCTAAACCCTAGGGGTATTGTAGTCTATTCGTAGGTCGGAGTAGTTCCTATAAAAGGAGAAGCTAGCTGAGGTATAGGGCAACACTGTGTACTCCACTTTTAGAACCTTCTGTATTCCCTGTAGCCTTGGCCAGCCACCATGAACTATTCTTGGAATCTATGAGTTTTGTGCTCCATATTCTAGCAATGAAATTTCCATTCTGTTTTCATTTATTGCGTGAACTTGTATGTGTGTTTTGGACTGTCTGAGTTGAGTTTTCTGCATCTCACTTCCTTTTGTGCAAACCCGAGTTCATTCTTAGTGTTATTCTCAACAAGTTGTTTTATCTCACATGTGTGCGATTTCTGTGAGTGATTTTGGTGTATGTTAGCTCTGTGTAAATTGGAGGTTAGTCCTCATTAATTACTAGCAAAGCACCCTGTGAAGTATGCATTTGAAGCCTATTTTCTTCTCGTAGACGAAGTCCTCCTTGCAGTCAGTTTGCATTCTCTTATTTATAGCACTCCGAAGTGCGAAGCCTAGTACCTGTTACTAGTGCAAAGTATTTGTTCGGAGCTCTCTGAGGGAAACGTACCTGTGCGAAGCCTACTCGAAGGCACCTCGGTGTGCGGAGCCTACACTATCTTTGCAGAGTTTAGTACATTTTTGGGTTTCTGAGTACAAGCGAAGTCTTCTGAACATCCAACATTTACCCTGTGCGAAGCATGTGTTCGGAGTGTATACCATACTCCGAACCAGACACTCCAAAGGGTGTGTTCAAAGTTTGTTCAGCAGAAGTGAAATTTGAAAAGCTCCCATTCACCCCCCTCTGGTCGCTTGTTTCAGTCCAACAATTGGTATCAGATCTTGGTTAAGATCACCAGTTGACCTTAACCGGTTTTGTGATCTTTTAGCGACATGGACATACCTCTGTTCGATGGAACTGATTTTGCATACTGGAAGCTAAGCCAAGGAAATGCAATATGGGAGATTGTGAATTCGCAGTACTCCATCCCTGAGACTCACACTACTCAGGCAAAAAAGGATCAGTATAACTCTAACTCCAAAGCTAGAAATATACTATTAATTGGCTTGAGCAGAATTGAGTTTGATAGGGTACAACACCTTAAGACTGTTGGGAATAGGGGATCTACGCTCACCAGCAAATTCAAAATTTCCTCCCTATGGCCTGAGGCTCATGCGCGTGTGAGATCATAGATTGGTACCTTCTAGCACTTCACACACTAGTTGCAGCGGAATAAGAGGTTGATGAAGTGCGTCAAGCCTATCCTCACTTTGTCCCATCCATTCCTCATCGATCCAATCAATGAAGAAGTCGTCTTTCCTCGTGGTGACGGCCACGAGCGTCGCTTATGGAGCAACGCCTCCACGGAGTCCACACATACAGGGATGGAGTTCTTCCCACGGCAGAGTGCTAGCACCGCACGTGAGAGACGGGAAATTCTCGATCTCAACGGTTGAGATCAAGAAAGGGAGGAGACGACTCTTGGGTGGCTAGGTCTAATCTAGGCTTATTCCTTGTACCAAGACCTCCTCGTCCTCTCCTTATATAGGGATGAAAGCCCCCTGGGTCATGCACATCTCGGAGCCCCCAAATTAGTTACAACTAATCCGTATTCATAATAGATCCAATCTGATACCCCACATCGGAACTTCCAATAAGGTATTTTTCAGGTCTTCAAATTCAGCACGACACGCAACAGATCCTATCTGTTTTTGCCCACCAAAGAACTTCCGATACAATATCAGAACTTCCGATCAGTACAAAAATTCCCCGATTCCTAATCGGAACTTCTGGCTCATCAGAACTTCTGATACCATATCGGAACTTCCGAAGCAACAATTGCTCTCTGTATCGAGACAAGAAATTAACCGGAACTTCTGATAGTCACTATTGGAACTTCCGATACACGGAATTTTCTTGGGCATATCCTTCAATCTCCCACTTGCACAAGAACCAATTCTTTGCATGTGTTTAATCCATCCCCTTAAGTGTATGACCCAATAGGTTCATACACTAACGGTTGTTCACCGGAAACCGTTTCTGACTCACTGATCAATAGCTGTACCTAGCAGCACATATTCACCCCCGAAACGTACAAAATCAAATTTTCATGAACCTTGATATACGCATGCACTAGTCCCTTCACCACGCGTCGTCAGTCAAGTCCAAGGCGAGATACGTGCCATCCTTATTGGTTAACTTAACATGTTCACTCAATCAAGTATCGGATTCAAATGATGACTAACTCCTTAGTCATAGTGGCATGGCCATGCACTTTTCCAATCCAATACCTCAAGGGGACCAGAGACGACTCTCCCGTTATTAGGAGGGGAAAATTCCATCTTGACTGCTCACATCCCAAGACATGTTTCACAACACACCTGAAAACAACCCTTATTACTACCCTGTTACGGAATATCATTAGGAAGCATCTAAGTGTGTCACTACGCAGTCTATAATCAAATGATGATCTCATGTCCAAGGACTTTGCAGATACACCATTTGAGATGACAACTTTTGGCACATTACAATCTCAGCAGTATTTCAAGTGGGTCTATCCAACACCATGTTCACTATCATGTGTCCACATCACTGATTTGACATCCCTATGTCTATGATCTGTGAAACACAATCATCAATCAGTCGGATGTGCTAATCCATGTATCATCACTATCCCACATGATGACAAGATTAGGGACCCTTTTGAACAACATCGTCATAAAGAAAAAAGTTTCACATAACAAGTCGTACTTATTAATTAAATGCAAAAAGTTTTACATAACAAATCATACATTAACATAGACTCTACTAGCATCTTCCACCAACACATGACTCACTCACGCAAGTATCTAATACACATGGAGTTCATATGTGCCTCATGCTTGGGCTGTGGAAGAGGCTTCGTCAATGGATCCGCCATGTTCAAATCAATGTGCACCTTGCAAATCTTCATATCACCTCTCTCAATGATCCCGCGGATTAGGTGATATCACCGAAGTATATGTTTGGATTTCTGGTGCGACCTAGGCTCCTTGGCTTGCGCAATGGCACCACTATTATCACAATAGAGGTCCGCTGGACTAGATGCACTAGGAACAACACCCAGCTCAGAAACAAACTTCCTGATCCAAACAGCCTCCTTCGCCGCTTCTGAAGCAGCGATATACTCAGCTTCCGTTATAGAATCAGCCACTGTATCTTGCTTGGAACTCTTCCAACTCACTATGCCTCCATTGAGGAAGAATACAAAACCAGATTGCGATCGAGAGTCATCTTTATTGGTCTGAAAGCTAGCATCCGTGTAACCACTTACAACGAGCTCCTCTTCACCACCATAAACCAAGAGCATTTCCTCTGTCCTTCTCAAGTACTTGAGGATACTCTTTACTATAGCCCAGTGACTTCCACTCAGGTTTGATTGGTACCTGCTCGTAACACTTAGAGCATATGACACATTTGGGCGTGTACATAGCATGGCATACATGATGGATCCAATTACGGAGGCATATGGGATCACACTCATCTTCTCTAGCTCATTAGGTGTCACAACACACTGAGTCTTACTAAGAGAAATACCATGTGACATTGGCAGGAATCCCTTTTTAGAATTCTGCATTTCGAACCATTTCAAAACCTTCTCAATGTACATACTTTGGCTTAATCCAATTAATCGTTTTGATCTATCTCTATAGATCTTTATGCCCAAAATGTATGCTGCCTCTCCAAGATCTTTCATCGAAAAACTATTTTTCAGTGATGTCTTGATAGCATTCAACAAAGGAATGTCGTTTCCGATCAACAATATGTCATCCACATACAGGACCAAAAACACAAGTGAGCTCCCACTAGGCTTTTTGTAAACACAAGGCTCTTCTTCATTCTTGATGAAGCCAAACCCTTTGACTACCTCATCAAAACAAAGATTCCAACTCCGAGAAGCTTGCTTCAATCCATAAATGGACTTTAGCAACTTACAAAATTTCCCAGCATTCCCCAGACCGTCAAGACCTTCAGGCTGTGTCATGTACACATCCTCACTTAGGTTTCAATTTAGGAAAGCTATCTTGACATCCATTTGCCATATCTCATAATCATTAAAATGTAGCAATAGCTAGGATGACCTGAATACTCTTAAGCATAGCGACGAGCGAAAATGTTTCATCCTAACCAACATCTTGAATCTGTTTGAAACCTTTAGCCACCAATTGTGCCTTATAGATGTGAACATTTCCATCAACGTCTATCTTTTTCTTGAAGATCCATTTATACTCAATACTTTTAACACCATCGAGTGGATAAACCAAGTTCCAAACGTGATTAACACGCATGGACTCCAACTCGGATCTAATGGTCCCATCACTGCTTATGCATAGGTCTTGGTTCATCGTTGTCCAACAACAACACGTCGCGATGCCCAGTGGTCAAGAACATGTACCTCTCTAGCGCATGTACTACTCTCCCAGACCTCCGTGGGGCTGGTGCATCTACAACAGGATCTGCAACAGCTTGCGCCTCCTGCTCTAGCTCAATGGGATTTGGAACACTTTCCAGTGCCTCTCGAACCTCTTCGAGATGCACAGTCCTCCCACTAACTCCTTTTGAGAGAAACTCTTTCTCAAGGAACACACCATTTCGAGCGACAAACACTTTACCCTCCGCTCTATTATAAAAATAGTATCCTTTTGTTTCCCTAGGATACCCCAAAAAGAAGCACTTGTTAGACTTAGGACTGCGCTTGTAAGATGTCATACGTTTGACATACACCTCACATCCCCAAATCTTTAGAAAAGACAAACTGGGATGCCTCCCAGACCATATCTCATATGGCGTATTCTCCACCGACTTAGATGGAACTCTATTAATCGTGAAAGTTGTGGTTTCTAGAATGTCACCCCAAAAGGATAATGGAAGATCAGTGTGACTCATCATGGACCGCACCATGTCCAACAAAGTGTCGTTTCTCCACTCGGACAACCCGTTCCATTGAGGCCTGCCAGGTGGAGTCAGCTGTGGAATAATTCCACACTGCTTCAGATGATCACTAAACTCATAGCTCAAATATTGACCCCCATGATCTGGTCATAGAAATTTAATTGTCTTGCTCGTATGATTTTGTACCTCATTCTAGAACTCCTTGAACTTTTCGAAGGATTCCCACTTATGCCTCATCAAGTAGACATAGCCATATCTACTAAAGTTGTCGGTAAAAGTAATAAAGTACCAAAATCTTTTTCTAGCCGTGTGACTCATTGGACCACATACATCAGTACGAACTATGGCCAATAGCTCACTTGCCCTCTCACTTTGTTCAGTGAAAGGCATATTTGTCATTTTGACAAGTAAACAAGATTCGCATGTGTCATATGATTCAAAATCAAATCACTCCAAAAGTCCATCACTATGGAGCTTTCGTACAAGCTTCTCATTTATATGACCCAAACGACAATGCCAGACGTAGGTGGGATTCGAATCATTGAGTCGTTGTTTCTTAGTATTAATGTTATAAATGTGTGCATCGTCAAGACTTATGATATACAATCTATTCATTAATGGACAAACACCATAAAGCATGCCATTCAAAAATATTGAACGACTCTTGTTCTTAATTACGAATTCAAAACCATCTTCCTCTAAACATGAAGAAGAAATAATGTTTCTGTCTAAGGCGGGAATGAAATAACAATTATTTAACTTCAAAACTAATCCTGACGGTAGCGATAGTGAATAGATGCCAATGGCCAACGCTGCAACCTTTGCACCATTCCCGACGCGAATATCCAGTTCACTACTTTCACACTTTCTTACTCTACTCAGCCCCTACAACAATTTGTAAGTATGAATCATTGCTCTGGTATCAAATACCCATGAATTATTTGGACGAGTAGCAAGATTAATTTCAATAACATTAATACCTAAAGCGGAAGTCCTACTTCCATTCATATTTTCTGCTATTCCAGGTACACCTTGCAGTTGCGATTCCAATGCCTAGGCTTGTGGCAATCGTGGCACACGTCGGAGTTGGTAGGACTAGACCTGGACTTTCCAATTGGTTTAGACTTTGCACTAGAGATCACATCTGTAGTCTTAGCCTTCTTAATCCTCTTTTTGTCCTCATTCTGAACCACTATCACATGGTTTGGAGCTTTTCTGATACTCTCCTAAGTAGATTTCAGCATCCCATGCAACTCAGCTATTGTCTTCTCCAGTCCAACCATGTTCTAGTTCATGATGAATAGCTCGAAGCTCAATGGGAGCGACTGGAGAATAACATCAATAGCGAGATATGGATCTAGTGCAGTGCCTAGTCTCTCTAGAGTCTCCACGCAACCAATCATCTTGATCACGTGAGGGCTCTCTGGGCTCCCTTCAGCCAGCCTGCTACCAAACAAGCATTTAGATACATTGTATCTCTCTACCCTTGCTTGGTCCTGAAACATGCCCTTAAGCCCTACGATCATATCGTAGGCATCACGATCCTCGTATTGTTTCTAAAACTGAGAGGACATGTAGGCAAGCATCAGGCAGCTGACATCCACGGAATCACTAGCATGCTTCTCATAAGCACGCTTATCTTCTACAGAAGCATCCTCTCCTAGTTCATCAGGGAGGGGTTCCTCTTGAAAATAATCCTTTTTCTCTTGCTTGAGAACAATTCTCAAGTTTCGATACCAATCCATAATGTTAGTTCCAGACAATTTATCTCGTTCAAGAATAGATCGAAAATTAAAAACTGGAGTGCTCTTAACAGTAGACGTAGTAGGTGACATGATCTACAAAAGATTAAATGCGAGGTTTTGCACTATGCAATGTTTATCTTTTATCCAATAAAAGATGTTCCACTATCTAAACCAGTCACTTTCCCTCTCATGACTAATAGTGGCGCAAGATCCATGGTCACGCTATCTCCTAGTGAGCTTTGGCATCACTGCTAGAAGCTAGTTGACATAGGTAAGCAACTCCTTGCAAAACACATCGTATGTGACTCTTGTCGTTGGAGAAGCATCAAATGCTCAACCCAAACTCCTATGCTCCAAGGCCCAAAACCATTTTGATAGCCTCGTCAAGTGAACCAACACTATGCGTGAAGAAGTCCGACTTCCACGCCAACTGTTCGAGATAAAAGATTGCACCCTGCTTTGGCAGACCCACTATCGATGAGCAGGAACCCTAGTGGGTGCAACTATTGGGAAGAGCATCAACACTTAATTTTCCGAGGGAAAACTATTCTAGCATAGTAACATCCCTAGTGCACACGAAACATGCAAGAATAGAATAACATGAACATAATAAAGCATCACAGGCAATCATATTAACTGTCACAGAACATGGCCTTCTTCACATGGTGATCTCCATCTCCATGGCTCCCATCATTGAGTGCATGCTCCCGGCATCCATGAAGAGTACTAGTCTATCTCGCATAGGCTATACTAATTACATGGGCTAAAGCACCGCGGAAATGATATGCAAGCCATAATGAATTCTACATCATCCTTGGGCTGTAAATAACCATGACACACAGGACTTATTTAATTTATATTCATTGCATGAATATCATACATCACATTTTAACCAAGGCCATGCTAGTGATGACATTCTCTGCAAAACAAAGTAAGGCGAGCAATCTACAAATGACTAGATTATAGATCTGAAAAACCCGGGCCAGCAAGCTCGGTTTTTCGAAATCGCGTGGGTTGGATCTTCCGATCTGGCATCGGAACTTCCGTTTTCTCGAAACTTCCGATCAATATCGCAATCCCGCATCACAAAAATTGCCTTCTGTATCGAATCATTATTCGACATCAGAACATCTGATCAGTATCGGAACTTCTGATCTGCCATCAGAACTTCCGATCGGCCGCGGACAGAAACATATCTAATATGTTCTTCCACCATTTATCTCCATACATGAGGGATCCAGATTGAACACTACGCACGTAGGCTCTAATACCACTGTTGGGGAATAGGGGAGCTACGCTAGCCGACAAATTCAAAATTTCCGCCCTACGGCCCAAGGCTCATGCTCATGTGAGAATCATAGATCGGTACCTTCTAGCACTTGTCGCGCTAGTTGCAGCAAAAGAAGAGGTTGATGAAGCACGTCAATCCTATCCTCGCTTTGTTCTAGTCATTCCTCGCCGATCAAATCGATGAAGAAGTCGCCTTTCCTCATGGTGACGGCCACGAGCATCGCTTATGAAGCAACGCCTCCACGGAGTCCACACATACAGGGATGGAGTTCCTCCCACGACAGCATGCTAGCACCGCACATGAGAGACGGGAAATTCTCAATCTCAATAGTTGAGATCAAGAAAGGGAGGAGAGGACTCTTTGGTGGCTAGGTCTAATATAGGTTTATTCCTTGTACCAAGACCTCCTCCTACTCTCCTTATATAGGGCTGAAATCCCCCTGGGTCGTGCACATCTTGGAGCCCCCAAATTAGTTACAACTAATCCGTATTTGTAACAGATCCAATCTAGTACCCCACACTTCTTATCCTAGATCGGAACTTCCGACAAGGTATTTTTTAGGTCTCCAAATTCAGCACGACATGCAATAGATCCAATCTATTTTCGCCCACCTCGAAACTTCCGATACCATATCAGAACTTCCGATCAGTACAAAAATTGCTCGATTCCGAATCGGAACTTCTGGCTCGTCGGAACTTCCGATACCATATCGGAACTTCTGAAGCAACAATTGCTCTCTGTATCGAGACCAGAAATTAACCGGAACATTTGATACTGCCTATTGGAACTTGCGATCCACTGAATTTTCTTGGGCATTTCCTTCAAGGACAGCTAGGGAAATTTGGACTACACTCAGTGTTTTTCATGAGGGCTCTACATAGATCAAGGCTTGGTGTCAGAGCACTTATAATCAATAGTATCAATTGTTTGTGCAAGGCCCTGGCGAATCTATAGATGCCATGTTTTCACGCTTTGATGCGATAGTGAGTAACTTGAGGTACACTAGGACGTTGCTTACAATGACCATGATACGGCCATCGAGCTTCTCTATGCTATTGATCATAGCATATGGGAAGTGAAGATATCCAGCATGGAGGAGTCCATCTGATATAACACACTGACATGTGATGAAGTCTTCAGCAAGCTGAAGTCCACATAGATTGCGAAGGCATCTCTTGCAGGGCAAAGAAACTCTTTGCCTTAGCCTTAAGCAATAGTGTCATGCTCCAGTCGTGGCACCACTACAGAACCAAGCTCATCTAGAACTTGTGTTCTTGCAGGTGGTTTCGCTTTGTCCTCCCTAGTCTCTATTACTAAAGAGCAGGTGGATACTCTAGATGATGAAGAGCTTCCTCTCATTGCCAAGAGGTTCACCTGTTTTTACAATAAGAGACGGGATCGACGGAGAAGTGGTTTTAGTGGGTATTTTTAGTGTGGTGACACTTCTCACATCAAGGCTAATTGTTATAAGCTTAAGAGGAGAGAAGAGGGTGAGTGCCCCAAACACCACAAGAAGGAGAGAAAACCATACACAAAGGGTAAGCGTGGCAAGATGACTAATAGGGTAGCCAAAGCCACTTCTAGAGCTTTTGTCGTGGCACTCAGTGACATGACACTTCCTCAACTAAGGAGTCGATCTCTGATGAGGAAGAATAAGAGCCTCCAAGGAAGAAGGAAAAGAAGGAGAAGAAGGCAAGAGATTTCACCGGCCTTTGCTTCATGGCCAACAGCACTCATATCGGCGATGAGCTTGACTCATCCGAGGTACCACTTTCCTATGACCAGCTTTCCATTAATGTAGATGAACTGAATGAGGTAGTTCTTTGTCAGGATAGATTACTTGTTTAGGCCGTTAGAGAAGGAAAATACCTTAGACTTAGGCTAGAATCTTTTTCGACTAATTATGCCATGCTTAAGTCTAAAATTGATGATGCTGAATGTGACTCTTGCACTGTTGTCATGGGTGAGCTTGCTCAGTTGCGTTATGTGCATGCTCAAACTATTAATGAGCTTGAGACTACACAGAAGCAACTTTTGGTGGAGTCTAGTCCTCATGTTGTTAATGAATGCATCAATTGTCCTTTACTTATTGAAAGTATTAATTTGAGGGATAATCATGTTCATGATTTAGAGGCTAGATTGGAGAGGGCTGAGTGTTTTAGGGATGTGCAGCCTGCTTGCCCTACCAGTATCACCCTTATGGACCAACTCAGTATTGTTAGAGAGCAAGTTAAAAAAAAACTCATGAAAGAAAACAATTACCTTCTTTTTGTTGTGGATAAATGCATTTAAGAGAATGGTAGAGTGGATTTTCTCTTGGCCAAAACTAAGATGTGTGCTGACAGGGCATGGTTAGTTCTAGGATTGGGTTTTGAGCGAAACACCACAAACATTCAAAGCAAAACTTTGTTTTTCTCACCCACTACCTTAGAGAAAGAGAGAGCCCAGTAAGATACTCCTACAAAAACCAAGAAGCTTACCCAGCCTCCCAAGAAAATCCCACCTCCTCAACCCAAGAAAAATCCTCAGTAGAAACTCAAGGAGCCTATGAGGACTGATCCTTTAACCCATGTGAGCACCCCCAAGAGAGTCTTTCATTGCTCATATTGCTAGCGGGTGGGTCATTTGGTTGGGTTCTGTTTTTGTCGCATCAAGGATGAGCGACGCTCACAATAGATGAGTTTTCAGGATATGCATTACCCATCTTTAGGTATGCATGAGTCTGTTTATCACTCTCGTCCTATTTTCGAGGCTTCCTATGCTCACATGAGAGGTTTTGCCCCTCATGGTGTACACCATGTCTCATATGGTGATAGACTACCTATTAGAGGCTTTGATCCTCGACAGGTTGGGAGACCTCGTCAGTTGTCTAGTTTTCATCATGTAGGTAGACCTCGCACTTTACATCATGCTGCTTATCATGTGCGTAGACACCCTACTGTTGCTTTGCCTACTACTTGAGTCTCTCAATGCTGGATACCTCGACAGTATTCCACTCACCCCAGCACTGAGTGCTCGAGATTCTCTAATTTTGTGTAGATACCAAACTGAGGCTTGGAGAGCATGTGGATAATGGACTGCGGTTGTTCGCACCATATGACCAGAAACTCATCATGGTTCTTCAGCCTCACTACAACCAAGCAAACGGAGCAAATCACCTTCGGCAATAACCGAAGAAGTAGAGTGAAAGGTAAAGGTGTGGTAAGAATCAACTCAAATTTCACTCTCAAAGATGTTGCTTTGGTTGAAAATTTGGGATATAATTTGCTATTTGTGTTTTAGTTGCTTGATGAGGGCTTCGAAGTGCGTTATCAACGCGATACTTCGCAAGTACTCAATTTAGATGGCATTTTGGTTTGCAAGATTTTTAGAGTTGGGAGATTTTTTGGACCCGATTTCTTTCAGTCATATGGTTGTTCTCACTATTTAGTTGCACATTCTACTTCTGAGCTCTGGAAGTGGCATAGGAGACTAGGGCATATGAGCTTTGAGTTGCTAGCTCGATTGAGTGCTCTATGACTAATCTGAGGATTGCCTAAGCTCAAATTTGAGAAGAATTTATTTTGTGCCCCGTGTCTACATGGAAAAATGATTACTGCTTAGAATTCACCTACCTCCATGGTTATGACAAAACAACCTAGAGAACTTCTTCATATGGACACTATAGGTCCTTCTCGGGTTAGTTATTTTGGCAGCAAGTGGTACGTCCTTGTTATCGTTGATGATTTCTCTCGCTACTCTTGGGTCTTCTTTTTAGCAAGCAAGGATGAAGTGTTTTCACTCTTTCGTAGCTTAGCTTTGAGACCTTTTACTGAACTTCCAGGTGCATTGAAATTCATTCAAAGTGATAATGGCACCGAGTTCAAAAATAGTCTCTTTGTTTACTTTTGCATGGAGTATGGCATAGAACATCGATTCTTTGCTCCACGGGTTCCTCAACAGAATGGTGTTGTTGAGAGAAAGAACCGCACTTTGGTTGAGATGGCTAGGATGATGCTCAATGAGCACATGACTCCTAGAAAGTTTTGGGCTGAGAACATGAACACCACCTGTTACATCTGAGACTGAATTTTCTTACGCTCAATTATGAACTTGACTTCTTATGAGTTGTGTTTTGGGAGACAACCGAAAGTTACTCATCATCGAGTATTTAGTTGTCGATGTTTCATCCTAAAACGTGGGAATTTGGAAAAATTTGAGTCGCGTTCCTATGATGGGTATGTGGTTAGAAACAAAGCTAGACTTGTAGCTCAGGGTTTTTCTCAAATTGAAGGGATTGATTTTGCTGAAACCTTTGCACCTGTTGCTCGTCTAGAGGCCATTAGGATTTTGCTTTCATTTGTTGCATCTCGTGGTTTCAAACTTTATCAAATGGATGTCAAAAGTTCTTTTCTTAGTGGCTTCATAGATGAAGATGTTGACGCAGAAATGTGCCCCCGCACTTGGGCCGGTTCGACATCCAAAAGTATCACAACGATACCGACGCCGCGTTCCGACTACCCTGGATAGTGACAAGGGATTTAGAGTTGCCAGGAAATTAGATAAATAATTAATATTTTAATCCAATTGGCCAAAAAGTATTGATAGCAATGTGAGCAATAACAAAATGACCAAAATACCTAGAATCGGCCAATTTGGAGGCCGATTTGGGGTTACAGCAGATACTGAGGAGCCATGCTGAATAGCGTGGGCCTCACGGCTCCAGAAGTGATCAGTCATTGTCAACGGTAGTCAAAGAGGACTGAAAAGAGAGAGAAGACCTGTTGCGTCAGGGCCGCGTGTGACTCAGGTACACGGGCAGCGAGCGACTGTCGAGCAAAGGGGCCGCGAAGTCAGGCTGGCCCAATCCGGGTACATGGGCTAGGAGCAGCAGAGGATCCACTAGGCTATTGACCGGGATTGACTCAGGTACACGAGCGGCGAGCGATTGCCGGGCTGAGGGAGCTGCGAAATCGGGCCGGCCCAATCCGGGTACCCGGTGCGAAGACGGTGGACGCTTTGTCAGTTTCGACGCAAAAGTGACGATCGCTGATTTCATATCTGACCATTCTGAGGCGAAGCCGTAGCTGCTACGGAAGCTCCGCATCAGGACAAGTTACCTTTATTTAGGCTTTTACCATTTTGCCTTTAGGCCCACAGTCTGTCAGTCGAGTCTGTAAAAAACCCTAAGGGCATTTCGGTCTTTTCCATTTTTATTCAGCGTCTGTAAAAAACCCTAGGGGTATTTCTGCATTTTTCCATTTAATGGCTGCCTATAAATAGGCCCCAATATCCTAGGGTTAGGGCACCCATTTTTGAAATACACTTTCCAGATTTCTGAAATTGATGGGTCATTTTTTCTTTCCTCTTCACTGTTCTTCCGTCGGCGCCAGGATTCTCTTTCTCCTTTCACCGAGAGTTTTCCTTTCACTCGGCGCATCTCGTCCGTGCTGCAATAGCCGTCGTGGTTGCTTGGCCACCAGGACCCTTGGCTGGCGTGCGGACAGCACTTGAGTGCCTCTCTTCCGTGCGGCGTGCGCAGTAGGAAGGCCACGTGAAGACGGCAACTAGGCTTCATAGTGCTAGCGATTGCAAGGCTCGGCGAAGAAAACCAGAAGGGGCTGGTTGGCTTTCGACAGGACTTCCAGGCACACGCAAATCAAGGCTTCGGCATGTGACCAGGCGAAGGAAGCAAGAAAAAATTACATTGCACGGTAAATATTGTTTGCTTCGTTTTGTGTGTATTTACTTTACTTCGCTATTTTTAATCCTCTATTTAATCCTGTGTATCGCGAGTACTGTAGCTACGAACAAGTAGTACTGTAGCAGCGTTTTCTGAAGCCCAGGTTTCTGTATCATTCAACGAATGTTTTGTTTTTTTTCCCTGTTATTGTTTTTCTTCTGAACGTGCACTTGTTAGATACGGTTGATGGCAAAATTATAATACATTCATGATAACGTTTGGCTGAGACGTGTGTTCTGTAAAACTGTTTTGCTTTAATTCATAGCTTTCTGTTTTTATTCTGTTAGTTAATCCCATGTCTTGAACTAAATCAATTTTTGCTGTTAGGAATTGTTTCATGAATATATCACATCTGTTGTTTTGATTGACCAGATTGAATTAGTTGATCTAATCTCTATGTGCTATCATTATATCTGTTGGTTCATCTTTGTTTACCATCTACATGTTTTGATCTGAGTAAATGCCTGTGTGTTAATTAATCTTTTAATCTGCCTTTAAGCACTCTGTTGGTGTCTTTTCAGTCAGGACACCAGTCGTTTTTAGGCTAGATTATTTTTGGCACTGTTGATCTGTTTACTTTTCGCTGTTAGTCTGTTGAGGTGTGTTGGGTGTTGGGAGCAGGCCATTGATTCGAAAAGAATTTTTAGGCGCCCATTCACCCCCCTCTGGTCGCTACTTTCGGTCCTACAGGTGGTATCAGAGCTTGGTTAGGGTTTTTTTCCATACCTTAACCGGTTCTAAACCCCAATAGTGATCATGACTTCTTCTGGCAAGGTCCCGTCCTTGGAAGCTTATGGCTATAATTATTGGAAGACTCGCATGCGAGCCTATCTCATGAGCCAAAGCTCGGACATCTAAGACATTTGCGTTCACGCTACGTTTGTCATATTGCCAGTTGCTGAGCGTGATTCTCCTGGTATCATCGTCCATCATGTGAACAATAGCAAAGCTGTGAACATCTTGTTTTCTGGTTTAGGTCCCAGTGAGTTTGAGCGTGTGAGCCATCTCTCTACTGCGAGAGAGATCTGGGCTACCCTCCAGGCACACCATGAGGGGACAGCCCGGGTCAAGGCTCGGCTCTATCAGACCTACCGGCGTGAATATGAGAACTTCACACAAAAGACGGGTGAATCTGTTGAAGCGTTGTTTGGTCGTTTTCAGTCGATCATAAACAAGCTTCGGGACAACAAGGCTGAGGGTGTTCAGTTAGTCTCAGATCACGAACAGGCGCTCAAGGTTCTCCATACCTTGGACCCAACGATCTGGGAGATCAAGGTATCCTCTATCATTGAGAGCACTTCTTATGATACCTTGACCATTTCTGATTTGTTTAGCAAGCTGAAGGCCACTGATGTTGATACCCAGTTGAGATCAAATCTCACTGGCTCTGGATCAAAGTCTCTGGCCCTTGCTACACCTTCTGTTGATCCCTCTTCTGTGAGTTGTGTTGGGTTCTCTTTGATGTCTATCACTGAGGACCAGCTTGAGTCATTGGGAGATGATGATTTGTGTCTTTTTAACAACCGGGTGTGTCATGTTTATGACAAAAGAATGTTCAAGAGACACAGCACAAAATCCGGGTGCTTTGAGTGTGGTGATCCAGGACACTTCATCGCCGACTGCCCCAAGCGCAATGGACACAAGAAGGGCACCGGTGGTGGCTTCCACGACTCCGGCAAGCACGACAGCTCCTCCTTCAACAAGGGAAAGCCAAAGACCAAATTCTTCAGAAAGGCCCTGAAGGACTACCAGCGAGAGAACAAGAAGCACGACAAGGCCTTCTTCGCTGAGATGGAGAAGAGCTACTCCAAGCGGTCCACGTCTTCTTCCTCTTCATCATGCTCAAGCGATGAGGAGATCATCATCAGGAAGGGGAAGGACAAGGACGATCTAGCGGGCCTTTGCTTCATGGCCTTCGGGGACAGACCGAAGAGCCGCACACATCAACGCCGAAGATCCCGTAAGAGCTTCTGCTCAATGGCTCTTGGGGATAAGGAAGAAAAGGGCTCCTCCGATGACTCCGACGACAACGACAACAAGGTATCATCCTATGAACGCGAAATTGTTGATTTACTTGAGAGCAATCGTTAGGAGTTGAAATATCGGGAAAAACTGCTTAGGGGGGCCAAGAAGAGGATAGACGAGTTAGAGAGTGAGCTTGCCGTAGCCAACGGTAGAATTGAGAGTCTATCTTCTTACCCTTGCTTGGGTGATAGCAGTGAGTGCCCAAAGTGCGAGGTGCTTCTGTGTGACCTGTCGACTATGAACTCCAGGTACACAGAAAGGGTTGATGAGAGGGACGCTTTGGCCACTGAGCTTGAAAATGCTCAGCTGGAGCTGAAAGATGCTCAAGCCACTGTCGTTGTACCCTGCGCTGATTGCCCATCTCATCTAGTGGTCTTAGCAGAGCTGAAAGCCAAGGGCGATGAGCGTTTGGGTGATTTGGAGAGAGTGAGAGCTGAGCTGGCGCAGACTAGGCTAGAACATGAGACACTGTCAGTTCCACCCACTGTCTGTGAGAACTGTCTGTCTCTTAGAATGGAGTTGATCAAGCTGAAAGCCGAAAAGTCTGTCCAAGTAGAGAGTGAGTGTGAGACCTGCTTGTCTCAGGTGGAGGTTCTAGCTTCCTTGAGAGAGGAGCTAGCTGATTCTCAGAATGAGAACTTTTACCTTCGTTCTATCCTGAGTTGGATCAGTGCTAGAGAGCCACAGCATGGCATGATGATCTAGCAGTTCAAGAGGCAGGATGGGTTTGGGGTAGGTTACACCTACACCAAGGCTGACTTTGAGAGTGCCATTAGCCGGGCAGTGGAGTGGAGTAAAATAACTCCTGAGCAGAGATATCCCAAGACCCATTCCACTGAGTCTTCCCAGGCTTGTCAGCCCAAGGATGGAGTGATCCATGAACCACCCAAAGCTCCACCCAAGAAGCCCATTTGGGTTCCAAAGCCCAAACATCTCCACACTACTCTAGACTCTCTTCCTGGACCCTCTCAACCCAAGAAGACAACACCAATCACCACCAAGCCCAAGAACCCTAAGCCTCAACCACATCTCAAGAAGCCCACCTACCATTGTGAGTATTGTCAGAGAGACAGGCATCTTGCGGAGTTTTGCTTCAGGAGGAAGCGGGTGGAGAGAGCAGAGAGAGCTCGTGGTGGTCAGGAGCAGTTCTACCAGCAAGGTGGTAGACTGCGTGTTCCTCGACACGGGGAGAGGCTGGAGGCCAGGCCACGTCGTGTAGGTGGTGGTAGAGGAGACGGCTTTCTTGCCCGTGCTCCAGTTGGTGGTGTTCGTTCCGGCAGAGCTCCAGGCCATTTTGGCTACGGTCCTGGACCTCGTGGCCGAGGCTTTAGGCAGAACCGAGGACCACGCTTTGAGCCGCGTTTTGGTCCAAACTTTTCTGATGATTTCTGCTTTCTGTCTTTTGAGCAGATGGCTCGACACTGGTTTAGCAATTTTGCTAAACCTGGTGCCGGACCATTTGCTCCCACTTAGAGCCACTGATTGTGTAGGATTGGGGACTGGAGGACGTTTGGATCATGGACTCAGGGTATTCTCGCCACATGACGGGACATCGCAGATGGTTCTCCAGTCTCACTCCCCCGAGCTCCAAAGAGTACATCACCTTCGGGAACAGTGGTCAAGGGAAAGTAAGTGGCATTGGCTCAATTCGCATTTTAGACCATTTTTCTTTGAAGAACGTTGCCTTGGTTGGAAACTTGAACTTCAATTTGATTTCTGTTTCGCAACTTCTTGAGGATGGTTTGGAGGTGCGTTTTAAGAAGGGCAATTCTTCTGTGTTTGATTCTAGAGGGTCTTTGATTTGCCAAATCTTACCTTTCGGTAAAGTTTTTCGAATTGACTTCTCTAGTTCTTTTGGCCCTTCTCGCTGTTTGATTGTTGGATCTTTTTCTGAGTTCTGGAAGTGGCATAGGAGGTTAGGTCATTTGAGTTTTGATCTGCTAGTCAGGTTAAGCTCTATGGACCTCATCCGAGGATTGCCCAAGCTTAAAATGGAGAAAGATTTAGTTTGCCATCCCTGTCGTCACGGGAAAATGGTTGTCGCTTCTCACTCACCTGTGACTCAGGTGATGACTTCGTATCTAGGCGAGCTGTTACACATGGACACTGTCGGTCCAGCTCGGGTACGCTCAGTCGGTGGGAAGTGGTACGCACATGTGATTGTTCATGATTTTTCTCGATTCTCGTGGGTTTTCTTCTTGGAGTATAAGGATGAAACTTTTCCTTTTGTTCATGACCTGATTTTGAAGCTGAAGAATGAGAACAATGGTCGGATGCGAGCGATTCGCTCCGACAACGGCTCTGAGTTCAAAAACTCTCAGTTCGTCAGCTTCTGTAGTGATCAGGGTCTTGACCATCAGTTTTCTGCTCCTTACACTCCGCCACAGAATGGCGTTGTGGAACGAAAGAACCGCACGCTAGTCGAGATGGCCAGGACGATGCTCGATGATCACAGGACTCCTAGGCGCTTTTGGGCTGAAGCCATGAACACAGATTGCTATCTGTCTAATCGCATTTTTCTTAGAGCTTACCTTGGTAAGACCTCATATGAGTTGTGGTTTGGTAGATAGCCCAAGGTGAGCCATTTGCGAGCGTTTGGCTGCAAGTGCTTTGTGCTCAAGAAGGGAGGGCATTTGGACAAGTTTGAGTCTCGTTGCTCGGACGGAGTTTTTCTTGGTTATGCATTGCATTCTCGAGGTTTCCGTGTTTGGAACCTCGAATCCCAGCAGCTTGTCGAGACTTGCGAGGTTTCTTTTGATGAGTCCTTGACTTCTTTAACTCCTTCTTTTGAGCTTTCTGGTGATGGTGAGCTCGGAGAGTCCATCTTCGAGAAAGATGAGGATACTCCAGCTGCTGATGAGGGTGGGCCTTCTGCACCTCCTGCAGAGCCCACACCTTCTGAGACTTCGACCGAGGACGAAGGCGGACCTCTGATCACTTCTTCCACTTTGATCGAGCCCCCTCAGTCGAGTCTAGAGGTGCCAGCTGCTGACTCCGGTGAGGTGACTTCAGATCACCAGGGATCCCGAGCAGTTCAACGTGATCACCCCTCAGAGCTCATCATCGGTGATGTGTCTACAAGAACTTTGCGTTCTTCTATTGACTATCTTGCTGTGTTTGCTGAATCTGCTTTTGTTGCATCTTTTGAGCCTAGAGACATTTCTCATGCTCTTTCTGACTCGAACTGGATTAATGCCATGCAAGAAGAGCTTGAGAATTTTGTCCGCAATCGGGTTTGGACACTAGTAGAGCTGCCACCGGGATGCAACCCCATAGGCAGCAAGTGGGTGTTCAAGAACAAGCAAGGTGAAGATGGGGTTGTGGTGCGCATCAAAGCTCGACTAGTTGCCCAGGGTTTTTGCCAGAAGGAAGGTATTGATTTTGAAGAAACCTTCGTTCCTGTTGCCCGTCTTGAGTCCATTCGCATTCTTTTAGCTTTTGCCGCTTCGAAGGGTTTTATGCTTTTTCAAATGGACGTCAAGAGTGCTTTTCTGAACGGGTACATAGAGGAGGAGGTTTATGTTAGGCAGCCCCTGGCTTTGAGAACCCTAAGTTTCCTCGACATGTTTTTAAATTGCAAAAAGCTTTATACGGGTTGAAGCAAGCCCCCAGGGCTTGGTATGACCGATTAAAATAGTTTTTGTTGGGGAAGGGCTTTGTGATGGGTTTTGTGGATAAAACTCTCTTCTTGCTCAGAGATGCTTCAGATTTTTTAGTCGCTCAGATATACGTGGACGATATTATCTTTGGCGGTACTACTAATGATCTTGTGTTCAAGTTTTCTGAGCAGATGCACAGCGAGTTCGAGATGAGCCTCATGGGTGAGCTCAAGTATTTTCTAGGGCTCTAGATCAAGCAGACCAAGGACGGCACATTCATCCACCAGGGTAAGTACACTCGGGACATGTTGAAGAAATTCGACTTTGGTGGAGAGCTGAAGCCTCAGATGACCCCAATGGGTACATCTGGGGGCCTGGACAAGGACGAGAGCAGCGTCAAGGTCAATGAGAGAGAGTTTCGAGGGATGATCGGTTCGCTGCTGTACTTGACGGCGACAAGGCCAGACATACAGTTCACCGTGGGACTGTGCGCGCGCTTCCAGTCTTCACCACACGCGTCTCATCGGCAAGCTGTCAAGCATATCTTCAGGTATCTTACCTATGCGCCTGATCTTGGTCTTTACTATTCAGCATCATCATCTCTTGATTTATCTGGCTTTTCGGACGCTGACTTTGGTGGGTGCCGGTTGGATCGCAAGTCGACGTCTGGTACTTGCCAGTTTCTTGGTTCTTCTCTTGTCTCTTGGCCTTCCCGAAAGCAATCTGGAGTTTCTCTTTCGACCACAGAGGCTGAGTATGTAGCTGCTGCTAGCTGCTGCTCACAGTTGGTTTGGATGATTTCCACTCTGCGAGATTTTGGGTTGTTCTTTCCTACCAGAGTTCCCTTGTTTTGCGACAGCACTAGTGCAATTAGTGTATGGAAAAACCCATGTCTCCATTCAAAAACCAAACACATTGATGTGCGCTTTCACTTTTTGCGGGATCAATATGAGAAAGGTGTCATTGACCTTGTTCATGTTGATACCCATCATCAGTTGGCTGACATTTTCACCAAACCCCTAGATCAGTCTACTTTTGAGCGTTTACGAGGGGATTTGGGTGTTGTGTATCCTTTTTAGGATATTTTAAGTCAGTTCTTTTCTTTCTTCTTTACTCTTTTCTTGAGTCTTTTTGTGTGTGTTCATATCATACATATTCACATATCACACTTTTGAGCCTGCTTCTGTTATATGATTGAACTGCTTTACTTATTCTAGCTGGTACATTCTTTTGATTACTTGTCGATGATCATGCTTTGTTTCAGTTCATTTGATATGTCTGATATCTATCATATGCATGGCTTTTACGCTTTAAAATTGAAAAATGATCACCATTGCTTCTGGTAACTAGCATGTGTAGGCTGAATGCTTTTGCTATCTGTTATATGCCTTGTAGATAGTTCCTCAGATAGATGCAGACATGCAACTTGGACATCTTTATGCTTTAACATGGAAAATGTGCTATGAAAATGATAAAAATCAAAAAATGAATGAGAATTCCATGCCTTTTTATGCTTGAGTTGAAAATATCCAAGTGGGTTTGCTTTGTCGCATTGCATTGTTCTGGACTGCTCACCATAGCACTTTGGTATGAACTAGGACAGTGTAGTGTATGCCAAGACCAATGTCTTAAGCTTCCGATGGTCCAGTTCTGGCCTAGGCTTGACTTGGTCGGTTAGCATAAGGTTTGACATGCAAATAACCCTTGGCAAAAATGAAAAAGGAAAATGAAAAAAGCCTGAAAATTAAAAAGACAACAAGTTTGCTGACGCACTTTGTTTTGGACAATGCTTATCTTGGTAGATATCAGTTAGCTTCTGCATCTCATGCCTTACCTTTCTTGTTAACTGGAAAATGTGGTGATGCTTTTATTTGTAAAAATTGAAAAAAAAATGCGTGCTAATGACTTTCTTTAGATATCATCTGTTGCACTGATCATGCCATGTGTCTTAGACAGTATGTCTTTTGCTATACTTGTTAGATGTTGTAATTGCAGTCAATCATATCTGAGAAGCATGCTTTCTACACTCCACCTGCACCCCAGTTGCATTCCTTGCATATTTTGAGGGGGAGTTGCATGTCAGGGGGAGTCATTGTCATTTTAGAGTGCTTGATGAGTTCACTTGTCAACAAGGGGGAGAAATTTTGGTATAAGAGTTTAAGGGGGAATTTTGGCTTTCTCTGGGATTTGTTTCAGGGGGAGTTTTTATCCTTATTCTTCTGATATCCTTGTTGATGTTTTTGAGACTGCTTCTTGTTTTTTTTGGCTTTTGGTCATTAGGGTTAAACTTTTACTTTGTTTTCCTCTCTTCTATTTTTCTTGTGTTTTGTTTTCGTGTTTCCACAGTTGTTTGCAGGTACTGAAGAGCCGAAGAAGTGAAGTGTTGACAATGCACTCATCAAGGGGGAGATTGAGGAGCCATGCTGAATAGTGTAGGCCTCATGGCTCCAGAAGTGATGAGTCATTGTCAACGGTAGTCAAAGAGGACTGAAAAGAGAGAGAAGACCTGTTGCGTCTAGGCCGCGTGTGACTCAGGTACACGAGCAGCGAGCGACTGCCGGGCAGAGGGGCCGCGAAGTCAGGCTGGCCCAATCCGGGTACATGGGCTAGGAGTAGCAGAGGATCCACTGGGCTGTTGACCGGGATTGACTCAGGTACACGGGCGGTGAGCGATTGCTGGGCTAAGGGAGCTGCAGAATCGGGCCGGCCCAATCCGGTTACCCGGTGCGAAGACGGTGGACGCTTTGTCAGTTTCGGCGCAAAACTAACGACAGCTGATTTCAGATCTGACCGTTCTAAGGCGAAGCCGTAGCTGCTACGGAAGCTCCGCATCAGGACAAGTTACCTTTATTTAGGTTTTTACCATTTTGCCTTTAGGCCCACAGTCTGTCAGTCGAGTCTGTAAAAAAACCTAAGGGCATTTCGGTCTTGGAGCCCCCAAATTAGTTACAACTAATCCGTATTTGTAACAGATCCAATCTAGTACCCCACACTTCTTATCCTAGATCGGAACTTCCGACAAGGTATTTTTTAGGTCTCCAAATTCAGCACGACATGCAATAGATCCAATCTATTTTCGCCCACCTCGAAACTTCCGATACCATATCAGAACTTCCGATCAGTACAAAAATTGCTCGATTCCGAATCGGAACTTCTGGCTCGTCGGAACTTCCGATACCATATCGGAACTTCTGAAGCAACAATTGCTCTCTGTATCGAGACCAGAAATTAACCGGAACATTTGATACTGCCTATTGGAACTTGCGATCCACTGAATTTTCTTGGGCATTTCCTTCAAGGACAGCTAGGGAAATTTGGACTACACTCAGTGTTTTTCATGAGGGCTCTACATAGATCAAGGCTTGGTGTCAGAGCACTTATAATCAATAGTATCAATTGTTTGTGCAAGGCCCTGGCGAATCTATAGATGCCATGTTTTCACGCTTTGATGCGATAGTGAGTAACTTGAGGTACACTAGGACGTTGCTTACAATGACCATGATACGGCCATCGAGCTTCTCTATGCTATTGATCATAGCATATGGGAAGTGAAGATATCCAGCATGGAGGAGTCCATCTGATATAACACACTGACATGTGATGAAGTCTTCAGCAAGCTGAAGTCCACATAGATTGCGAAGGCATCTCTTGCAGGGCAAAGAAACTCTTTGCCTTAGCCTTAAGCAATAGTGTCATGCTCCAGTCGTGGCACCACTACAGAACCAAGCTCATCTAGAACTTGTGTTCTTGCAGGTGGTTTCGCTTTGTCCTCCCTAGTCTCTATTACTAAAGAGCAGGTGGATACTCTAGATGATGAAGAGCTTCCTCTCATTGCCAAGAGGTTCACCTGTTTTTACAATAAGAGACGGGATCGACGGAGAAGTGGTTTTAGTGGGTATTTTTAGTGTGGTGACACTTCTCACATCAAGGCTAATTGTTATAAGCTTAAGAGGAGAGAAGAGGGTGAGTGCCCCAAACACCACAAGAAGGAGAGAAAACCATACACAAAGGGTAAGCGTGGCAAGATGACTAATAGGGTAGCCAAAGCCACTTCTAGAGCTTTTGTCGTGGCACTCAGTGACATGACACTTCCTCAACTAAGGAGTCGATCTCTGATGAGGAAGAATAAGAGCCTCCAAGGAAGAAGGAAAAGAAGGAGAAGAAGGCAAGAGATTTCACCGGCCTTTGCTTCATGGCCAACAGCACTCATATCGGCGATGAGCTTGACTCATCCGAGGTACCACTTTCCTATGACCAGCTTTCCATTAATGTAGATGAACTGAATGAGGTAGTTCTTTGTCAGGATAGATTACTTGTTTAGGCCGTTAGAGAAGGAAAATACCTTAGACTTAGGCTAGAATCTTTTTCGACTAATTATGCCATGCTTAAGTCTAAAATTGATGATGCTGAATGTGACTCTTGCACTGTTGTCATGGGTGAGCTTGCTCAGTTGCGTTATGTGCATGCTCAAACTATTAATGAGCTTGAGACTACACAGAAGCAACTTTTGGTGGAGTCTAGTCCTCATGTTGTTAATGAATGCATCAATTGTCCTTTACTTATTGAAAGTATTAATTTGAGGGATAATCATGTTCATGATTTAGAGGCTAGATTGGAGAGGGCTGAGTGTTTTAGGGATGTGCAGCCTGCTTGCCCTACCAGTATCACCCTTATGGACCAACTCAGTATTGTTAGAGAGCAAGTTAAAAAAAAACTCATGAAAGAAAACAATTACCTTCTTTTTGTTGTGGATAAATGCATTTAAGAGAATGGTAGAGTGGATTTTCTCTTGGCCAAAACTAAGATGTGTGCTGACAGGGCATGGTTAGTTCTAGGATTGGGTTTTGAGCGAAACACCACAAACATTCAAAGCAAAACTTTGTTTTTCTCACCCACTACCTTAGAGAAAGAGAGAGCCCAGTAAGATACTCCTACAAAAACCAAGAAGCTTACCCAGCCTCCCAAGAAAATCCCACCTCCTCAACCCAAGAAAAATCCTCAGTAGAAACTCAAGGAGCCTATGAGGACTGATCCTTTAACCCATGTGAGCACCCCCAAGAGAGTCTTTCATTGCTCATATTGCTAGCGGGTGGGTCATTTGGTTGGGTTCTGTTTTTGTCGCATCAAGGATGAGCGACGCTCACAATAGATGAGTTTTCAGGATATGCATTACCCATCTTTAGGTATGCATGAGTCTGTTTATCACTCTCGTCCTATTTTCGAGGCTTCCTATGCTCACATGAGAGGTTTTGCCCCTCATGGTGTACACCATGTCTCATATGGTGATAGACTACCTATTAGAGGCTTTGATCCTCGACAGGTTGGGAGACCTCGTCAGTTGTCTAGTTTTCATCATGTAGGTAGACCTCGCACTTTACATCATGCTGCTTATCATGTGCGTAGACACCCTACTGTTGCTTTGCCTACTACTTGAGTCTCTCAATGCTGGATACCTCGACAGTATTCCACTCACCCCAGCACTGAGTGCTCGAGATTCTCTAATTTTGTGTAGATACCAAACTGAGGCTTGGAGAGCATGTGGATAATGGACTGCGGTTGTTCGCACCATATGACCAGAAACTCATCATGGTTCTTCAGCCTCACTACAACCAAGCAAACGGAGCAAATCACCTTCGGCAATAACCGAAGAAGTAGAGTGAAAGGTAAAGGTGTGGTAAGAATCAACTCAAATTTCACTCTCAAAGATGTTGCTTTGGTTGAAAATTTGGGATATAATTTGCTATTTGTGTTTTAGTTGCTTGATGAGGGCTTCGAAGTGCGTTATCAACGCGATACTTCGCAAGTACTCAATTTAGATGGCATTTTGGTTTGCAAGATTTTTAGAGTTGGGAGATTTTTTGGACCCGATTTCTTTCAGTCATATGGTTGTTCTCACTATTTAGTTGCACATTCTACTTCTGAGCTCTGGAAGTGGCATAGGAGACTAGGGCATATGAGCTTTGAGTTGCTAGCTCGATTGAGTGCTCTATGACTAATCTGAGGATTGCCTAAGCTCAAATTTGAGAAGAATTTATTTTGTGCCCCGTGTCTACATGGAAAAATGATTACTGCTTAGAATTCACCTACCTCCATGGTTATGACAAAACAACCTAGAGAACTTCTTCATATGGACACTATAGGTCCTTCTCGGGTTAGTTATTTTGGCAGCAAGTGGTACGTCCTTGTTATCGTTGATGATTTCTCTCGCTACTCTTGGGTCTTCTTTTTAGCAAGCAAGGATGAAGTGTTTTCACTCTTTCGTAGCTTAGCTTTGAGACCTTTTACTGAACTTCCAGGTGCATTGAAATTCATTCAAAGTGATAATGGCACCGAGTTCAAAAATAGTCTCTTTGTTTACTTTTGCATGGAGTATGGCATAGAACATCGATTCTTTGCTCCACGGGTTCCTCAACAGAATGGTGTTGTTGAGAGAAAGAACCGCACTTTGGTTGAGATGGCTAGGATGATGCTCAATGAGCACATGACTCCTAGAAAGTTTTGGGCTGAGAACATGAACACCACCTGTTACATCTGAGACTGAATTTTCTTACGCTCAATTATGAACTTGACTTCTTATGAGTTGTGTTTTGGGAGACAACCGAAAGTTACTCATCATCGAGTATTTAGTTGTCGATGTTTCATCCTAAAACGTGGGAATTTGGAAAAATTTGAGTCGCGTTCCTATGATGGGTATGTGGTTAGAAACAAAGCTAGACTTGTAGCTCAGGGTTTTTCTCAAATTGAAGGGATTGATTTTGCTGAAACCTTTGCACCTGTTGCTCGTCTAGAGGCCATTAGGATTTTGCTTTCATTTGTTGCATCTCGTGGTTTCAAACTTTATCAAATGGATGTCAAAAGTTCTTTTCTTAGTGGCTTCATAGATGAAGATGTTGACGCAGAAATGTGCCCCCGCACTTGGGCCGGTTCGACATCCAAAAGTATCACAACGATACCGACGCCGCGTTCCGACTACCCTGGATAGTGACAAGGGATTTAGAGTTGCCAGGAAATTAGATAAATAATTAATATTTTAATCCAATTGGCCAAAAAGTATTGATAGCAATGTGAGCAATAACAAAATGACCAAAATACCTAGAATCGGCCAATTTGGAGGCCGATTTGGGGTTACAGCAGATACTGAGGAGCCATGCTGAATAGCGTGGGCCTCACGGCTCCAGAAGTGATCAGTCATTGTCAACGGTAGTCAAAGAGGACTGAAAAGAGAGAGAAGACCTGTTGCGTCAGGGCCGCGTGTGACTCAGGTACACGGGCAGCGAGCGACTGTCGAGCAAAGGGGCCGCGAAGTCAGGCTGGCCCAATCCGGGTACATGGGCTAGGAGCAGCAGAGGATCCACTAGGCTATTGACCGGGATTGACTCAGGTACACGAGCGGCGAGCGATTGCCGGGCTGAGGGAGCTGCGAAATCGGGCCGGCCCAATCCGGGTACCCGGTGCGAAGACGGTGGACGCTTTGTCAGTTTCGACGCAAAAGTGACGATCGCTGATTTCATATCTGACCATTCTGAGGCGAAGCCGTAGCTGCTACGGAAGCTCCGCATCAGGACAAGTTACCTTTATTTAGGCTTTTACCATTTTGCCTTTAGGCCCACAGTCTGTCAGTCGAGTCTGTAAAAAACCCTAAGGGCATTTCGGTCTTTTCCATTTTTATTCAGCGTCTGTAAAAAACCCTAGGGGTATTTCTGCATTTTTCCATTTAATGGGCTGCCTATAAATAGGCCCCAATATCCTAGGGTTAGGGCACCCATTTTTGAAATACACTTTCCAGATTTCTGAAATTGATGGGTCATTTTTTCTTTCCTCTTCACTGTTCTTCCGTCGGCGCCAGGATTCTCTTTCTCCTTTCACCGAGAGTTTTCCTTTCACTCGGCGCATCTCGTCCGTGCTGCAATAGCCGTCGTGGTTGCTTGGCCACCAGGACCCTTGGCTGGCGTGCGGACAGCACTTGAGTGCCTCTCTTCCGTGCGGCGTGCGCAGTAGGAAGGCCACGTGAAGACGGCAACTAGGCTTCATAGTGCTAGCGATTGCAAGGCTCGGCGAAGAAACCAGAAGGGGCTGGTTGGCTTTCGACAGGACTTCCAGGCACACGCAAATCAAGGCTTCGGCATGTGACCAGGCGAAGGAAGCAAGAAAAAATTACATTGCACGGTAAATATTGTTTGCTTCGTTTTGTGTGTATTTACTTTACTTCGCTATTTTTAATCCTCTATTTAATCCTGTGTATCGCGAGTACTGTAGCTACGAACAAGTAGTACTGTAGCAGCGTTTTCTGAAGCCCAGGTTTCTGTATCATTCAACGAATGTTTTGTTTTTTTTCCCTGTTATTGTTTTTCTTCTGAACGTGCACTTGTTAGATACGGTTGATGGCAAAATTATAATACATTCATGATAACGTTTGGCTGAGACGTGTGTTCTGTAAAACTGTTTTGCTTTAATTCATAGCTTTCTGTTTTTATTCTGTTAGTTAATCCCATGTCTTGAACTAAATCAATTTTTGCTGTTAGGAATTGTTTCATGAATATATCACATCTGTTGTTTTGATTGACCAGATTGAATTAGTTGATCTAATCTCTATGTGCTATCATTATATCTGTTGGTTCATCTTTGTTTACCATCTACATGTTTTGATCTGAGTAAATGCCTGTGTGTTAATTAATCTTTTAATCTGCCTTTAAGCACTCTGTTGGTGTCTTTTCAGTCAGGACACCAGTCGTTTTTAGGCTAGATTATTTTTGGCACTGTTGATCTGTTTACTTTTCGCTGTTAGTCTGTTGAGGTGTGTTGGGTGTTGGGAGCAGGCCATTGATTCGAAAAGAATTTTTAGGCGCCCATTCACCCCCCTCTGGTCGCTACTTTCGGTCCTACAGGTGGTATCAGAGCTTGGTTAGGGTTTTTTTCCATACCTTAACCGGTTCTAAACCCCAATAGTGATCATGACTTCTTCTGGCAAGGTCCCGTCCTTGGAAGCTTATGGCTATAATTATTGGAAGACTCGCATGCGAGCCTATCTCATGAGCCAAAGCTCGGACATCTAAGACATTTGCGTTCACGCTACGTTTGTCATATTGCCAGTTGCTGAGCGTGATTCTCCTGGTATCATCGTCCATCATGTGAACAATAGCAAAGCTGTGAACATCTTGTTTTCTGGTTTAGGTCCCAGTGAGTTTGAGCGTGTGAGCCATCTCTCTACTGCGAGAGAGATCTGGGCTACCCTCCAGGCACACCATGAGGGGACAGCCCGGGTCAAGGCTCGGCTCTATCAGACCTACCGGCGTGAATATGAGAACTTCACACAAAAGACGGGTGAATCTGTTGAAGCGTTGTTTGGTCGTTTTCAGTCGATCATAAACAAGCTTCGGGACAACAAGGCTGAGGGTGTTCAGTTAGTCTCAGATCACGAACAGGCGCTCAAGGTTCTCCATACCTTGGACCCAACGATCTGGGAGATCAAGGTATCCTCTATCATTGAGAGCACTTCTTATGATACCTTGACCATTTCTGATTTGTTTAGCAAGCTGAAGGCCACTGATGTTGATACCCAGTTGAGATCAAATCTCACTGGCTCTGGATCAAAGTCTCTGGCCCTTGCTACACCTTCTGTTGATCCCTCTTCTGTGAGTTGTGTTGGGTTCTCTTTGATGTCTATCACTGAGGACCAGCTTGAGTCATTGGGAGATGATGATTTGTGTCTTTTTAACAACCGGGTGTGTCATGTTTATGACAAAAGAATGTTCAAGAGACACAGCACAAAATCCGGGTGCTTTGAGTGTGGTGATCCAGGACACTTCATCGCCGACTGCCCCAAGCGCAATGGACACAAGAAGGGCACCGGTGGTGGCTTCCACGACTCCGGCAAGCACGACAGCTCCTCCTTCAACAAGGGAAAGCCAAAGACCAAATTCTTCAGAAAGGCCCTGAAGGACTACCAGCGAGAGAACAAGAAGCACGACAAGGCCTTCTTCGCTGAGATGGAGAAGAGCTACTCCAAGCGGTCCACGTCTTCTTCCTCTTCATCATGCTCAAGCGATGAGGAGATCATCATCAGGAAGGGGAAGGACAAGGACGATCTAGCGGGCCTTTGCTTCATGGCCTTCGGGGACAGACCGAAGAGCCGCACACATCAACGCCGAAGATCCCGTAAGAGCTTCTGCTCAATGGCTCTTGGGGATAAGGAAGAAAAGGGCTCCTCCGATGACTCCGACGACAACGACAACAAGGTATCATCCTATGAACGCGAAATTGTTGATTTACTTGAGAGCAATCGTTAGGAGTTGAAATATCGGGAAAAACTGCTTAGGGGGGCCAAGAAGAGGATAGACGAGTTAGAGAGTGAGCTTGCCGTAGCCAACGGTAGAATTGAGAGTCTATCTTCTTACCCTTGCTTGGGTGATAGCAGTGAGTGCCCAAAGTGCGAGGTGCTTCTGTGTGACCTGTCGACTATGAACTCCAGGTACACAGAAAGGGTTGATGAGAGGGACGCTTTGGCCACTGAGCTTGAAAATGCTCAGCTGGAGCTGAAAGATGCTCAAGCCACTGTCGTTGTACCCTGCGCTGATTGCCCATCTCATCTAGTGGTCTTAGCAGAGCTGAAAGCCAAGGGCGATGAGCGTTTGGGTGATTTGGAGAGAGTGAGAGCTGAGCTGGCGCAGACTAGGCTAGAACATGAGACACTGTCAGTTCCACCCACTGTCTGTGAGAACTGTCTGTCTCTTAGAATGGAGTTGATCAAGCTGAAAGCCGAAAAGTCTGTCCAAGTAGAGAGTGAGTGTGAGACCTGCTTGTCTCAGGTGGAGGTTCTAGCTTCCTTGAGAGAGGAGCTAGCTGATTCTCAGAATGAGAACTTTTACCTTCGTTCTATCCTGAGTTGGATCAGTGCTAGAGAGCCACAGCATGGCATGATGATCTAGCAGTTCAAGAGGCAGGATGGGTTTGGGGTAGGTTACACCTACACCAAGGCTGACTTTGAGAGTGCCATTAGCCGGGCAGTGGAGTGGAGTAAAATAACTCCTGAGCAGAGATATCCCAAGACCCATTCCACTGAGTCTTCCCAGGCTTGTCAGCCCAAGGATGGAGTGATCCATGAACCACCCAAAGCTCCACCCAAGAAGCCCATTTGGGTTCCAAAGCCCAAACATCTCCACACTACTCTAGACTCTCTTCCTGGACCCTCTCAACCCAAGAAGACAACACCAATCACCACCAAGCCCAAGAACCCTAAGCCTCAACCACATCTCAAGAAGCCCACCTACCATTGTGAGTATTGTCAGAGAGACAGGCATCTTGCGGAGTTTTGCTTCAGGAGGAAGCGGGTGGAGAGAGCAGAGAGAGCTCGTGGTGGTCAGGAGCAGTTCTACCAGCAAGGTGGTAGACTGCGTGTTCCTCGACACGGGGAGAGGCTGGAGGCCAGGCCACGTCGTGTAGGTGGTGGTAGAGGAGACGGCTTTCTTGCCCGTGCTCCAGTTGGTGGTGTTCGTTCCGGCAGAGCTCCAGGCCATTTTGGCTACGGTCCTGGACCTCGTGGCCGAGGCTTTAGGCAGAACCGAGGACCACGCTTTGAGCCGCGTTTTGGTCCAAACTTTTCTGATGATTTCTGCTTTCTGTCTTTTGAGCAGATGGCTCGACACTGGTTTAGCAATTTTGCTAAACCTGGTGCCGGACCATTTGCTCCCACTTAGAGCCACTGATTGTGTAGGATTGGGGACTGGAGGACGTTTGGATCATGGACTCAGGGTATTCTCGCCACATGACGGGACATCGCAGATGGTTCTCCAGTCTCACTCCCCCGAGCTCCAAAGAGTACATCACCTTCGGGAACAGTGGTCAAGGGAAAGTAAGTGGCATTGGCTCAATTCGCATTTTAGACCATTTTTCTTTGAAGAACGTTGCCTTGGTTGGAAACTTGAACTTCAATTTGATTTCTGTTTCGCAACTTCTTGAGGATGGTTTGGAGGTGCGTTTTAAGAAGGGCAATTCTTCTGTGTTTGATTCTAGAGGGTCTTTGATTTGCCAAATCTTACCTTTCGGTAAAGTTTTTCGAATTGACTTCTCTAGTTCTTTTGGCCCTTCTCGCTGTTTGATTGTTGGATCTTTTTCTGAGTTCTGGAAGTGGCATAGGAGGTTAGGTCATTTGAGTTTTGATCTGCTAGTCAGGTTAAGCTCTATGGACCTCATCCGAGGATTGCCCAAGCTTAAAATGGAGAAAGATTTAGTTTGCCATCCCTGTCGTCACGGGAAAATGGTTGTCGCTTCTCACTCACCTGTGACTCAGGTGATGACTTCGTATCTAGGCGAGCTGTTACACATGGACACTGTCGGTCCAGCTCGGGTACGCTCAGTCGGTGGGAAGTGGTACGCACATGTGATTGTTCATGATTTTTCTCGATTCTCGTGGGTTTTCTTCTTGGAGTATAAGGATGAAACTTTTCCTTTTGTTCATGACCTGATTTTGAAGCTGAAGAATGAGAACAATGGTCGGATGCGAGCGATTCGCTCCGACAACGGCTCTGAGTTCAAAAACTCTCAGTTCGTCAGCTTCTGTAGTGATCAGGGTCTTGACCATCAGTTTTCTGCTCCTTACACTCCGCCACAGAATGGCGTTGTGGAACGAAAGAACCGCACGCTAGTCGAGATGGCCAGGACGATGCTCGATGATCACAGGACTCCTAGGCGCTTTTGGGCTGAAGCCATGAACACAGATTGCTATCTGTCTAATCGCATTTTTCTTAGAGCTTACCTTGGTAAGACCTCATATGAGTTGTGGTTTGGTAGATAGCCCAAGGTGAGCCATTTGCGAGCGTTTGGCTGCAAGTGCTTTGTGCTCAAGAAGGGAGGGCATTTGGACAAGTTTGAGTCTCGTTGCTCGGACGGAGTTTTTCTTGGTTATGCATTGCATTCTCGAGGTTTCCGTGTTTGGAACCTCGAATCCCAGCAGCTTGTCGAGACTTGCGAGGTTTCTTTTGATGAGTCCTTGACTTCTTTAACTCCTTCTTTTGAGCTTTCTGGTGATGGTGAGCTCGGAGAGTCCATCTTCGAGAAAGATGAGGATACTCCAGCTGCTGATGAGGGTGGGCCTTCTGCACCTCCTGCAGAGCCCACACCTTCTGAGACTTCGACCGAGGACGAAGGCGGACCTCTGATCACTTCTTCCACTTTGATCGAGCCCCCTCAGTCGAGTCTAGAGGTGCCAGCTGCTGACTCCGGTGAGGTGACTTCAGATCACCAGGGATCCCGAGCAGTTCAACGTGATCACCCCTCAGAGCTCATCATCGGTGATGTGTCTACAAGAACTTTGCGTTCTTCTATTGACTATCTTGCTGTGTTTGCTGAATCTGCTTTTGTTGCATCTTTTGAGCCTAGAGACATTTCTCATGCTCTTTCTGACTCGAACTGGATTAATGCCATGCAAGAAGAGCTTGAGAATTTTGTCCGCAATCGGGTTTGGACACTAGTAGAGCTGCCACCGGGATGCAACCCCATAGGCAGCAAGTGGGTGTTCAAGAACAAGCAAGGTGAAGATGGGGTTGTGGTGCGCATCAAAGCTCGACTAGTTGCCCAGGGTTTTTGCCAGAAGGAAGGTATTGATTTTGAAGAAACCTTCGTTCCTGTTGCCCGTCTTGAGTCCATTCGCATTCTTTTAGCTTTTGCCGCTTCGAAGGGTTTTATGCTTTTTCAAATGGACGTCAAGAGTGCTTTTCTGAACGGGTACATAGAGGAGGAGGTTTATGTTAGGCAGCCCCTGGCTTTGAGAACCCTAAGTTTCCTCGACATGTTTTTAAATTGCAAAAAGCTTTATACGGGTTGAAGCAAGCCCCCAGGGCTTGGTATGACCGATTAAAATAGTTTTTGTTGGGGAAGGGCTTTGTGATGGGTTTTGTGGATAAAACTCTCTTCTTGCTCAGAGATGCTTCAGATTTTTTAGTCGCTCAGATATACGTGGACGATATTATCTTTGGCGGTACTACTAATGATCTTGTGTTCAAGTTTTCTGAGCAGATGCACAGCGAGTTCGAGATGAGCCTCATGGGTGAGCTCAAGTATTTTCTAGGGCTCTAGATCAAGCAGACCAAGGACGGCACATTCATCCACCAGGGTAAGTACACTCGGGACATGTTGAAGAAATTCGACTTTGGTGGAGAGCTGAAGCCTCAGATGACCCCAATGGGTACATCTGGGGGCCTGGACAAGGACGAGAGCAGCGTCAAGGTCAATGAGAGAGAGTTTCGAGGGATGATCGGTTCGCTGCTGTACTTGACGGCGACAAGGCCAGACATACAGTTCACCGTGGGACTGTGCGCGCGCTTCCAGTCTTCACCACACGCGTCTCATCGGCAAGCTGTCAAGCATATCTTCAGGTATCTTACCTATGCGCCTGATCTTGGTCTTTACTATTCAGCATCATCATCTCTTGATTTATCTGGCTTTTCGGACGCTGACTTTGGTGGGTGCCGGTTGGATCGCAAGTCGACGTCTGGTACTTGCCAGTTTCTTGGTTCTTCTCTTGTCTCTTGGCCTTCCCGAAAGCAATCTGGAGTTTCTCTTTCGACCACAGAGGCTGAGTATGTAGCTGCTGCTAGCTGCTGCTCACAGTTGGTTTGGATGATTTCCACTCTGCGAGATTTTGGGTTGTTCTTTCCTACCAGAGTTCCCTTGTTTTGCGACAGCACTAGTGCAATTAGTGTATGGAAAAACCCATGTCTCCATTCAAAAACCAAACACATTGATGTGCGCTTTCACTTTTTGCGGGATCAATATGAGAAAGGTGTCATTGACCTTGTTCATGTTGATACCCATCATCAGTTGGCTGACATTTTCACCAAACCCCTAGATCAGTCTACTTTTGAGCGTTTACGAGGGGATTTGGGTGTTGTGTATCCTTTTTAGGATATTTTAAGTCAGTTCTTTTCTTTCTTCTTTACTCTTTTCTTGAGTCTTTTTGTGTGTGTTCATATCATACATATTCACATATCACACTTTTGAGCCTGCTTCTGTTATATGATTGAACTGCTTTACTTATTCTAGCTGGTACATTCTTTTGATTACTTGTCGATGATCATGCTTTGTTTCAGTTCATTTGATATGTCTGATATCTATCATATGCATGGCTTTTACGCTTTAAAATTGAAAAATGATCACCATTGCTTCTGGTAACTAGCATGTGTAGGCTGAATGCTTTTGCTATCTGTTATATGCCTTGTAGATAGTTCCTCAGATAGATGCAGACATGCAACTTGGACATCTTTATGCTTTAACATGGAAAATGTGCTATGAAAATGATAAAAATCAAAAAATGAATGAGAATTCCATGCCTTTTTATGCTTGAGTTGAAAATATCCAAGTGGGTTTGCTTTGTCGCATTGCATTGTTCTGGACTGCTCACCATAGCACTTTGGTATGAACTAGGACAGTGTAGTGTATGCCAAGACCAATGTCTTAAGCTTCCGATGGTCCAGTTCTGGCCTAGGCTTGACTTGGTCGGTTAGCATAAGGTTTGACATGCAAATAACCCTTGGCAAAAATGAAAAAGGAAAATGAAAAAAGCCTGAAAATTAAAAAGACAACAAGTTTGCTGACGCACTTTGTTTTGGACAATGCTTATCTTGGTAGATATCAGTTAGCTTCTGCATCTCATGCCTTACCTTTCTTGTTAACTGGAAAATGTGGTGATGCTTTTATTTGTAAAAATTGAAAAAAAAATGCGTGCTAATGACTTTCTTTAGATATCATCTGTTGCACTGATCATGCCATGTGTCTTAGACAGTATGTCTTTTGCTATACTTGTTAGATGTTGTAATTGCAGTCAATCATATCTGAGAAGCATGCTTTCTACACTCCACCTGCACCCCAGTTGCATTCCTTGCATATTTTGAGGGGGAGTTGCATGTCAGGGGGAGTCATTGTCATTTTAGAGTGCTTGATGAGTTCACTTGTCAACAAGGGGGAGAAATTTTGGTATAAGAGTTTAAGGGGGAATTTTGGCTTTCTCTGGGATTTGTTTCAGGGGGAGTTTTTATCCTTATTCTTCTGATATCCTTGTTGATGTTTTTGAGACTGCTTCTTGTTTTTTTTGGCTTTTGGTCATTAGGGTTAAACTTTTACTTTGTTTTCCTCTCTTCTATTTTTCTTGTGTTTTGTTTTCGTGTTTCCACAGTTGTTTGCAGGTACTGAAGAGCCGAAGAAGTGAAGTGTTGACAATGCACTCATCAAGGGGGAGATTGAGGAGCCATGCTGAATAGTGTAGGCCTCATGGCTCCAGAAGTGATGAGTCATTGTCAACGGTAGTCAAAGAGGACTGAAAAGAGAGAGAAGACCTGTTGCGTCTAGGCCGCGTGTGACTCAGGTACACGAGCAGCGAGCGACTGCCGGGCAGAGGGGCCGCGAAGTCAGGCTGGCCCAATCCGGGTACATGGGCTAGGAGTAGCAGAGGATCCACTGGGCTGTTGACCGGGATTGACTCAGGTACACGGGCGGTGAGCGATTGCTGGGCTAAGGGAGCTGCAGAATCGGGCCGGCCCAATCCGGTTACCCGGTGCGAAGACGGTGGACGCTTTGTCAGTTTCGGCGCAAAACTAACGACAGCTGATTTCAGATCTGACCGTTCTAAGGCGAAGCCGTAGCTGCTACGGAAGCTCCGCATCAGGACAAGTTACCTTTATTTAGGTTTTTACCATTTTGCCTTTAGGCCCACAGTCTGTCAGTCGAGTCTGTAAAAAAACCTAAGGGCATTTCGGTCTTTTCCATTTTTATTCAGCGTCTGTAAAAAACCCTAGGGGTATTTCTGCATTTTTCCATTTAATGGGCTGCCTATAAATAGGCCCCAATATCCTAGGGTTAGGGCACCCATTTTTGAAATACACTTTCCAGATTTCTGAAATTGATGGGTCATTTTTTCTTTCCTCTTCACTGTTCTTCCGTCGGCGCCAGGATTCTCTTTCTCCTTTCACCGAGAGTTTTCCTTTCACTCGGCGCATCTCGTCCGTGCTGCAATAGTCGTCGTGGTTGCTTGGCCACCAGGACCCTTGGCTGGCTTGTGGACAGCACTTGAGTGCCTCTCTTCCGTGCGGCGTGCGCAGCAGGAAGGCCACGTGAAGACGACAACTAGGCTTCATAGTGCTAGCGATTGCAAGGCTCGGCGAAGAAACCAGAAGGGGCTGGTTGGCTTTCGACAGGACTTCCAGGCACACGCAAATCAAGGCTTCGGCATGTGACCAGGCGAATGAAGCACGAAAAAATTACATTGCACGGTAAATCCTGTTTGCCTCGTTTTGCGTGTATTTACTTTACTTCGCTATTTTTAATCCTCTGTTTAATCCTGTGTATCGCGAGTACTGTAGCTACGAACAAGTTGTATTGTAGCAGCATTTTCTAAAGCCCGGGTTTCTGTATCATTCAACGAATGTTTTGTTTTTTTGCCATGTTATTGTTTTTCTTCTGAACGTGCACTTGTTAGATACGGTTGATGGCAAAATTATAATACATTCTTGATAACGTTTGGCTGAGACGTGTGTTCCGTAAAACTGTTTTGCTTTAATTCATAGGTTTCTGTTTTTATTCTGTTAGTTAATTCCATGTCTTGAACTAAATCAATTTTTGTTGTTAGGAATTGTTTCATGAATATATCACATCTGTTGTTTTGATTGACCAGATTGAATTAGTTGATCTAATCTCTATGTGCTATCATTATATCTGTTGGTTCATCTTTGTTTGCCATCTACATGTTTTGATCTTTGTAAATGCCTGTGAGTTAATTAATCTTTTAATCTGCCTTTAAGCACTGTGTTGGTGTCTTTTCAGTCAGGACACCAGTCGTTTTTAGGCTAGATTATTTTTGGCACTGTTGATCTGTTTACTTTTCGCTGTTAGTCTGTTGAGGTGTGTTGGGTGTTGGGAGCAGGCCATTGATTCGAAAAGAATTTTTAGGTGCCCATTCACCCCCCTCTGGTCGCTACTTTCGGTCCTACAGATACAGGTCCGAAGGGTCCTTGGAACACCTTTAGCCTCAATCCCGGTCAGACCGAAGAGCTGCGAAGGGGCTTCGTGCGGTGCCCCAAAGATAGGTGCGAAGTGTGACTCCGGCGATCAGACCGTCGAAGCTTCGTCGGTCGGACCGACCGTGCTACCCCGGTCACACCGGGCGAAGGGACCTCTGAACGTTGGACTTCGATCGCGCGGAGCTCTAGTGCGCAGGGCCTCGAAGGGCTCGGACTTCGGCTTCGGCGCACCTGGTGCGAAGGGTCCCGGTCGGACCGGCGGAGCATCGTCGGTTAGACCGGCTATTGCCGACAACGGCGTGACGAGGGGCTACGGTCAGACCGGTGTCCCAACGCCGGTCAGACTGAAGTAACAGATCTGATCTGTTAAGCCTCGGCAACCAGAGAAAATGATCTCCAATTACTCCCAAACTTCGCAGGGATGTTTAGGAGGATGATTAATCTGCAAAAACAATAATAGTTCACAAACAATTCAGCCGGAGGGCCGAATTACTGGGTAGAGCGATAAAAACCGATAAAAAAGGATAGCAATCCATTACGTGGATTAATGGGAGGTTCACAAGCGAACCAGCAAGGGTTACCGTGATTATGGACGTGGCAAACGGAGGGCTTTCAAGCAAACCCACGAAGATGCGGAAAAGTAAAGAAAATAAATATGATTCAAAGCTAGGGCTTTGGATTGGTATGTTGGAGAGAGCCTGAATCGGCCTTCCCCCTAGTATTTATAGGGGGGTGGTCTAGTTATCCCTGGCTAGAGATTGAGTTAGATGTGTCCAAAACTCTGTTGAGATAAGTCTTGGGTGAAAATACCTCGAATCCTACATGGATCCGAAATCCAGACCCTGGCCGGTCTGACTGAGCCCATGGGTGCGGTCTCACCGGACCTGGCTGGTTCGACCGGCCTACCATAGACGGTAAGACTGGCCTTTGCCAGATTTACATATTTTTGGTCAAAAATACTATTTTTCAGTATTTGCCTAGTTTGACCATTAATGTCATTTTTTTCTATAAACACATGCCCCCCTGCCTTTTAGCAAACTTAGTGAGCTAAAAGCACAACGGGCCTTGGGCGATACCTATAATATCGGCCTTTTAACACTTCAAGCATTTCTCCACACATTTGGGAAGTACTTTTTTAAATATCTACCATTCAAAGCCCTTCGAAATCGCCCTCCTTGTAAAGATTCTAGGACATATGCATTTCCCGGAGCAATTCTGACTAACTTAGAAGGTCCTTCCCAACTAGGTGACCATTTACCAAATTTTGAACTCCTAGTGTCCAACGGCAAAATTGTCTTCCACACCAAATCATTGATTTGAAACAATTTTGCCTTGACCTTCTTGTTGTCACTACTAGAAAACTCCCCCTGTAGCTACGCCAGAATTAGGGTGTAGACATGCTTTATTTCATCTCTATGTCAATATAGACACGCATTCATAAAGCGTGTTAGAAGCGTCTTTGTACGTACCGCGTCAGACCTTGTAGAGATGAATTATTTATGTGTTGCTATGAAAGAAAGAGACAGTCTATAAACACGTTATTTGCATATCTATAAAGTTATATACAATTTAGTAGACACATGTATAAGACGTCTGTAGTGGTGTAGTTATGTAGTATTGTGACATTTCATTCACATTAATAAATGTAGATACAATTTATAGATACATATACAAATCATGTCTAATAATATAGATGTGTTTTATAAGGACGCCTTATTGCGCAGTAATAAGTATAGAGACGAATTTGTAGAGCGCGGAACATGACGTGGCCGATGATGTGGCACGTGACGTGGCTAGGGATGAAAATGAATCAGATAGTTTCCATCCAAATCCAAAAAAATCTTATCCGGATATCCGAAATCAACATGGTTATCTATAGAAAATAACCATAAAATAAATCATTACTTAATGTGTATCAAACTTCAAACATAATTTTTTTCTTAACATAATACTAATGCAAAACGCATTAGCTTTGTGCTGCTAAGGTGTGCCCCACGCCCTGGTTTTATAGGCAGCCCACCACTCACACTGCTTCAAACTAGCGAGGTGGGACTAAAGAGTGAGGCGCAATTACAAACAATTGTTTGATATGCTTTAAAATGTGTCAAGAGGATAATGACACTTCAAAGCGTGTTTATGTCCGTGTCATTTTCTATTGATGGTTATTTGATACGATTTATGACTAATCTACATGCTATTCACAGAATGACAGCATGTTAAACTTTGTATTAATTCAATACGCTTTTCTAATAAAGTTAGAAAGCATCTATACCTATCTATAAACAAATGTTTGATACACTTTACAACATCTCTGTGTGATAATGACGCTTTAAATCATGTCTAACGTCGTGTCATTTTGAGATGTCTTCAATAGCGTGTCAAAAAATGTCTTCGAATGATTCATAACAGTATAAGCGTGTCTATTATCGTAACAATCTGACATGCTTTCAAAATCGTGTCAACAAGCATCTTTATATGTGGATGTAGAGATGCTTTTACATGGCGTTACTACTATGGCATAGCTACAAGGGGGGTTTTCTAGTAGTGTGTAGGCCCTAGCTACTCTTCTATTATCTCTCTCTATTGCCTCTAGAGCCTTCAACCTCATATCGGCCACCTCTTCTAAATTATCCTTTAGAAGAGTCTCATATTCGTCGACCGATAAGCCATCATGCTTAAGAAATCTAAGTGAGCCAAGATCCACCTCTACCGGTAGAACGACTTCTTGTCCATATACTAACTCATAAGGACTGACTATAGTGGCACCATGCTTTGCAACTCTACTAGCCCATAGAGCTTCAGAAAGTACTTCGTGCCACCTTTTTGGAAACTCCTCAATCTTTTTCTTGATCAATTTAATTACAATTTTGTTACTAGACTTGGCCTGACCATTGGCCTGAGCATAATATGGGGGAAGAGTTTACCAATCTAACCCCATAATGTTCGGCAAAGTACCTCACCTCTTTAGCAACAAATAAAGTACCTTGGTCCGTAGTGAGAGTTTGGGGAATGCCGAATCTATGTATAATGTGTTTCAAGATGAAATCAATCACCTCATTGTGAGTCATGCTCTTGAGCGGCACAACCTCAGTCCATTTGGTGAAGTAATATGTCGCCATCAACACGAACCGATGCCCTTTCGAGGACGGAGGATGAATTTCACCAATGAAGTCTAAACTCCAACCTCGGAACGGCCATGGTTTGATAATAGGATTAAGTGCCGATGCAGGCGCTAGCTGAATATTCCCAAACTTCTGACAAGCTTCGCACCCTCTATAGTACCTAAAACAGTCTTCAGTCATAGTCGGCTAATAAAAACCTGCCCTTTTGAGCATCCAACTCATCTTTGGGGCCAACTGATGAGTACCGGAAAGCCCTTCATGTACTTCACCTGCAACAACTCTAGCTTGATTGGGGTCCAAACACTTCAAAAGTACCCCATCAATAGTTCGGTGATACAACACATCGTCGAGCAAAACAAATTTGAAAGCCTGTCGCCGAACTTTCTGGTCAACATTTTGGCTTGGGTTTCTCAAATATTGAACGATTGGGACCCTCCAATCGTCCTTACTAACTAGAGGAGCAATGGCTAAATTCCCACTAGAACTTACCTCAAGGTTTACCATTTGGACCTGCCCCCCGAGCACTAAACCTTCTTGACAACAGTCGGCAGTACCCTCGGGTGCTACATCATATCCAAACATCAGCCTTTCCCACGTGCCGAATTTGCCCCTCCTAATTTGATAGCCTGATGCTTGTTGAGCCAAGTCATTTGCAAGTGAGTTGGCCTCTTTAGACACATGAGTAATCTCAAAATCATCAAAGGTAGAAATTAAGTCTAAACACTTGTCCAAGTAGCTATTTAGCAAACCATTAAAACATTGAGCGAGCTTGGTTACTTGTTGTACGACTAATAATGAATCACCGTATGCATGAACATATTTCACACCCATGGATTTTAACAACTCAAGACCTAGAAATAGGACTTCGTATTTGGCTTAATTGTTAGTTGAATGAAATTCCAAACGGGCCGAGGTCTCAAAGCGCATACCACTAGGTGATATGAGTACCACTCCAACGCCTTGGCCATTTTTGCAAGCAGAACCATCGAAGTAAAGTTTCCATTGTAATACTTCAATCAAGGCGACTTTATCGACCCAATTGACATCGACGTGGTGATCTACTATAAAATTAGCAACGACTTGGCCTTTCATAGATTTCAATAGTTCATAAGCCAAATCATATTCGATTAATGCATACGCCCACTTGCCGATTCTACCACTTAGAATCGGCTTTTGCAACATGTATTTTATGACATCCGTTTGGCAAGTGACAATACATGTGCTAGGGAGAAGATAGTGACGTAATTTGGTACATGCATAATAGAGGGATAAACATAAACGCTCCACAAACACGTACCTTGTCTCGGCGTCCAGAAGTCGACGACTCAAGAAGGTGATGATGTACTCTTTCCCTTTGATGCACTCTCCTCCGTGGCAATATAAAGTCGAAATGGGATCCCGGCCTTCGGCGCCCTTACCACTGGCAGCGTCGATAAAAACTCTTTGATTTTCTCAAACGCACGTTGCTGGCTTGCCCCCCAAGTGAACTCGGCTTCATTTTTTAGCCGGAGTAATGGGACGAAAGCATCAATCTTTCCAGACAGGTTAGATATAAAGCGTCGCAAATAATTAACCTTGCCTAGCAATTTCTCCACATTTTCTTACATGTCGGCGCTACACATCCTCTAATTTTCTCAAGCCTCTCGGGATCAATTTCAATGCCTCTTTCATGAATCATGAATCCCAAGAACTTACCCGCCGACACACCAAAAGCACATTTGAGCGGGTTCATTTTCAACCATACTAGCGCATTCTTTCGAAAGCAACTCTCAAATCGGTGAGGTGGTTCTCCATAGCGTCTGATTTGACCACAACATCATCTATATAAACTTCTAACATAACCCCTAGCAAGTCATGAAAGATTAAGTTCATGGCACGTTGGTATGTGGCGCCAACATTCTTTAAACCAAACGTCATTACTACCCACTCAAACAAACCGACAAAACCTGGGCAGCGAAAAGCCGTTTTAAAAATGTCTTCTTCGGACATAAAGATTTGATTATAACCAGCATTGCCGTCAAGAAAACTTAGTCCCTTATGTCTCGAGGCATCGTTTATCAACATGTCGGCTATCGGCATGGGATACTCGTCTTTCGGAGTAGCCTTGTTCACATCCCTGAAATCGACGCAGATGCGGATCTTGCCACTATCTTTCTTCTTGACAGGCATGATGATAGCGACCCATTCTGCGTACCTGCATGGACTAGTAAAACCTGCTACTAATAGACGTTCAATCTCCACTTTAACTCGATCATAGATGGCCGAATTGAAGCGGCTCGGCGGCTGTTTATAAGGCCTAAATCCGGGTTTGATGGGGAGCCTATGCTCAACAAGCTCTCGGCTTGGCCCAGACATCTCGCTGTAATCCCATGCGAAGCAATCAACATACGATCGAAGCAATTTTATTACTTCGGTCTTTACATCATTATTCAGATTTTGATTTACAAACATCGGCCTTGGAACACTACAATCTCCTATGTCTACTTGTTCCAAATGGTCGGCTGACGAGAATCCTTGAACTAATTTCTCTACCTGGCAAAAATCTTCGATGGCTTCGGTGATACTGTCTTGAGAAGACTGATACTGCTCCACGTGAGACTTTAGCCAATCAAGATTAGTGCTAGGCATTCTCCTATCTTAGACACAACTGAGTCACACCGGCCAGCTTCACGGAAATAGGAATGAACATCCCCTCTGATACGCTGACAAAGTCATAATCCGAGAGGTCTCATCCCAACAAACACTCTATCTCATCATGGGATGCGTCGTCGGACGCATCGGCCAAACTAAAATGGGCCGATGTATCGGTGTACACTATCTCAACTTCGTCGCCATCCCATTGTATGAGGCACTGATGCAAGGTGGATGGTATGCACTGATTTGCGTGGATCCAGTGATGACCAAGCAATACATTATAGTTACCCCGTATGTCGACGATGAAGAAAGTAGTAGGTAGTGTCTTGTTTCCCACTGTCAGTTCCAAGGACAATACCCCCTTGGCTTCCGTCGTGTCGCCATTGAAGCTGTTGAGGGTGACATTGGTCTTCTTCAGGTCGTCTTCATATTTTCTGAGCTTCCTTAGAAGGGAGTACGACATTAGGTTCACGGTGGCGCCGCCATCGACAAGCATCCTTGAGATGGACTTTCCATCGATGTGCCCCCTTATGTAGAGGGGTCTCAGGTGACGGTTTGTATCTCTGGGCTTCTCGAATACAGCGTCTCGCGGGCTGAGGTCTAGCTGAGCGACCCTGGCCTACTCCTGCAGTGGAGTGAACTCGAAAGGCAACATGACGACGCCGACGTCCATCGCTTGAGGAACAGCCCCCTTGGAAACGAGAGTGTAGTCGTCGTCCAGTAACTCATCTTCATCGGAGCTAACAACGGGGGTCGAGTCATCGACTATGACCGGCCTAGGTCTCCAGACTTTCTACATGGTAGGCCGAGGACGAATTTCCTCAAAAAGTGTGTCCCGTGCCTCCACGGCCTTCTCTTCTCGTATCTCCTGTGCGCGCAAATGTTGCAACCTCCTCTTTTGTGACTTGGACATCCCTAAGGGCACCCATGATGGCTGAGGACGGGTGCCGGGTGCCATGGTCTTGCTTCTAACATTTTTAGCCGAAGGGGACTTGCTTGTATCGGCCTCGAGCACCTTGTGTTTGCCATGAAAGGTCTCCTGCTCCTTTCCGGTCGGACTAGCCGTGGTGGGCCGGTCAGACTGGGATGTGCCAAAAACTGTCGTAAGGCCGGTCGGACCGGCCACAATAGGCTAGTCAGACCGAGCTTCAGACGAGTCTTCGCGCATTCCCGTGGGGGTATCCTTCGGGATTGGGACCTCCTGGGATCCAACCCTGATGACTATAACCTCTGAGGATCTCCATATTCACCCCTTTTGGTGATATCTCGTAGAGCTCGGTTCTGGGGTACTACATACAGGCGATGAACAATGTTGTTGTCCTGTGCCAGATAGTAAGTGTTCGTAGCCAAACATTGCACAAAGTTCTCCGGTGGAGGATGCTAAACCGGAGCCATCGTCCAGCAGTAGGGCGGTGGCATCGAGGGCTCTAGCGGCCTCACCCACTGAGTGCCGAACCCGTTGGCTAGTTGGGGGTCCGGCCACAACGATGGTACCTCAGACCAGACCAACGAGGGGTCCTGCCAAGCCGGAGGTAAATTAGCCCATGGCGGAGGCGGGCCCGGCCACTGGAGACCGAGTCCCTCTAGAGGCTGCAAACCGCTTGAAGGAGGTGGGTTCGGCCACCGAGGCCCGGATCCACCCGGAGGCTGGAAACCCTCCGAAGGAGGTGGGCTCAGCCACTGAGGCTCGAAGCCTCCCGGAAACAGCGGCCAAGCCAGGGGAGGGTTCAGCCAATGAGGCCCAAACCCTGCCGGAGGTTGGGACCAACCCGGAGAGAGGTTCGGCCACTAAGGTCTGAACCCTGCCGGCTACTGCATCCACTCCGAGGGAGTGTTCGGACCTTGAGGTCCGAACTCATCACTCACGAGGCTCATCCTCCTACGAGGCTTTGACCGTCCCGAAGCCCGTGGGCGAACACCTTTTCTCTCGGACCTTCGCTGGTGCTTGTCCAAGAGCATTTTGTATGTCACTTTCGGCCTTCTGCGATGTTTGGCCGAAGATGATGACTTAATATTTTCTTTCCACACTCCTACCTTCGGATTCTTTGGTACAAGTGTGCGAGCGCGAGCATCTCCTATGAGGATCACCTTTCCCTTAGCCAACTCGGCCTGCTCTGGTCGAATCAACACCTTCTTCCCTTCTAGATGAATGTTGTTCATAGAGAAAGGGTCTCTGTCTAATTTTATTTTTGGATTTTCTTCTTTTTTCAATCGTCCTTCCTCTATGGCCGATTGTACCTGTCGACGAAAAACGTTGCAATCGTTAGTGTAGTGAGAATGCGAATCATGCCACTTGCAGTAGGGACACTTTTTTAACTCGTTGGCGGATGGCTTGACTTGCCCTTTCGGCAGCGGTAGAAGTTGATTTTTTAATAGGAAATCAAATATCTTATCACATTTAGTTACATCGAAAGAATATCTAACTTCATTAGGCCGACTCTTAGAGGTAGATGGCCACAATTCGGAGCAGGTGATGGGCTTGGACTTCGTGCTCCATGTCCATTTAGCCGTGTAGGTATCGGTCGGATCTTCTTCCTCTTCGGATCCTTCCTCATCGGAGTGCTCCATAGTGTGGATCTCAGCCCTTGGTTTGTTAAAAGTTTTAATGATTTTTCTATCTTTGGCCCGACCTTCCTGGACCAGGGCCTGTTGCAATACCTGGCTAACGTCCAAGAGGTTTTGATTGTCCATACGCTCCTTAATTTCTGCCCGTAGGCCACTACATACTAGATCTGCTAGATCCCTTTCCGATATGTTTAGGCTAAAACATTTATTCCTAGTATCTCTAAAGTGTTTAACATACTCAGAAACACTTTCGCCGGATTTTTGCCTAATCACCGTGAGGTGTGATAGCCTAAGCTCGGTCTCGCCTGTGTAGAAATAATCATGAAACTTATGCTCTAGTTGAGCCCATGTATGTACGGAGTTCGGCAGAAGCGCCGAAAACCAAGTAAATGCAGTGCCGGACAATGACAGGGAAAACAACCTGAGTTTCAATGCATCTGATCCGCTAGCTTTACCACATTGTGCTAAAAACTGGATAATGTGTTCTAATGTGGATTTACTACCCTCGCCATCAAATTTCGTGAAATCTGGGACTCTATAACTGCGAGGGTATGGAATAGTGTCAAAGTGGTCGGGATATGGTTTTCGATAAACCCTAGCTCTATCCCGAGGTGCAAAGTTGGTGCATTCCCTAAATAGTGCGCGAATACGCTCCTCAATATTGTCGTGATCTAATGCTTGTGCGCGCCTTTCATGTGGTGGTGGGACGCGTGGTGGTATATTGACATGCTCTGGCCTATGCTGTGTTGTGGGAGTATGCAGTGCAAGCGGCGACGGCAGAGTAGGTATGGGCGCAGGTAGTGGTGGTACCTTATAAGCTAGGTTTGCCTATCCATAAGAGTAGTTATGTGTTTCGGCTATGGAGGAAGTTGCCGGAAACATGATGGTTTTTCCGGTATTACCGTCGGTTTTGCTATAGATATGTTGTGCCGACGGAATACTAGTAATTGGTGCTGGTGAATCGGCCTCAATAAAACCGAATCTTCTAAACACTGCCGCCACTTGTGAGACAACTGCTTGATCAACATACGCAGCTATCCTACGGTCTACTTGTGAGGCGGGTAAAGGGGGTGATGACGGGCATACCTGGGCCAAGTTGAGGTTGTCGCGCATGACGAAGCCCGAGCGCATCTTTATGCAATCTCTGAGCATTAGTTCTTCGAGTTCTCTCTTCTTTGCTTATATCTTTGCTCGGTATTCCTCAGATATGTTTGCCATGGTGGGGGTGATAATGTTGCGGTCGTAGATGTCTACGCTCCCCACAATGTTCATCAGTGATGTAGTGGAAATAGACGTAGTAGATGTAGTGGAGGTAGTAGTCATGGTTGGCGTTGTCCCCAGCGGAGTCGCTAGAGGTGTGTTGACGCAGAAATGCACCCCCGCACTTGGGCCGGTTCGACGTCCAAAAGTATCGCAACAATACCGAAGCTGCGTTCCGACTACCCTGGATAGTGACAAGGGATTTGGAGTCACCAGGCAATCAGATAAATAATTAATATTTTAATCCAATTGGCCGAAAAGTATTGATAGCAATGTGAACAATAACAAAATCACCAAAATACCTAGAATCGGCCAATTCGGAGACCGATTCGGGGTTACAGCAGATACGGGTCCGAAGGGTCCTTGGAACACCTTCGGCCTCAATCCTGGTCAGACCGGAGGTACCACCCTGGTTACACCAAAGAGCTGTGAAGGGGCTTCGGGCGGTGCCCCGAAGATAGGTGCGAAGGGTGACTCCGGTGATCATACCGATGAAGCTTCATCGGTCGGACCGACCGTGCTACCCCGGTCAAACCGGGCGAAGGGACCTCCGAACATTGCCCTTTGATCACGCGGAGCTCCGGCGCGCATGGCCTCGGAGGGCTCGGACTTCGGCTTCAGCACACCTGGTGCGAAGGGTCCCAGTTGGACCGACAGAGTATCATCGGTCGGATCGGCTATTGCTGACAACAGCATGACGAGGGGCTCCAGTCAGAACGGTGTCCCAACGCCGGTCAGACCGAAGTAACAGATCTGATCTGTTAAGCCTCGGCAACCATAGCAAATGATCTCCAATTACACCCAAACTTCGCAGGGATGTTTAGGAGGACGATTAATCTGCAAAAACAATAATAGTTCACAAACAATTCGGCCGGAGGGCCGAATTGCTAGGTAGAGCGATAAAAACCGATAAAAAGTATATCAATCCGTTACGTGGATTAATGGGATGTTCACAAGCGAACCAGCAAGGGTTACCATGATTACGGACATGGCAGATGGAGGGCTTTCAAGCAAACCCATGAAAATGCGGAAAAGTAAAGCAAATAAATACGATTCAAAGCTAGGGCTTTGGATTGGTATGTTGGAGAGAGCTTGAATCGGCCTTGCCCCTAGTATTTATAGGGGTGTGGGCTAGTTATCCTTGGCTAGAAATAGAGTTAGATGCATCCAAAACTCTGTTGAGATAAGTTTTGGGCGAAAATACCTCGAATCCTACTTGGATCTGAAATCCAGAACCTGTCCGGTCTGACCGAGCCCATGGGTTCGATCTGACTGGACCTGGCCGGTTCGACCGACCTACCATAGCCGGTCAGACCGGCCTTTGCCAGATTGACATATTTTCGGTCAAAAATACTATTTTTCAGTATTTGCCTACTTCGACCATTAATGCCATTTTTTGCTATAAACAGAAGATGTTTTTGTAAAACAACACTCTAGCTTTGAAAACCCCAAATACCCCCATAGAGTCTTTAAACTTCATAAAGCTCTTTATGGACTCAAGCAGGCCCCTCGGGCATGGTATGACAGACTTAAGTATTTTCTTCTTGAGCGAGGGTATTTGATGGGATCTGTTGATAAAACCCTTTTCACTCTCGAGCATAGCAAAGATTTCCTCCTAGTTTAGATTTATGTTGATGATATCATCTTTGGTGGCTCTTATCATGCCTTGGTTGCTGAGTTTGCAGATACCATGAGCAGGGAGTTCGAGATGTCCATGATGGGCGAACTCATGTTTTTCCTTGGTTTGAAAATCAAGCAAAGCAAACAAGGTACCTTCGTCCATCAGACGAAGTATACCAAGGACCTGCTCAAGAAGTTTGACGTGGTTCAGGTGAAGCCCCTTGCCACTTCAATGGCTACTTCGGTAGCATTTGATCCTGACGAGGATGGAGAAGTCATGGATTAGAAGGAGTTCCGAACCATGATCGGCTCCCTCCTTTACTTGACTACTACGAGGCCGAACATACACTTCGTTGTGTGTCTGTGTTCTTGTTTTCAGGCTTCACCAAGAGCTTTGCACTGCCAAGCGGTAAAGCGCATACTCAGTTATCTCAAACATACTCTCGAATTTGGCATTTGGTATTATGCATCTTCTTCTTTATGCCTTCATGGTTATTCGTATGTGTATTTTGCTTGGTATAGAATTAATAGGAAAAGTACCTCTAGTACTTGTCATTTTCTGGGTACTTATCTTGTTTACTGGTCTTCTCGCAAATAGTCTAGTGTTGCGCAATCTACAGCTGAGGCTGAATATGTTGCTGCAGCTAGCTGTTGCTCATAGATTTTGTGGATGGTTTCTACTTTGCGGGATTTTGGGTTAGATTATACAAGTGTTCCACTTTTTTGTGATAACAGTAGTGTGATTTGTATTGCTAACACCCCTGTTCAGGATTCCAGAACCAACCATATTGATGTGAGATATCATTTTCCCAGAGACCACAACGAGAAGGGTGATATTGAACTTCAATATGATGATACCTAGAACAAGCTTGCCGGTATTTTTACCAAACCCCTTGATACTTCTCGATTTGCTTATTTACGTGGGGAACTTGGTATTTGTCACCCTTATGGCATCTTGTGAGGGGGAGTTGTGTGTCATTGCATAAGCTTCTGTTATATGATTAACTTCTTTTAAATGTATGTTGGGGGAAAATATTTCATCCTCAGAGCCACTGCTGCAACAAGATAAAGGCAGATGATTTAATCAAAGGTTTCCAATGTCTATCTCTGGGAATACATTGGATCAAGTTTGAAGAATGAAGGCGAACTCTAGTTCGGAGTATATCTTCGAACATGGGCTCTTCCGAGAGTTTCTTTGCTAGCTAGGATGGAAGACTTATCTTCTTTCTCAGTAGATTAGTCTTTTACCGTTTTAGCCCTACCAAGGGTACCAAATAGTTTCCACTATGTCGGTTGTAATATAGGGGTAAAAGGGTCTTTTCCTTACTGTTTGGGCCTATAAATACCCCACGTTTTACCCTGTAATGAAGGAGGGATACTGAGTTATTCAATATACATCTTCGAACTATTCTAAGCTATTATCCAATTCGGAGGCTTGAAACAGTTTTCCCACAAACACTTCGTTTGTTAGTTTCTAATCTCTTGAAACCTGTTAGTGTAATCTTTTACGCCAACAGTTGGCGCCGTCCGTGGGGAACTTAGTCCAAAAAACATCGTTCTCTACCAAGTTTGCAAACCATGCCTCCCAAGCGGAGTTCAGGTGGTAGCCCTATTCGGAGGTCCCCTCGGACCTCCGGAGCAAGATCTTTAGACAAAATTGAGGCTGGAGGACCTTCGACTTTTCCTCCACCTCAGACTCTGGAAGGAACTCCCCTTCCCCGAGCATACGAAGTTCCTTCCCCGAATCCATCCATACTTCGACCACCCGGAGTTCCTCTTTCACCCCAAGTTCCACTTCGAACCGATGCATATAGGTCTCCAGAACCGGAAGGCCCTTCCGGAGGAGATGAAGATGGTCTTGGAGATATGGCCGCTCAAATGGCCAGTCTCCAAGCCGAAGTAGCAAGGTGGCGGCAAGAAGCCGCGGATAAGCTTTGCCCTCGGGCCACCCCAGTCATTCCCGAAGTGCCCGAAGACGACGAAGTTCATTATCCCAAAGCCCCGGAGAATGCGTCCTTTGATACTGAATCTCCGCTGCATCTATAGCTACAGAAAGTGCGCTTCGATCCTAAGTTTAAAACTTCGAAGCTTTGCAAGTATGCTGTAGATGAAGACCCTAGGGAGTTCTCCCGTTCTTATGCATTAGCAATTGAGGCCAGCGGAGGGGTGCGAGACACCATGGCCAAATGCTTTTCTCTAGTTCTTGAAGGAGTGGCGCTACGGTGGTTCTGGTCTTTGAAGCCAGGGTCAATCAGAACCTGGGAGCAGCTAAAGAAGAAGTTCATAAGCAATTTCCAGGGTACCTTCGTACCCCCAATGTCAACAGGAAGTCTTTTCCAGGTGAAGCAGCTCCCTAGAGAGACTTTAAGACAATATTTTAAGCGCTTCGCCCATACGAAGTCGCAAATTCGAGGGTTAACTACAACTTCTATAGTTGACGCAGCTCGAGAGGGAGTTACCAACGAAGGTCTCCTTGATAAACTTCACCAGAATCAGATATCTTCGGTTGCTCAGTTGATGTCTTACTTCGAAGAGTATGCAAGGTCAAAAGAGGGGTGGCTTCAGAGAACTGCTGCAACCCCGTCAATCCTGCAAGAAGTTAAGTTGGAAGTGAAGACTTCAACACAGCCGCATGGGCCTAGCTTCGAGGCACAGAATGACAGGCGTCGGGGGCAAAAGCATCCTCGTTCAGAAGTCTTAAACATTGCACCCCCGTAGAAATTTGCCCAAAGAACTTCGTAGCCCTCAGGAAGCAAGACTAGCAGCCGAAGGCCGCCAGGGAAACCGGCTGGCAATGCCTAGGCCTTTTTCTGCTGTGTCCATGGTGAGAACCGGAGTCACGGGACTGATGCGTGCAAATCTATACTTGCTTTAAGAGGCGAGTACCTGGAAAGAACTTCGGGTCGAGGCACTACTGACCGAGTTCCGACCGAAGTGCGTCCGGAGCCTGTTCAAGTTGTGGCACGGATAGAAAACTTCGACCCTACAAGACGGCCTCCGGTGGTCAATGTTATGCCACCTCCGAAGCAGGAAGATGGTCAAGATCGAGGGAAAAGAGTAGTCCTCCCCATCTCCGGAGGAGGAACCGTCGGAAGTATGTCGAAGAGGCAAAGAAGAGAGTATGTTAGAGAGGTGGGCCATATTGGAACCTCTTCATCCGCAACTGCTATGCCTGAATGGTCCCATGTGCCGATATCTTTTTCCGCAGATGATGCAGCTGGCATAAAGTTTCCACATGCAGACCCACTTGTCATCACTACCGACATAGCAGGGACTGAGGTCCGAAGAGTGCTAATCGACAAAGGGAGTTCGGCAAATATTATCTTTGTCCAATCTTTTAATCAACTCTACATCTCCAGGAAGCATCTTCTCCCAGCAGTCCGTCCTTTGCAAGGCTTCGCAGGACCCCCTCTCGATGCCCTCGGACAAATTGGCCTAGAAGTTACTTTCGGAGAGGGGCTACTGGCCTTGAAGGAGGAAGTAATTTTTGATGTTGTGGATGCCCCGTATGCATACAATGTTATCTTCGGAAGGGGCATGTTGAATCAATTCGGAGCTGTGGCGCATCATAATTATCTGTGTATGAAGATGCCCACACAGGCGGGAGTGCTCACTGTTTTCGGAGATCAGGCCACTACACGAAGAGCAGAGTATGGTCATGGCCCTCCTCTTGACCCGATACAGGTGAACCCGAAGGTTTTTTCTGCTCCGAGCGAATCCTCGAAGAAGTCCTTCCCAAGGCCAAACCCTGAAGGAGAGATTACAACCAAGGTCATTGTCAAAGATGGCAAGGAATATTCTTTTCAGTTTGGCAAGGACTTGCCTCCAGAAGTTGCTACTTCGTTAGAGAAAGTAGTTGGGGAGAATCTGGATGTCTTTGCTTGGTCTGATGAAGACATCACCGTAGTCAGTCGAGATATTATTGAACATAGTTTACTTGTGAACCCGAAGGATCGGCCTGTTAGGCAAGGACTCCGGAAATTGTCTACGGAGAGGGCTATCCTTGCCAATGACGAAGTGGAAAAGCTGTTGAAGGCTGGGATTATCAGAGAAGTGGCTCATACGGAGTGGTTAGCCAGCCCAGTCTTCGTTAGGAAGAAATCTTCTGGGAAGTGGCGCATGTGTATTGATTTTACATCTTTGAATAAAGCATGCCCCCGTGACCCCTACCCCTTGCCCCAAATTGATCAATTGGTTGACTCTACTGCTGGTTCGGAGTTATTAAGCTTCCTCGATGCGTATTCCGGCCATCATCAAATCTGGCTAAAGCGCGAAGATGAAATCAAGACAAGCTTTATAACTCCTTCGGGAGTCTTCTGTTATGTAAGAATGCCCTTTGGCTTAAGAAATGCCAGGGCTACTTTTTCGAGGTTAATTGCTAAGGCTCTAGGTCATTAGCTAGGTCGCAATGTAGAGGCCTACATGGATGATATTGTAATAAAGAGTGCTTTAAAGCACCAACATAGCCTAGACTTAGCAGAAACATTCGATAGCCTTCGGG
>JAAALK010000287.1:101038601-101151314 GCA_019279435.1 Zizania palustris | reverse complement strand
CAGAATGACAAACGTGCTGTGAACGCAAATGTCCCATATGTCCGAACCCTGGCTCATGAGATAGGCTCGCATGCGAGTCTTCCAATAATTGTAGCCATAGGCTTCCAAGGACGGGACCTTGCCTGGAGACGTCATAGTCACTACTGGGGTTTAGAACCGGTTAAGGTATGGAAAAACCCTAACCTCGCTCTGATACCACTTGTAGGACCGAAAGTAGCGACCAGAGGGGGGGGGGGGTGAATGGGCGCCTTAAAAATTCTTTCGAATCTATGGCCTGTTCCCAATACCCAACGCACCTCAAAAATACTATGCAGCAGAAAGTAGACAGTAGGCCTAAGTCTAAAGGTTTCTAACATAGAAGCAACTGATGATATACAGTGAAAAACTAAAGAGGTGCAACTAGGCAGATAAACAAGTTGTAACAAGCCTAAACTTCTCAATGAAAAGATCTAAGTATGTATAAAGTGAAAAGAGAAGTTACTGTCCAAAGTTGTCTCCTGTTCGGAAGTTGGCGAAGCCCCCTTCGCACGTCGAGGTCTGCTTCGGAGGTTGGTGTCGGAGTCTGTCCGAAGTGCCGAAGGTGTCACTGTCTAGCCTAGTTCGACGTGGTAAGAAGCGAAGTGTACTTCGGAGCGAAGCAAAAGAAGTGCCGGAGCCTGGTTCGAAGTATGCACTTCGAAGACAGGACTTCGCACACAGCTTCGACTCACGAGCTTCGGAGCGAAGTAAAAACAGTGCCGAAGCTTGGTTCGAAGTAAGCGCTTCGAAGACAAGACTTCGAAAGTACATCGAACCGAAAGCCTCGAAGCTAAATCTTCGAACACGAACCTTCGAACACAAAGCTTCGAATACACAAACAGACAACCTTCGAAACGTAGAAGCGAAGTCTGTCACGTGACAGAAAATCAAGTCCGAAGCCAATGCCCTACCTTCGAAAAGAGCAAGCTCCGAAAAGAGAGGCGAAGGGTGACATGCAACACAGAAATCAGTGCGAGGCCTAGCGGAGCCACAAGCTTCGAACCCAACCTTGAAACGTGTCGAAGTAAGGACTTCGAACAGATAGGGCCGAAGCCCCTTCGCGCTATTGTTCGAAGTATGTAATGCTGTCGATCAGAAAAAAGCTTCGAAGCATAGCAGCACAGAATACAAAACAAAGTTCGAAGATTGAAACGAAGCCTTCGAGTATGGTCGGATCGAAGCCTGCCTCACGGAGCTGAGGGGCTTCGAACAGAGAAGGATGACTTCGCAGAGACAGTCAGAAAAGCGATTTTAGTCCTCTCAACCCGATCGGAAAGTGGAGCAGTAAAAGTAAAAAGCTGGCGCAGAAGTACTGTAGCTGCAGTGGAGTACTACTTGTAAAACGCAAGAACTAGTACTCTGTATGTGAAGAACAGAAGCTTCTTCACACCCGCCGAAGCCTACAGAGGCTCAAAAATCACAGGGAAACTTGCATTGAAGACGAAAATGAGCCATTAAAAACTTTGCAGATGCAGCATACAAAGAAGTAGAGCATTTACTGCAGCATTAAAAGCACGGCAAGAAACACAGTGGGAGAACTCCCTGGCGGCGCAAGCAAGGAACAGGAGATGAGAGAGAAAACGTGAGAGGCAAAATGACCCAATAGAGTGGTATTCAACTTCAGCAAAAGGGTAGTCCAAACCCTAGGGGTTGGGGTCCTATTTATAGGCAGCCCAACACTAGGAATATTCTACCTGCCCCTTAGGGTTTTTACAGACTCAAAAATAAAGGAAAAGACTCTACTGCCCTTAGGTATTTTTACAGACACATCTGACTGACTGTGGGCCTAGAGTAACAGATGACATATCCTGAAGCTACTCTTCTGGACAGTCGGATACAGAATCAACGGTTGTCAGTTTTACGCCGAAACTGACAAAGCCTCCACCAGCTTTGCACCAGGTACCCGGATTGGGCCGGCCCGACTCCGCAACTCTCTCAGCCCGGCAATCGCTCACCGCCCGTGTACCTGAGTCAGTCCTGGTCAACAGCCCAGTGGGTCTTCTACTGCTTCTGGCCCATGCACCCGGATTGGGCCAGCCCGACTTCGCAACCTCCTCTGCCCGACAGTCGCTCGCTGCCCGTGTACCTGAGTCACACACGGCCCATGAAACAGCAGATCTCTTCTCTTCTTCAGTCCTTGTTGACTATCGTTGACAATGACTCATCACTTCTAGAGCCATGAGGCCCACGCTATTCAGCATGGCTCCTCAGTGGCGCCTGGCCTAAGAACCCTCGGGACCTCCATCCGCGTTCCAAGAAGAAGATTTCCCAGAGCTTCCTCATCGGTCAATCTACGAGCACTGCCGAATCCATCGAGGAGGCCGTAGAAGGGAAACTGGGAGCTGGGCTGTGGACTCGGGTCCCAGGATCAGAATCAACCCCGAGGCCGCAAAGTGGAGAAGTAGTGGTCTTCGAGGCATTCTTCGAAGACGGCATGGGGCTCCCAGCCATCGACTTTTTGGCGGAGGTACTGGACCTGTTTCATATTACATTACCTCAGTTGTCCCCCAATGTCGTCGCCCGCCTGGCTATCTTCGAGTGGGCGCTCCGGATCGAAGGGTGCGAAGGACGCTCGAAGATCTTCGCCGCAACTCACGAAGCCATCTACGAGCCGAAACCATAGGATGGGCCCAGGGATTCCAAAGTGATAACAGCTTTCGGCAGTGTCAACTTCCAGTTGCGGAGGGAGCACATCCTACACTTCCCTGCGAAGGCCATCAACAACCGATGGTATACCAACTGGATTCTTCTGTGGTTCTACGCCGAGGTCAGAGAGGACTCCCCCCTCACAGGGCCTCTCTAGGAGATTTGGTTTCGAAAGGAGGCGGAGGTAGCTCCGAACCCTAGCCTGCTTTCCACGAGGCTAGGGCTGTTGACTTCGGTGGCTCGCCGCATGAGCATGCGCAACTTGGCCGAAGAGTTCATTGGCCTTCGGATTCCACCTCTTGGAGCCGACTGGCCAATAGTGTTCCAACAGGCCTCGGAGGGTGATCTCTGAACCCTAGGTAAGACTTCAATTCCTGCATTACTGCATTTAGATGATAAGAATAACATACTTATGACGCGTTACCCCTTTTCTTCAGCGTCTCCTTTGGCATTGGCTCCGGAGGACATAGCTCGGGCCACCGAATGGGTCCTCGGAGCTCCTTCAGTGGCTGAAAAGCAGCGAAGGCTAGAGCTAGTGGGGAGCTGGGAACGCTCCAATAGAGTGTGGGGAGCTCTCGGGATGGAGCCCCCTCCTCTTCCCGACTTTGCCGCGACTGGGACAGCTGCCCGGAAATGGAAGACCGTTGTTGAACCGCCCAAGAGAGCCAGCAAGCCGCCGTCTAAGAAGAAGAAGGTGGTGAAGATCCCTTCGCAGCTGACCCCGACCTCGTCAGCATCGTCCCCGGGCGCCCGGAGCTCAGCCTCCGAGGAGCCTGAGGGCTCCGACGTCCAGTTAGCGTCGAGCCTCGAGAATTACCTCCTGGAGGACGACGAAGATATAGGGGAAGCCCCAGACGGAACCTCTGCTCGGGAGGTTGCTGAGGTAGATCCAACGCTCGCCTCCGTGCACACCGTCGTTAATCTGGACTCGGACTCCACCACCCCTAACACACCCGTAACTGGGGTGGTCACGGTGGGAGTCGCAGCTCCGGCAGGGAACGTGGCAGAGAGGACCTCGGGAGACGACTTTGAGGATATCCTTCAGTTGTACGAAGTTCTGGAGGATCCGACGATCTTGCCTCACGGGGCCTCCGAAGGTACATCTTGACTCTCCTATCTTAGCGGATACCTACAGCAATCTTTTCTTGTAAATACTTATCAAATCTCTTGACAAGACAGGTACCTCGAAAGGTGACGAAGCCCCGGCTGCACCCGAAGTCCCAACATCTTCGAGGGTCGTGGCCCAGGCGGAACCTCCTGCTCCTTCGGACGCTCCATGCTTGTTAGCGGAAGTCGTGCCCATCGGAGCGGATTCGGTAACTGAAGTCGCTCTCTCTGTAGCGGCTCTGGTGACCGAGGTCGCCCCTATGGACGCGGCTCCGGTCGAAGGGGTAGCCGCTAAAGAAAGGGCCACTTCTGCCTAAGCCACAGCGCCTGCCTTCGTGTCGGGGAGGGGCAAAAGCATGGCTAGCCTCGGCCTTCCCCCCAGCCTCGGGACGACCTCAGTCAGCAACTCGGAGGAAGAGGCCACGACAGAAGACCGCCAAGCTTCGTCTTTGCTTCCATTGTTGGCTCCGTTCCTAGAGCACCGGGTAGGCCTCCGAGCGCTCCTGGAGCCCCTGGGAGAGAAGAGCCAAGAAATCGCCAATTTGGACCTGGTCTCCATTTTGAGCGAAGCTAGGGCTTCGACGCTCAACATTGCCCTCGAAAGGACTGCCCTACAGGTATGAAGAACACCATAGCTAATTCGAATTAATGGTTACAAATACTTTGGTATTTACTTGTTCTTTTTTCTTTGCAGCAATTCATCCTTGCTAGAGCTGCAGCGACTTCCAACGAGGTCGAAACTAATCGACTCAAAAGGAAGGTTACCACCCTCCAAACCGTCCTTAATGACTCCAACGAAAGATCTCTTAGGCTAGAGGAGGAAGCCTTAGCGGATCGGAGGGCCAGGGCTGCGGCCGACGAAGCTCTCCGAACGACACGGGAAGAGAACGACGCGCTCCGCATTGCGGCCCAAGAGGTTGAAGCCGAACGCGTAGTTCTTCAGGCGGAAGTTGAAAGGCTTCGTCAATCGGCGGCCACTTCGAGCGCCCAGTTGGTGGAGCTCCAAAGGGCTCTCAACCAAGTGATGACCCAAAAGAGCTCTTTAATGCTCTAGGTGGCCGAGGTGTCGGCTACTGCTGCGGGGCTGGAAGCAACGGAGAAGAAGAATGAGAGTGCGGCAGAACGTACCTTGGACGCCCTTCAAGGTACCTTGGAATACTTCGGCACTATGTGCCCTTCGTCTTCTGCGGCAACCAGCGAACCCCTCGATCGGAAGTTGAAGAGGATCCAAGTGGCAGCGTCACTGATGATGAACTCTGGTGTCCGGTACGGGGAGGTCTCTGGGCAGTGCGCCGGTATCGGAGTTCTTAACCATCTCGAGTCCCTTCGGATCCCCCTTGGTTCAGTCGAGGGTTCGATCCCTGGAAGCTTTCCCTCCGAAGACCTGTTGCGCCCTTCGTCGGACATAGCCTTGGCTTGGGAAGCCTTCCGGTCAACCTGGAAGTCGGACCACAAGGCTGCGGACAAAACCTAGATTGACGAGGCCCAATGGCAGAAACAAGCGCAGACAAAGCCCCCACTTCCTGCGTCGCCAGCTCCGGCAATCCCTGCTCTGCCAACCGACCCGAAGGTCTAGCTCTTAGGGTCACCATGTATGAAAACTGCTGTAAAGCCCCTTTAATCAATGAAAAAGTTATAATCGAGAAACTCGTTTGGGTGTTCTGCTTTCTTTTTTAGGTTTTGTCGTGCCCTTCGAACTTTGACCTCGAAATACTGGAGTTTACCGAAGGACTCCGGAAGGAGTGGACAAACCTCGAGAGCTTAAGGCCCTACCGCCGATCTCGCTTCTCTATTCCTCATGGAGACAAAGGGGAGATACCTCCTGAAATTTTTCATGAGGTCTTAGCGTATATCAAGGAAGAGGAGAAAGAGAAGGCATCCTCGTCTTCCGAAAACATGAATTGGTCTGACTCGGAGTTTCAGGCCGAGGTCCCTACGGAGGTTAATTCTGAAAGGCTTTTGACCTGGGCCGAGCTCCAAGAGGAGCACAAGAAACTGCGAGCCTCGAAGAAGAAAAGAGGTGCGCAGACGAAAAGGGCTAAACCGGCAGCTTCGGGCTCCGAAGGACAGAGAAGCCGAAGGGGTAGCTCCAGGGGCCGACAGGGTCTTCGATTTTTCCTAGGCTCGGACCAAAACTTCTCCTGATGTACAAGTACGATGGATTAATGTGAATTGTTCTGAAAGTATTTTGTTTGCTTTTTACCCTCCTACCCCTCCTTGTGGGTGGGGGATCCTTTGTTGTGTAAAGGGTTCGCCGGACACAATGCTATGCCGGATTACTTGATGCTTCCTTTTAAACTTAACATTCGTACTTGACCCTTTTTAGGATTCATAAATTTCGATGTTAGATCTGTCGCTTAGGACTTTTGATTCCCTTTCCTCTCTTTTTTTTCTCAACGTCTCGTTAGCCTGGGCCTTGAAACTTTATTTTAATGTCCTTAGACTCTTCTATGGATCCTAACAAGCCGGTGCATGGAATCTGTAGGATTGCCACCTTCGGCTCTTTTACAGATACTTCGAACCCGGAGGCCGGAAATATGTTTGTTTAAAGTCCTTAGACTCTTCTACGGATCCTAACAGGTCGGAGCCTAGAATCCGTAGGCTGGCCACCTTCGGCTCTTTTCTAGATACTTCGAACCCGGAGGCCGGAAATCTGTTTGTTTAAAGTCCTTAGACTCTTCTACGGATCCTAACAGGCCGGAGCCTAGAATCCGTAGGCTGGCCACCTTCTCCTCTTTTCCAGATACTTCGAACCTAGAGGCCGGAAATCTATTTGTTTAAAGTCCTTAGACTCTTCTACGGATCCTAACAGGCCGTAGCCTAGAATCCGTAGGCTGGCCACCTTCGGCTCTTTTACAGATACTTCGAACCCGGAGGCCGGAAATCTGTTTGTTTAAAGTCCTTAGACTCTTCTACGGATCCTAACAGGTCGTAGCCTGGAATCCATAGGCTGGCCACCTTCGACTCTTTTACAGATACTTCGAACCCAGAGGCTGGAAATCTGTTTGTTTAAAGTCCTTAGACTCTTCTACGGATCCTAACAGGCCGGGGCCTGGAATCCGTAGGCCGGCAGCGGAGTCCTCGAACCCATGGTTCACGGACTACTGTATGGGTCTTAGGAAAGATGCTTGACTCTGCAAGCATCTCCGTCCTCCTGATGCGTCCATCCGGAGTAAGGGATACTCGAAGAGTAAACAAAATTCGACCCCCTGCTTTTATTTAGAAAAGGAAGCTTTACAAGTGATTACAAGGAGCCCCTAAGCGTAATAACGCTTAAGGTGCTCCGCATGCCATGCATGTTTCAACTCTTCTCCTTCTAAATTAGCTAATTTAAATGATCTGGGGCGTCCTGAGCGTAGGATAATATATGGTCCTTCCCATTTATTCCCTAGCTTACCCGGCGCTATTACACTTCGCAAAACTAGATGACCTGGTCTAAGCTCGTTTGGCTTTATCTTCGGGTCATACCATGTTTTTGTTTGTCCCTAGTACTTCATTAGGTTGGCAACAGCTCGAAGCCTTGTTTCTTCTGATAAGTCCAATGAAGTGTTTCTGTCATCTTCGCCTCCGGGATCCATCGCACGAAGGGATCCTCCTTTGAGCTCCGTAGGAGTCATGGCTTCATCTCCGAAGAGTAGTCTGAATGGGGTAAAACCTGTGGATCTGGTTTGAGTGGTTCGAATGGACCACAAGATCTTGGGGAGCTCTTCGACCCACAACCCTTTGGCCAGCCCCACAATTCTTCGATTTAAACCGGATAGGATGTTCCCATTGGCTCTCTCGACAGCTCCGTTGGACTGTGGATGGCATACGGCGACGAAGCACAACTTAATGCCCAACTCTCCAAAAAATGCTTGGAATGTGTCAGCTTCGAACTGGGTTCCATTATCCACTGTCAACTCCGTTGGTACTGCGAACCTGCATATAATGTTTTGCCAGAAAAATTTTTGCACGTTCCTCGAGGTGATGGCAGTCAATGGCTCCGCTTCAACCCACTTCGAAAAATATTCGATTGCTACTACCGCAAACTTCAAGCCTCCTTTTGCCATTAGGAAAGGGCCTATGAGGTCCATGCCCCATCGAGCCATTGGCCATACCGGGGCAATAACTTGTAGTTGAACTGGCGGACGGTGGCTTCGCCTGCCCATCCATTGGCAGCCTTGGCATGTTCGAACTAGCTCCTCTCATCTCTCACTATTGTCGGCCAGTAAAGCACCTAGCGAAGTGTCTTGCCAGCTAGAGCTCGAGGTGCCAGATGACTTCCGCACAAACCTTCGTGAATGTCCCGAAGTATATCTTGACCTTCGGGTTGGGAGATGCATCGGAGTAGAGGGGAGCAAATGCCAGCTTTGTACAACACTCCATTGACAAGCTTGTAATTTCGGGCTCTCGCTTGCAACCATCGGGCATCCGGACCTTCTGAGGGATCTATGCCATCTTGCAATATACTCATAATCGGAGCCCGCCAATCTGTAGCCGGAATGCATAGTACTTCTGCGAAGGGTACATGGCTAGCTGCGGGCTGCATTAGTTCTTCGTAGAAAGCACCCTCCGGGAGGTCTACCGCTCGAGCTGCAGCTTTTGCCAGAATATCTGCGAGCTGGTTATCTGCTTGAGGGATACTCCGAACAGTGAATCCTTCGAATGCTGCTTCAGCCTTGCGGATTTCTTCAAGGTATTGTGCTAGATGCATGTTCTTTTCTTGAAAACTTTTATCAACATGCCCTGCGACGACTTGGGAATCTGTCTTAATCATTATCCTTGCAGCTCCGAGTGCTTTAGCCTTTCGGAGACCTAGCAGAACCCCTTCGTATTCTGCGATGTTATTGGTGGTTTTAAAATTGAGCCTCGCAGAATACATGGCCTTCTGCCCTGATGGTGATATGATGACCGCCCCTGCTCCGGCACCGGATGCCTGATAAGATCCATCAGAAAATATTGTCCACAAACCTTCGGAGGTTTCTTCCGGGGCCCAAACGGCAGATGGAGTCCACTCTACTACGAAGTCAGCTATGATTTGGGATTTGATAGCTGTTCTTGCCGTGAAGGAGATTCCGAAGGGGGCTAGCTCGACGGCCCACTTTCCAATCCTTCCTGTAGAGTCTTTGCTCCGGAGCATATCTCCCAGAGGATACGAGGTTGGAATGATTAGGTTATGCGCCAAAAAATAATGTCTTAGCTTTCACGAGGCCATTACTAGGACATAAGCAAATTTCTCGAGCTCGGAGTATCTTATTTTAGCTCCAGACAAAGCTTCTGACACAAAATAAACTGGGTTCTGCAACAGCTTTCCCTTAAGCTCAACTTCCCGGACCAGCACTGCGCTTACTGCGGAGCCTGTTGCTGCAAGATAAAGGAGAAGTGTTTCTTCTGGAAGGGGCACAGTAAGTGTTGACAAGCTTCCGAGGTATGCTTTTATGTCATCGAAGCTTTTCTAGCTTTCCGGTGTCCAACTGATGTTCTCGGACCCCTTTAGGGCTTTGAAAATTGGGAGGCTTCGCTCTGCTGACCTGGCCAGGAATCTGCTAAGGGTTGCGAGCCTTCCTGCTAGCTTCTGGACTTGCTTCAAATTTCCTAGCGGAGCCATTCTTTGTAGTGCACTTATTTGCGTTGCGTTGGGTTGAGGCGTACTCCACAAGCTCGGAGGCTCTCAAATGTTTCAGCTAGGTCTAGGCTATGCTGGTGCTTTTGAGCACTTTTTATTACAATATCATCCATGTAGGCTTCGACATTTCGGCCTATTTGATGACCTGGAACCTTAGTTATTAAACGTGAAAAGGTGACTCAGCATTCCGAAGGCCAAAAGGCATTCTTACAGAGCAAAATACTCCGGAAGGAGTTATGAAGCTTGTATTGGCCTCGTCTTCGCGTTTTAGCCAGACTTGATGATACGTGGAATAAGCGTCGAGGAAGCTTAGCAATTCGGAGCCTGTTGTGGAATCCACCAGTTGATCTATTCGGGGCATCGGGTAGGGGTCTCGCGGGCATGCTTTATTTAATGAAGTAAAGTCAATACACAAGCGCCATTTGTTCGAGTCCTTCTTCCTTACAAAAACAGGGTTAGCCAACCACTCGGTATGGGCTACCTCCCTAATGATGCTAGCCCTTAATAGTTTCTCTACTTCGGTCTTGGCGAGGCTTGCTCGTTCTGCAGACAGCTTGCGAAGCCCCTGGCGCACTGGCCTGGCCTTCGGGTTGACAAGCAGGCTATGCTCGATGATGCTTCGATCCACCCCGGTGATGTCTTCGTCGGTCCAGGCAAAGACGTCCAGATTCTGCTTGACGACTTCTTCCAATGAGGCGGTTATCTCCAGGGATAGCCGTTTGCTGAACTGCACTGGATACTCTTTGCCATCTTTTGAAATTATCCTCGTCTCAACTTCACCTTCTGGGCTCGGCTTGAGAGAGATTCCTTTTGAAAGGTTCGAGACCTCCGGTGCTTCTCCAGCGACATCCGTTGTCTCTTCGGCGCCTTTTGCTACGCTGTGCACTTGGAGGGATCAATCGGTTGCCCATGACCATACTCCGTTCTCTGGGCTAAAGCTTGGTCTCCTGCAATAGTAAGCACCCCACCTTGCGTGGGCATTTTGAGACAAAGATAATTGTGGTGCGCTATAGCCCCAAACTGGTTCAGCATCCCTCTTCCGAAGATTGCATTGTAAGCATAGGGGGCGTCAACAACATCGAAGATCACCTCTTCTATCTTGGCCAGAGGCCCCTCTCCGAAGGCAACCTCGAGGCCTATCTAGCCGAGGGCATCAAGAGGCGGTCCTGAGAACCCTTGGAGCGGCGGGGTGAGGAGCCATGCTGAATAGCGTGGCCCTCATTGCTCCAGATGTGATGAGTCATTGTCAACGATAGTCAAAGAGGACAGAAGAAGAAAGGAGATTTGCTGCGACTTGGCCGTGTGTGACTCAGGTACACGGGATGCGAGCGACTATCGGGCAGACGGGCCACGAAGTCGGCCTGGCGCAATCCGGGTACATGGGCTAGGAGCAGCAGAAGACCCACTGGGTTGTTGACCAGGGTTTACTCAGGTACACGGGCGGTGAGCGATTGCCGGGCCGAGAGAGCTGCGGAGTCGGGCCGGCCCAATCCGGGTACCTTGTCAGTTTCGATGCAAAACTGACAACCATTGATCTTGTATCGTACTGTCCAGAAGAGAAGCCGTAGTCGCTACGAAAGCTTAGCTTCCGGATAAGTCATCTGTATCTCTAGGCCCACAGTCACTCAGTCGAGTCTATAAAAATTCCTAAGGGCAGTTGAGTCATTTCCTTTATTTTAGCATCTGTAAAAACCCTAAGGGGCTGGTGGAATATTCCAGGTCTTTGCGCAGCCTATAAATAGGGCCCCAATCCCTAGGGTTGCACTACCCCTTTTTGCTGAAATCATTTCTTACTCTATTGGGTCATTTTTGTCTCCTGTGTTTTCTCTCTCCCCTCCTGTTCATGCGTGCGCCGCCAGAGATTTTTGTGCTATTTTGTTTTGCAAGTTCATCTCGTTATACTCTGGTCTGGATGTGTTTATTCCTGCTGTTTTTGTGTGCAGCGTTTCATTTATAGCTCTGCAGTTTCCTTGCGCATGCGACTGGTTTATTCCTGAGCAGATGCTTCGGTTGCTTCGTTCTGTTCTTCGTGAGGAGTACTAGTTCTTGGCTGTAGCAAGTAGTACCTACTCACTGTAGCAACAGTACACTAGTACTCTAGCTTGCTTTTCGGTGCAGTTTTTTGATCGAATTGACAGGGCTAAAGTCCCTTTTCGGGTTATTTCTGGCGAAGCCCCTTCTCTCTGTTCGAAGTCCCTCAGCTCCGTGAGGCGGGCTTCGATCTGACACTCTCGAGGGCTTCGCTTGAACTTCGACTTAACATTGTGTTCTGTGTTGCTAGTTTCGAAGTCTGTTTTTGTGCACTGACAGCTTGACATACTTCGACCGTCTTTGCGAAGGTGTACTCTGACTTGAGTTCTTTGAAGTATTGGCTTCAGAGCATGTCTCTCTGTTAGACTTCTCTCGGAGTGTGCAGCTGTCTGTTCCAAAGGTCTCATTGTGTGAGTTCGGAGTTTGTTTTCTCGAAGTGTGGTTGTGGGCTTCGACTTCTTACGTGTCAACATCAGCATACTTCGATGCAAAGCTAGTCTGTAGTTCGGAGGTCATACCTCAATACTACTAGCTTCGAAGGCAACCCTGTTGGCTTCGAAGTTGTACTTGCTGCTGCGTGTTTGGCTTCGTTTCTCGTTTGGAGGTTGATTTTCTGTGAGCTTGTTCGAAGCTTTCTATTCGAAGTCTAGCCTTCGAAGCACGCTGTTCGAAGCAAGCTTCGACACTGTCATACTTAGCTTCGAAGCATACTTCGCTGTAACTCACACTCGAACTAGGATAGACACTAAACCTTCGGCACCTTCACAACAGCTTTTGGCAGACCTCGCCACTAACCTCTGAAGCAGGCCTCAACCTGTGAAGCCGGCTTCGATCAGCGAAGCAGACTTCGACCAGCAGAGCAGGCTTCGACAAGCTTCGAACAAGAGACAAATTTGAACAGTAACTTCTCATCTCTCTGTATATTCACTTATATCATCCATTGAGAAGTTTGTGACCTGTCCTACCATGTCTTGAATATTTGTTTATCTGCCTATTAGCAATGTTCTTGGTGTTTCTCCTTTTTGACACCTGTTGATTCTAGGCTAGATACTTCTAGACTTAGGCTTTCTGTTCACATTATGTTGCTTAATCTTTTGAGGTGCGTTGGGTGTAGGGAGCAGGCCATTGATTCTAAAGAATTTTTAGGCGCACATTCACCCCCCCTCTGGTCGCTACTTTCGGTCCTACAAGTGGTATCAGAGCCTAGTTAGGGTTTTTCCATACCTTAACCAGTTCTAAACCCCAGTAGTGATCATGACTTCTCCTGGCAAGGTCCCGTCCTTGGAAGCCTATGGCTATAACTATTGGAAGACTCGCATGTGAGCCTATCTTATGAGCCATGGCTCGGACATCTGGGACATCTGTGTTCATGATAGGTTTGTCATTTTGCCAGTTGCTGAGCATGGTACTCCTGGTATTATTGCCCAGCATCTGAGCAATAGTAAAGCCATGAACATTCTCTTTTCTGGTTTAGGTCCCACTGAGTTTGAGCGTGTGAGCCATCTCTCCACTGCGAGAGAGATCTGGGCTACCCTCAAGGCACATCATGAGGGAACAGCCCAGGTCAAGGCTCGGCTCTATCAGACCTACCGGCATGAGTACGAGAACTACACACAAAAGCCAGGTGAATCTATTGAAGCTTTGTTTGGTCGTTTTCAATCGATCATTAACAAGCTTCGGGACAACAAGGCTGAGGGTGCTCAGTTAGTCTCAGATCACGAGCAGGCGCTCAAGGTTCTCCATACCTTGGACCCAAAGATCTGGGAGATCAAGGTATCCTCTATCATTGAGAGCACTTCTTATGATACCTTGACCATTTCTGAGTTATTTAGCAAGCTGAAGGCCACTGAGGTTGATATCCAGCTGAGATCAAATCTCACTGGTTCTGGATCAAAGTCCCTGGCCCTTGCTACACCTTCTGTTGATCCCACTTCTATGAGCTGTGCTGGGTTCTCTTTGATGTCTATCACTGAGGACCAGCTTGAGTCTTTGGGAGATGATGATTTGTGTCTTTTTAACAACCAGGTGCATCGTGTCTATGACAAGAGGATGTTCAAAAGACATGGCACGAAATCCGGGTGCTTTGAGTGTGGTGATCCAGGACACTTAATCGCTGACTGCCCCAAGCGAAATGGACACAAGAACGGCACCAGTGGTGGCTTCCATGACTCCGGCAAGCACGACAGCTCTTCCTTCAACAAGGGCAAGCCGAAGACTAGGTTCTTCAAGAAGGCCCTGAAGGACTACCGGCGAGAGAACAAGAAGCGCGACAAGGCCTTCTTCGCCGATATGGAGAAGAGCTAATCCAAGCAGTCCATGTCTTCTTCCTCTTCATCAATCTCAAGCGATGAGGAGATTGTCATCAGGAAGGGGAAGGACAAGGATGATCCGGCGGGCCTCTGCTTCATGGCTTTCGGGGACAGACCGAAGAGCCACTCACACCAGCGCCGAAGATCCCGCAAGAGCTTCTGCTCAATGGCTCTTGGGGATAAGGAAGAAAAGAGCTCCTCTGAGGAGCCATGCTGAATAGCGTGGGCCTCATGGCTCTAGAAGTGATGAGTCATTGTCAACGATAGTCAACAAGGACTGAAGAAGAGAAGAGATCTGCTGTTTCATGGGCCGCGTGTGACTCAGGTACACGGGCAGCGAGCGACTGTCGGGCAGAGGAGGCTGCGAAGTCGGGCTGGCCCAATCCGGGTGCATGGGCCAGAAGCAGTAGAAGACCCACTGGGCTGTTGACCAGGACTGACTCAGGTACACGGGCGGTGAGCGACTGCCGGGCTGAGAGAGCTGCGGAGTCGGGCCGGCCCAATCCGGGTACCTGGTGCAAAGCTGGTGGAGGCTTTGTCAGTTTCGGCGTAAAACTGACAACCGTTGATTCTGTATCCGACTGTCCAGAAGAGTAGCTTCAGGATATGTCATCTGTTACTCTAGGCCCACAGTCAGTCAGTTGTGTCTGTAAAAATACCTAAGGGCAGTAGAGTCTTTTTCTGTATTTTTGAGTCTGTAAAAACCCTAAGGGGCTGGTAGAATATTCCTAGTGTTGGGCTGCCTATAAATAGCACCCCAATCCCTAGGGTTTGGACTACCCTTTTGAGCTGAAATCAAATCCACCCATTGGGTCACTTTTGCCTCCCTTCTCTCTCCTGTGTGCGCCGCCAGGCCCTTGTGCTTCTCTGTTCGTGGCTCATTTTGGCTCCAATCTCTTGGATGCTTTTAATCCTTGGTCCCTGGAGAATTTATTGTTTGCATCTGGTTGGTTTGGGGAGTTATTGAGTTGGATTCGGGCTGCTGTATTTATTTCTTGGGGAGAAGCTTCTTCTGTTGCTTGTGTTCTTCACGGTGGGAGTACTAGTTCTTGCTGTTGCAAGTAGTACTGCTTTACTGTAGCTACAGTGTTCGGCTGCAGCTTTTCACCTTCTATCGCCCAGCTTTTTGATCGAAGCTGACAGTCTCTTTTGCCTTTTCCTGGTGTGTCTGGCGAAGCTCGGTTCCGTGCGAAGCCCCTCAACTCCGTGGGACAGGCTCCGATCGAACCTCTTTAAAGGCTTCGCTTAGACTTCGAACTTCGGTCTTTGTGTCTGAGTTGCTAGATTCGAAGCTCCTCCTGTATGGACAGCATTGCATACTTCGAACTAGCATACTCCGAATCTATCTGTTTGAAGTGCACACTTCATTAGGTTTCGAAGTTGGGTTCGAAGCTTGTCTGTTCTGATAGACTTCGCTTGGATTTCTTCGTGGCGTGTCTACCTTCGTTTCTCCTCCCGAAGTTTTACTTTTCGAAGATAGAGTGTAGGCTTCGGACTTGATTTTCTGTCACGTGACAGACTTCGCTTCTACGTTTCGAAGGTTGTCTGTTTGTGTGTTCGAAGCTTTGTGTTCGAAGGTTCGTGTTCGAAGGTTTAGCTTCGAGGCTTTCGGTTCGAAGTACTTTCGAAGTCTTGTCTTCGAAGTGCATACTTCGAAGCAAGCTTCGGCACTATTTTTACTTCGCTCCGAAGCTCGTGAGTCGAAGCTGTGTGCGAAGACTTGTCTTCGAAGTGCATACTTCGAACCAAGCTCCGGCACTGTTTCTTTTCTTCGCTCCGAAGTACTCTTCGCTTCTCACCACTTCGAACTAGGCTAGAGAGTGTCACCTTCGGCTTTTCGGACAGACTCAGTCACCATCCTCCGAAGCAGACTTCGACGTGCGAAGGGGGCTTCGCCAAGTCCCGAACAGGAGACAACTTTGGACAGTAACTTCTCTTTTCACTCTATACATACTTAGATCATTTCATTGAGAAGTTTAGGCCTGTTATAACTTGTTCATCTGCCTAGATTGCACTACTTTAGATTCACACTGTTTATCATCAGTTGCTTCTAGGTTAGAAACTTTTTAGACTTAGGCCTTCTGTTTATTTTCTGCTGCGTAGTATTTTTGAGGTGCGTTGGGTATTGGGAACAGGCCATTGATTCGAAAGAATTTTTAAGGCGCCCATTCACCCCCCCTCTGGTCGCTACTTTCGGTCCTACAAGTGGTATCAGAGCGAGGTTAGGGTTTTTCCATACCTTAACCGGTTCTAAACCCCAGTAGTGACTATGACGTCTCCAGGCAAGGTCCCGTCCTTGGAAGCCTATGGCTATAATTATTGGAAGACTCGCATGCGAGCCTATCTCATGAGCCAGGGCTCGGACATATGGGACATTTGTGTTCACACCACATTTGTCATTCTGCCAGTCACTGAGCATGGTACTGCTGGTATCATTGCTCAGCATCTGAGCAACAGTAAGGCTGTGAACATTCTGTTTTCTGGTTTAGGTCCCACTGAGTTTGAGCGTGTGAGTCATCTCTCCACTGCGAGAGAGATCTGGGCTACCCTCAAGGCACACCATGAGGGAACAGCACAGGTCAAGGCTCGGCTCTATCAGACCTACCGGCGTGAATATGAGAATTTCACACAGAAGCCGGGTGAATCTGTTGAGGCTTTGTTTGGTCGCTTTCAGTCGATCATTAACAAGCTTCGGGACAACAAGGCTGAGGGTGCTCAGTTAGTCTCAGATCACGAGCAGGCGCTCAAGGTTCTTCATACCTTGGTCCCAAAGATCTGGGAGATCAAGGTATCCTCTATCGTTGAGAACACTTCTTACGATACCTTGACCATTTCTGAGTTATTTAGCAAGCTGAAGGCCACTGAGGTAGATATCCAGCTGAGATCAAATCTCACTGGTTCGGGATCAAAATCCCTGGCCCTTGCTACACCTTCTGTTGATCCCTCTGCTGTGAGTTGTGCTGGGTTCTCTTTGATGTCTATCACTGAGGACCAGCTTGAGTCTTTGGGAGATGATGAGTTGTGTCTGTTTAACAACCGGGTGCGTCGTGTCTATGACAAAAGAATGTTCAAAAGACACGGCACAAAATCCGGATGCTTTGAGTGTGGTGATCCAGGACACTTCATCGCCGACTGCCCCAAGCGCAACGACCACAAGAAGGGCACCAGTGGCAGCTTCCACGACTCCGGCAAGCATGAGAGCTCATCCTTCAACAAGGGCAAGCCGAAGACTCGTTTCTTCAAGAAGGCCCTGAAGGACTACCGGCGAGAGAACAAGAAGCGCGACAAGGCCTTCTTCGCCGAGATGGAGAAGAGCTACTCCAAGCAGTCCACGTCCTCTTCCTCTTCATCAAGCTCAAGCGATGAGGAGATCGTCATCAGGAAGGGGAAGGACAAGGACGATCCGGCGGGCCTCTGCTTCATGGCCTTCGGAGACAAGCCGAAGAGCCGCTCACACCAGCGCCGAAGATCCCGCAAGAGCTTCTGTTCAATGGCTCTTGGGGATAAGGAAGAAAAGAGCTCCTCCTACGACTCCGACGACGACGATAGCAAGGTATCATCATATGAGCGCGAAATTGTTGATTTACTTGAGAGCAATCGTCAGGAGTTGAAGTATCGGGAAAAACTGCTTAGGGGGGCTAAGAAAAGGATAGATGAGTTAGAAAGTGAGCTTGCCGTAGCCAACGGCAGAGTTGAGAGTCTATCTTCTTCCCCGAAGTGTGAGGCGCTCCTGTGTGACCTGTCGACTTTGAAGTCTAGGTACACAGAAAGGGTTGATGAGAGGGATGCTTTGGCCACTGAGCTTGAAAGCGCTCAGCTGGAGCTGAAAGATGCTCAAGCCACTGTCGTCGCACCCTGTGTTGATTGCCCATCTCATCTAGCTACCTTAGCTGAGCTGAAATCCAAGGGCAATGAGCATTTGGGTAATTTAGAGAGGTTGAGAGCTGAGCTTGCGCAGACTAGGCTAGAGCTTGAGACATTGTCAGTTCCACCCACTGTCTGTGAGAACTGTCTGTCTCTTAGAATGGAGTTGATTAAGCTAAAAGCCGGAAAGTCTGTCCAAGTAGAGAGTGAGTGTGAGACCTGCTTGTCTCAGGTGGAGGTTCTAGCTTCCTTGAGAGAGGAGCTAGCAGATTCTCAGAATGAGAACTTTTACCTCCGTTCTATCCTGAGTTGGATCAGTGCCAGAGAGCCACAGCTTGGCATGATGATCCAGCAGTTCAAGAGGAAGGATGGGTTTGGAGTAGGTTATACCTACACCAAGGCTGACTTTGAGAGTGCCCTCAGCCGGGCAGTGGAGTGGAGTAAAATGACTCCAGAGCAGAGGTATCCCAAGACTCACTCCACTGAGACCTCCCAGGCTTGTCAGCCAAAGGATGGAGTGATCCATGAAACTCCCAAAGCTCCACCCAAGAAGCCTATCTGGGTTCCTAAGCCCAAACACCTCCACTCTTCTTTAGACTCTCTTCCTGGACCCTCTCAGCCCAAGAAGACCACACCAAACGCTACCAAGCCCAAGAACCCCAAGCCTCAACCACATCCCAAGAAGCCTACCTATCATTGTGAGTATTGTCAGAGAGACGGGCATCTTGCGGAGTTTTGCTTCAGGAGGAAGCGGGTTGAGAGAGCAGAGAGGGCTCGTAGTGATCAGGTGCAGTTCTACCAGCAGGGTGGTAGACTGCGTGTTCCTCGGCGCGGGGAGAGGATGGAGGCCAGGCCGCGTCGTGTAGGTGGTGGTAGAGGAGACGGCTTTCTTGCCCATGCTCCAGTTGGTGGTGTTCGTTCCGGCAGAGTTCCAGACCGTGTTGGCTACGGTTCTGGACCTCGTGGCCGCAGGGTTAGGAAGGACCGTGGACCGCGTTTTGAGCCGCGTTTTGGTCCAAACTCTTTTGATGGTTTTCGCTTTCCATCTTTTGAGCAGATGGCTCGACACTGGTTTAGCTCTTTTGCTAAACCTGGTGCCGGACCATTTGCTCCCACTTACAGACATTGATTGTGCAGGACCGGGGACTGGAGGATGTTTGGATCATGGACTCAGGATGCTCTCGCCACATGACGGGACATCGCAGATGGTTCTCCAGTCTCACTCCCCCGAGCTCCAAAGAGTACATTACATTCGGGAACAGCGGTCAAGGGAAAGTAAGTGGCATAGGCTCAATCAGCATCTCAGACCATTTCTCTTTAAAGAATGTTGCTTTGGTCAAAAATCTGAATTTTAATTTAATTTCTGTGTCGCAACTTCTTGAGGATGGTTTGGAAGTGCGTTTTAAGAAGGGAAATTCTTCTGTGGTTGATTCTAGAGGGTCTTTAGTTTGTCAGATTTTAACCTTCGGTAAAGTTTTTCGAATTGACTTCTCTAGTTCTTTTGGCCCTTCTCGCTGTTTGATTGCTGGATCCTCCTCTGAGCTCTGGAAGTGGCATAGGAGGTTAGGTCATTTGAGTTTTGATCTGCTAGTCAGGTTAAGCTCTATGGACCTCATCCGAGGATTGCCCAAGCTTAAGATGGAGAAGGATCTAGTGTGTCATCCCTGTCGTCATGGAAAAATGGTTGCCGCTTCTCATTCACCTGTGACTCAGGTGATGACTACGTATCCAGGCGAGCTTTTACATTTGGACACTGTAGGTCCAGCTCGGGTACGCTCAGTCGGTGGGAAGTGGTATGCACTTGTGATTGTTGACGACTTTTCTCGTTTCTCGTGGGTTTTCTTTTTGGAGTCTAAGGATGAAACTTTTCAATTTGTCCATGATCTGATTTTGAAGCTGAAGAATGAGAACAATGGTCGGATGCGAGCAATTCGCTCCGACAACGGCTCTGAGTTCAAGAACTCTCAGTTCATCAGCTTCTGTGGTGATCAGGGTCTGGACCATCAGTTTTCTTCTCCTTACACTCCCCCACAGAACGGCGTTGTGGAACGAAAGAACCGCACGCTAGTTGAGATGGCCAGGACGATGCTCGACGAGCACAGGACTCCTAGGCGTTTTTGGGCTGAAGCCATGAACACGGCTTGCTATCTTGCCAACCGTATTTTTCTTCGAGCTTACATTGGTAAGACTTCATATGAGTTGCGGTTTGGCAGACAGCCCAAGGTGACCCACTTGCGAGCGTTTGGCTGCAAGTGCTTTGTGCTCAAGAAGGGAGGGCATTTGGACAAATTTGAGTCTCGTTGCTGGGATGGTATTTTTCTTGGATACGCATTGCATTCTCGGGGCTTCCGTGTTTGGAACCTCGAATCCCAGCTGCTTGTCGAGACATGTGAGGTTTCTTTTGATGAGTCCTTGCCTTCTTTGACTCCTTCTTTTGAGCTTTCCGGTGATGATGAGCTCGGAGAGTCCATCTTCGAGGAAGATGAGGATACTCCAGCTGCTGTTGAGGGCGGGCCTTCTGCATCCCCCGCAGAACCCACACCCTCTGTGACTTCGACTGATGATGAAGGCGGACCTCTGATCACTTCTTCCACTTCGATCGAGCCCCTTCAGTCGAGTCCAGAGGTGCCTGCTGCTGACTCCGGTGAGGTGACTTCAGATCACCAGGGAACCCGAGCAGTTCAGCGTGACCACCCCTCAGAGCTCATCATTGGTGATTTGACTGAGAGGACTTTGCGTTCTTCTGCCTCTCTCGCTGTGTTTGCTGAATCTGCGTTTGTTGCATCTTTTGAGCCCAGAGACATTTCTCATGCTCTTTCTGACTCTAATTGGATTAATGCTATGCAAGAAGAGCTTGAGAATTTTGTCCGCAATCGGGTTTGGACACTAGTTGAGCCGCCACCAGGATGCAACCCCATAGGCACCAAGTGGGTATTCAAGAACAAACAAGGTGAAGATGGGGTTGTGGTGCGCAACAAGGCTCGACTAGTTGCCCAGGGTTATTGCCAGAAGGAAGGTATTGACTTTGAAGAAACCTTCGCTCCTGTGGCCCGTCTTGAGTCCATTCGCATTCTTTTAGCTTTTGCCGTTTCGAAAGGTTTTAAGCTTTTTCAAATGGACGTTAAGAGTGCTTTTCTGAACGGGTTCATAGAGGAGGAGGTTTATGTTAGGCAACCCCCCGGTTTTGAGAACCCTAAGTTTCCTCGACATGTTTTTAAATTGCATAAAGCTTTATACGGGTTGAAGCAAGCCCCCAGGGCTTGGTATGACCGGTTGAAGCAATTCTTGTTGGGGAAGGGCTTTGTGATGGGTTCTGTGGACAAAACTCTTTTCTTGCTCAGAGATGCTTCAGATTTCTTAGTCGCTCAGATTTATGTGGACGATATTATCTTTGGCGGTACTACTGATTCTCTTGTGTCCAAGTTTTCTGAGCAGATGCACAGTGAGTTTGAGATGAGCCTCATGGGTGAGCTTAAGTATTTCTTAGGGCTCCAGATCAAGCAGACCAAGGACGGCACCTTCATCCACCAAGGTAAGTATACTCGTGACATGCTTAAGAAATTTGACTTTGGTGGTGAATTGAAGCCGCAGATGACCCCGATGGGTACTTCTGGGGGTCTGGACAAGGACGAGAGTGGTGTCAAGGTCAATGAAAGGGAATTTCGAGGGATGATCGGTTCGCTGTTGTACTTAACGGCAACAAGACCGGACATACAGTTCGCCGTGGGACTTTGCGCGCGTTTTCAGTCTTCACCACGCGCGTCTCACAGGCAGGCTGTCAAGCGCATTTTCAGGTATCTCACCTATGCGCCTGATCTTGGTCTTTATTATTCAGCATCATCATCACTTGATTTATCTGGCTTTTCGGACGCTGACTTTGGTGGGTGCCGGTTGGATCGCAAGTCGACTTCCGGTACTTGCCAGTTTCTTGGTTCTTCCCTTGTATCTTGGTCTTCTCGAAAGCAATCTGGAGTTGCTCTTTCGACCACAGAGGCTGAGTATGTAGCTGCTGCTAGCTGCTGCTCACAGATGGTTTGGATGATTTCCACTCTACGAGACTTTGGGTTGTTCTTTCCTACCAGGGTTCCATTGTTTTGCGACAGCACTAGTGCTATTAGTGTAGGGAAAAACCCATGTCTTCATTCAAAAACCAAACATATTGATGTGCGCTTTCACTTCTTGCGGGATCAATATGAGAAAGGTGTCATTGACCTTATTCATGTTGATACCTATCATCAGTTGGCTGACATTTTCACCAAACCCCTAGATCAGTCTACATTTGAGCGTTTACGAGGGGATTTGGGTGTTGTGTATCCTTTTTAGGATATTTTGCGTCAGTTTTCTTTGCTCTTTACTCTTTTCTTGAGTCTTTTTGTGTGTGTTCATATCATACATATTCACATATCACACTTCTGAGCCTGCTTCTGTTATATGATTGAACTGCTTTACTTATTCTAGCAGGTACATGCTTTTGATTACATGTCGATGATCATGCTTTGGTTCAGTTCACCTGATATACCTGATATCTGTCATGTGCATGGCTTTTACGCTTTCAACTTGAAAAATGATCACCATTGCTTCTGGTAACTAGCATGTGTAGGCTGAATGCTTTTGCTATTTGTTACATGCCTTGCTGCAAGTTCATCACATAGATGCAGATATGCAACTTGGACATCTTTATTCTTTAACATGGAAAATGTGCTATAAAAATGAATGAAAAATTCCATGCCTTTTTGTGTTTAAGTTGAAAAGATCCAAGTGGGTTTGCTGTGTCGCACTATATTGTTCTGGATTGCTTACCATAGCACTTTGGTATGAACTAGGACAGTGTAGTGTATGCCAAGACCAATGTCTTAAGCTTCTGATGGCCCGGTTCTGGCCTAGGCTTGACTTGGTCGGTTAGCATAAGGTTTGACATGCAAATAACCCTTGGCAAAAATGACAAAGGAAAATGAAAAAGCCTGAACTTTAAAAAGGATAACAAGTTTGCTGAAGCACTTTGTTATGTACAATGCTTATCTTGGTTGATATCAGTTAGCTTCTGCATCTCATGCTTTACCTTGCTTGTTTACTAGAAAATGTGGTGATGCTTTTATTTGCAAAAACTGAAAAATGCGTGCTAAATGACTTTATTTAGATATCATCTCTTGCACTGATCATGCCATGTGTCCTCGACAGTATTTCTTTTGCTATACCTGTTAGACACTGTATTTGCAGTCAATCATATCTGAGAAGCCTACTTTCTACACTCCACCTGCACCCCAGTTGCATTCACTGCATATTTTGAGGGGGAGTTGCTTTTCAGGGGGAGTCTGTGCCTCTTTTGAGTGCTTGATGAGTTCACTTGTCAACAAGGGGGAGAAAATTTGGGATCAGAGTTTGAGGGGGAGTTCTTACTCTGTTGATATCCTTGTTGTTCTGAAATCACACTCATTTTGAGCTTTTGTGTTGGTTAACCATAATGACCGCTTCTTGCTTTTGATTCGGCTTTTGGTCATTAGGGTTAAACTTTTACCTTATTTTTCTTCTTCTTTGTTTCCTTGTGTTTTGTTTTCGTGTTTCCACATGTGTTCGCAGGTGCTGAAGAGCTGAGAATTGAGAAGTGTTGACAATGCTCTCATCAAGGGGGAGATTGAGGAGCCATGCTGAATAGCGTGGGCCTCATGGCTCTAGAAGTGATGAGTCATTGTCAACGATAGTCAACAAGGACTGAAGAAGAGAAGAGATCTGCTGTTTCATGGGCCGCGTGTGACTCAGGTACACGGGCAGCGAGCGACTGTCGGGCAGAGGAGGCTGCGAAGTCGGGCTGGCCCAATCCGGGTGCATGGGCCAGAAGCAGTAGAAGACCCACTGGGCTGTTGACCAGGACTGACTCAGGTACACGGGCGGTGAGCGACTGCCGGGCTGAGAGAGCTGCGGAGTCGGGCCGGCCCAATCCGGGTACCTGGTGCAAAGCTGGTGGAGGCTTTGTCAGTTTCGGCGTAAAACTGACAACCGTTGATTCTGTATCCGACTGTCCAGAAGAGTAGCTTCAGGATATGTCATCTGTTACTCTAGGCCCACAGTCAGTCAGTTGTGTCTGTAAAAATACCTAAGGGCAGTAGAGTCTTTTTCTGTATTTTTGAGTCTGTAAAAACCCTAAGGGGCTGGTAGAATATTCCTAGTGTTGGGCTGCCTATAAATAGCACCCCAATCCCTAGGGTTTGGACTACCCTTTTGAGCTGAAATCAAATCCACCCATTGGGTCACTTTTGCCTCCCTTCTCTCTCCTGTGTGCGCCGCCAGGCCCTTGTGCTTCTCTGTTCGTGGCTCATTTTGGCTCCAATCTCTTGGATGCTTTTAATCCTTGGTCCCTGGAGAATTTATTGTTTGCATCTGGTTGGTTTGGGGAGTTATTGAGTTGGATTCGGGCTGCTGTATTTATTTCTTGGGGAGAAGCTTCTTCTGTTGCTTGTGTTCTTCACGGTGGGAGTACTAGTTCTTGCTGTTGCAAGTAGTACTGCTTTACTGTAGCTACAGTGTTCGGCTGCAGCTTTTCACCTTCTATCGCCCAGCTTTTTGATCGAAGCTGACAGTCTCTTTTGCCTTTTCCTGGTGTGTCTGGCGAAGCTCGGTTCCGTGCGAAGCCCCTCAACTCCGTGGGACAGGCTCCGATCGAACCTCTTTAAAGGCTTCGCTTAGACTTCGAACTTCGGTCTTTGTGTCTGAGTTGCTAGATTCGAAGCTCCTCCTGTATGGACAGCATTGCATACTTCGAACTAGCATACTCCGAATCTATCTGTTTGAAGTGCACACTTCATTAGGTTTCGAAGTTGGGTTCGAAGCTTGTCTGTTCTGATAGACTTCGCTTGGATTTCTTCGTGGCGTGTCTACCTTCGTTTCTCCTCCCGAAGTTTTACTTTTCGAAGATAGAGTGTAGGCTTCGGACTTGATTTTCTGTCACGTGACAGACTTCGCTTCTACGTTTCGAAGGTTGTCTGTTTGTGTGTTCGAAGCTTTGTGTTCGAAGGTTCGTGTTCGAAGGTTTAGCTTCGAGGCTTTCGGTTCGAAGTACTTTCGAAGTCTTGTCTTCGAAGTGCATACTTCGAAGCAAGCTTCGGCACTATTTTTACTTCGCTCCGAAGCTCGTGAGTCGAAGCTGTGTGCGAAGACTTGTCTTCGAAGTGCATACTTCGAACCAAGCTCCGGCACTGTTTCTTTTCTTCGCTCCGAAGTACTCTTCACTTCTCACCACTTCGAACTAGGCTAGACAGTGTCACCTTCGGCTTTTCGGACAGACTCAGTCACCATCCTCCGAAGCAGACTTCGACGTGCGAAGGGGGCTTCGCCAAGTCCCGAACAGGAGACAACTTTGGACAGTAACTTCTCTTTTCACTCTATACATACTTAGATCATTTCATTGAGAAGTTTAGGCCTGTTATAACTTGTTCATCTGCCTAGATTGCACTACTTTAGATTCACACTGTTTATCATCAGTTGCTTCTAGGTTAGAAACTTTTTAGACTTAGGCCTTCTGTTTATTTTCTGCTGCGTAGTATTTTTGAGGTGCGTTGGGTATTGGGAACAGGCCATTGATTCGAAAGAATTTTTAAGGCGCCCATTCACCCCCCCTCTGGTCGCTACTTTCGGTCCTACATCCTCCGATGACTCCGACGACGAGAACGAAAAGGTATCATCTTATGAGCGTGAAATTGTTGATTTACTTGAGAGCAATCGTCAGGAGTTAAAGTATCGGGAAAAACTGCTCAGGGGGGCCAAGAAGAGGATAGATGAGTTAGAGAGTGAGCTTGCCGTAGCCAACGACAGAATTGAGAGTCTACCTTCTTCCCCTTGCTTGGGTGATAGCAGTGAGTGTCCGAAGTGTGAGGTGCTTCTGTGTGACCTGTCGACTCTGAAGTCCAGGTACACAGAAAGGGTAGATGAGAGGGACGCTTTGGCCACTGAGCTTGAAAGCGCCCAGCTGGAGCTGAAAGATGCTCAAGCCACTGTTGTCGCACCCTGTGTTGATTGCCCATCTCATCTAGCTGCCTTAGCTGAGCTGAAATCCAGGGGCGATGAGAATTTGGGTGTTTTGGAGAGGTTGAGAGCTGAGCTTGCGCAGACTAGGCTAGCGCTTTAGACACTATCAGTTCCACCCACTGTCTGTGAGAACTGTTTGTCTCTTAGAATGGAATTGATCAAGCTGAAAGCCGAAAAATCTGTCCAATTAGAGAGTGAGTGTGAGACCTGCTTGTCTTAGGTGGAGGTTCTAGCTTCCTTGAGAGAGGAGCTAGCTGATTCTCAGAATGAGAACTTTTACCTCCGTTCTATCCTGAGATGGATCAATGCCAGAGAGCCACAACTCGACATGATGATCCAGCAGTTCAAGAGGTAGGATGGGTTTGGGGTAGGTTACACCTACAACAAGGCTGACTTTGAGAGTGCCATTAGCCGGGCAGTGGAGTGGAGTAAAATGACTCCTGAGCAGAGATACCCCAAGACTCACTCCACTGAGTCCTCCCAGGCTTGTCAGCCCCAAGGATGGAGTAATCCATGAACCACCAAAAGCTCCACCCAAGAAACCTATCTGGGTTCCAAAGCCCAAACACCTCAGCACTTCTCTAGACTCTCTTCGTGGACCCTCTCAGCCCAAGAAGACAACACCAATCACCACTAAGTCCAAGAATCCCAAGCCTCAACCACATCCCAAGAAGCCCACCTACCATTGTGAGTACTGTCAGAGAGACGGGCATCTTGCAGAGTTTTGCTTCAGGAGGAAGCGGGTTGAGAGAGCAGAGAGAGCTCTTGGTAATCAGCAACAGTTCTACAAGCAGGATGGTAGACTGCGGGTTCCTCGACGTGGAGAGAGGCTGGAGGCCAGGCCGCGTCGTGTATGTGGTGGTAGAGGAGACGACTTTCTTGACCATGCTCCAGTTGGTGGTGGTCGTTCAGGCAGAGCTCTAGGCCATTTTGGCCACGGTCATGGACCTTGTGGCCATAGTTTTAGGCAGAACCGAGGACCGCGCTCTGAGCCACATTTTGGTCCGAACTCTCATGATGATTTCTGCTTTCCGTCTTTTGAGCAGATGGCTCGACACTGGTTTAGCTCTTTTGCTAAATCTGGTGCCGGACCATTTTCTCCCACTTACGACCACTAATTGTGCAGGATCGGGGACTGGAGGACGTTTGGATCATGGACTCAGGATGCTCTCGCCACATGACGGGACATCGCAGATGGTTCTCCAGTCTCACTCCCCCAAGCTCCAAAGAGTACATCACATTCGGGAACAGTGGTCAAGGGAAAGTAAGTGGCATTGGCTCTATTCGTATTTCAGACCATTTTTCATTAAAGAACGTTGCTTTGGTTAGAAACTTGAACTTCAATTTGATTTCTGTTTTGCAACTTCTTGAGGATGGTTTGGAGGTGCGTTTTAAGAAGGGCAACTCTTCTGTGGTTGATTCTAGAGGGTCTTTGATTTGCATATTTTACCATTCAGTAAAGTTTTTCGAATTGACTTCTCTAGTTCTTTTGGCCCTTCTCGCTGTTTGATTGCTGGATCCTCCTCTGAGCTCTGGAAGTGGCATAGCAGGCTTCGATCGGCGAAGCAGGCTTTGACCAGCAGAGCGGGCTTTGACAAGCTTCAAAAAGGAGACAAATTTGAACAGTAACTTCTCATCTCTCTATATATTCACATATATCATCCATTGAGATGTTTGTGACCTGTCCTGCCATGTCTTGAATATTTGTTTATCTACCTATTAGCAATGTTCTTGGTGTTTCTCCTTTTTTGACACCTGTTGATTCTAGGCTAGATACTTCTAGACTTAGGCTTTCTGTTCACATTCTGCTGCTTAATCTTTTGAGGTGCGTTGGGTGTTGGGAGCAGGCCATTGATTCGAAAGAATTTTTAGGCGCCCATTCACCCCCCCCCTCTGGTCACTACTTTCGGTCCTACACCAGGCCGCTGGAAACAAGTGCTTCCGAGAGATGCACATTTGATCGAAGGCCTGGACGAAAAGTATGTCCGCGGAGCTTCTGCTGTCCACCAGGATCCTTCGGACCTCCACCCCTGCTATGTCTCCAAAAATGACCAAGGGGTCGGCATGAGGGAACTTTACCCCTGCGGCATCACTAGCAGTAAACGAGATGGGCACATGGGACCACTCTGGCATTCCCTCCGCAGAACTCGAAGTCCCAATGTGCCCATCCTCTCCGATGTACTCTGAAGTGCCCCTCCTGGTACTTTGTCCTAGGTATTCGCCCCGAAGGGTTAACACCGACTTGCATTCCTTCGTGTCATGGCTTCTGTTGTCTCCGTGCATGCAACAGAAAAAACTCTGGCGCCTGCCTGACGCTCTCTCTTGAGGTCTCGGGGCCCCAGCCTTGATGTTCTGTACCTGCTGAAAATTGGCAGGTGCCTTCGGGGCGGAGGGCATAATGTTTAGCACCTATGAACAGAAATGCTTCTTCCCTCGTCTGTGCTCGTTGAAGCGGTTATCTTGAGGGGGTTGCAGAGAAGCCGAGGCTTCAGGTTCTGTCTTGACTTCTCGGAGGGTAGGTGAGGGGGCTCCGGTCCGCCGGAGACAGCCTTCCTCCGCCTTGGCATACTGTTCGAAGTATGCCATGAGCTGTGCCACAGATGTCACCCGCTTCCGGTGGAGTTTGCTGAGGAGGTCAGGTTTTAGCACTCCTTCGCGGGAGGTGTCGACTACCGAAGAGGTAGATAGGCCCTTAATTTGTGACTTGGTGTGGGTGAAGCGCGTGAAGTATTCACGGAGTGTTTCTCCTGCCCGCTGCTTTACTTGGAACAAACTTCCTGTGGACATCGGGGCCACAAAGGTACCCTGGAAGTTGCTCATGAACTTCTTCTTCAGCTGCTCCCAGGACCTGATCGATCCTGGCTTCAAGGACCAGAACCATCGGAGTGCCACACCCTCAAGAGCGAGGGGGAAACACTTCGCCATCGTGTTGCGGACCCCTCCGCTTGCTTCTATTGCCAGGGCATATGAGCGAGCGAACTCTCTGGGATCTGACCCACCAGAGTACTTGTGCAACTTCGAAGCCTTGAACCTGGGATCAAAGGGGACTCTTTGCAAGTCCGGATGCAGCGGAGACTCATCATAGAAAGATGTGTTTTCGGCCTCCTCCGGGACTTGGATAACTTCTGGGGGGTTGTGAGCACCACCATCTTGAGGCCCTTCGGGGGTCTCGGTGGAGGCTTGAGTGCGGAGGCAATCGGCAGCCTCTTGCCTCCACCTAGCTACTTCCTCCTAAAGCCTGGCTAATTGAGTAGCCTCGGTTCCAGGAAGGTCTTCGTCTTCATCGGAGGGTAGCTCTGGGTCTTGGGAGCTGACGTAATCAGTATGAAGCACCGTAGGAGGAGCTCGAGGACCCCTAGGCACTCGACGCCCAGTGGTATCTTCGGGAATTGCTGGAGCAGCAGAGGGCCCCGCTCCTACAGTCCGAGGGGACCTTTGGAGGGGACCCGCGACCTGGCTTCACTTCGGAGGCATAGCTACTTGCGGAGAGATCCGAAGATCGGGGACTTCGCTTGATCTGGGAAGGCGAGCGGGGGCCTTCGAACCACCTAAGAAGCCCCTTACCGAAGGGTGCGCGGAATCTTGGGACTCTGAGGCTCCCTCCGTAAGTGCTCTTGGAAGTGTAGTCAGCAGTAGAGAACAAGCTTTTAGAACTTGGTTCCCCACGGACGGCGCCAACTGTTGGCACAAAAGGTTGTGCCAACAGGTTCTCTGTAATCAAGAACAAACGAACAGTGTGCTTGTGTTTAAGAACTTACTCGAGCCTCCGTACTGGATAACAACTCGAGTAATCTGAATCTATGTATTAAATGATCCGGGGGTACCTTTTATAGGGTAGAGAGGGGGGTATTTATAGGCAAAAACGTCTAAGGAAAAGACCAAATTACCCCTAGATTACAACCGACATAGCGGGACTATTCAGTACCCGGTGCAAGGTTAAATAACGTAAAACTCCCCAATAGGGATGGATAAGCCATACATCTTATCAACCTTGTCACCCTGCTTCGAAGCCTCCATATCCTGCGGAGGGTTCCTCAGGACATCATATCGAGGCACCCTTCGGCTTGACGCCTCCCCCTTCGAATAAGAGCCCACCAGCTCTGAAGCTTAAGGGATCTTTGAGTTATTGATCTCTAAGTCTTCCAAGTGAAGCAATTTCCCCCCAACACATGTCTTTTGTGCTGACATTGAAAAGATATAGGTGGGTTTGTTTTGTCGCACTGCTTTGTTCTAGACTGCTTACCATAGCACCTTGGTATGAACTATGACACTACGGTGTATGCCATGACCAATGCTTTAAGCTTATGATGATCTTTGCTTGATCTAGGTTTGGCTTAGGTTGTTAGCATAAGGTTGACAAGCAAACAAACCTTGCAATAAAATTTAAAAAATCAAAAGATTGAAAATATTGCAAAATCACAAGTTTGCTAGCTTTTGCATTCCATACTTTACCTTGTCTAGTATGCTAGTCTGAGTTGTGATGTTTTATCTGCTAAAATCTAAAAATGCTTGCTCTTGATTTTCATTAGATATGACTCATATGAGATTATCATATAGTACTTCTAGACACTATTCAAGGCAAATGCTTGTTTTGTACTGTAATTGCTGCTAATCATGTTTCAAAAGCTTCGACATGCATTCATCCTCATACCTCTCTTGATTCTTGCATTGCCAAAGGGGGAGAGTGTTTTATATCAGGGGGAGTTTTTGGTGCCGAAGGGAAAGGGGGATCTTTATTTCAAAGAGGGGAGAAGCTCTTTTATCAAGTGACATAGTTTGGCTCCTGTCTTAGTTTTTATGGTCACTTGTGTGCTAAAATATTTTCAAATTTTCTTGATATTGAATTTGGTTGTCAATGCACTCATCAAGGGGGAGATTGAGAAACCAAGCTGAGATGTTCCTTGGTTTCAATTCTGTGATGAGTGATTGACAAGTTGCCTTCTAGACGAAGGGGTCCCTCCGAAGGGGTTCGGAGGTGTTTCACCGAAGGGTTCGATGCTTGTTTGTTGTAAAAGTGTGCAATAGAGTATGTCTGTAGGAGGGGTCCGGCAGAATACATTTCAGAGAATATACCGAAGGGTTCGGTATCTTGGGTGGTACACCGGAGTGTGTACCAGAGGGTGTTTACCCGGAGAAGTCTCCGGGGTATTGGATACACTTGTTTGCTTGTCATTGGTGTGCAGGTGACTTTGGAAGAGAGAGGACGGTTTGCAGTAGGTGAACCTGGGTCAAGAAGGGAGCTTTATGCCAGGCGAGCGGGTAGCTCGGTCACGGAGGCTGCGTGGAGTCGAGGTTAATCCTCAGGTGGAGGTGCACCAGACGAAGGAAGGAAGTGCGAAGGGGGCTCCAGCTGAAGGTACCCCGAGACAAAGTCCTCTACAATGAGGCAAGGCTTTCGAAGTGTGCTCTAGATGGAGGCACTCGAAGCATCACCTGACGAAGGTCTCAGAAGTCAAGGTGCATCGAAAGCATGGTCCAGATAAGGCTCTTCATGAGTGTGCTTTGGGCAGAGACACTATGAAGAAGTGCTTCATGCGGAGGACTTGGACGAAGGAGGGACTTCAGAAGGTGGTGGTAAAGATACTTCGAAGGTCAGGCTTCGGATTGTGGATGACCCTATGTACTTTGGCCATGCATGGATTTGGTACACGGATGGGCGGAGTTTGAGCTTGGTGTAGCCACGAAGCTATGGTGATCCACTCCGGAGGTGATGGTGCATAGGCTCAAGGGATTTGATGGCTTAGGCTCAAAACTTTCAATGTATCAAAGACTGTGTTCGGTGGAGCGAAGGCCTTCGGGTTCAAAGCATGCCACCAAAGCCACTGCACACTTCGTGTGCGAAGTGTGCTCCAAAAGATTCCACTTTGCAAAAGCTGACTGTGTCTGCTTTGCAAGAGCTGATACTCTCTGCTCTACCAAGTTGACAAAAGGAGCTTCCAATAAAGTAGACTACTAATTGTACCCCCGTGTCTACCAGAGACAAGAATGTTGTAAATCCTAGGGGTATTGTAGTCTATTAACAGGACATAGTAGTTCATATAAAAGGAGAAGTCGGCTGAGGTCTAGGGCAACACTGTGTACTCCACTTTTAGAACTTTTTGTATTCCCTGTAGCCTTGGCAAGCCGCCATGAACTATTCTCTAAATTTGTGAGTTTTATGTTCCCTATTCTAGCAATGAAATTTCCAATTTGTCTTCATTGATTGCTTGAACTTGTATATGTTGCACTGTCTGAGTTGAGTTTTCTGCATCTCATTTCCTTCTATGCAAACCTGAGTTCTTACTCGGCGTTATTCTCAATGAGTTGTTTTATCTCACATGTGTGTGATTTTTGTGAGTGATTTTGGTGTATGTTCACTCTGTATAAATTGGAGGTTAGTCCTCATTAATTACTAGCAAAGCACCCTGTGAAGTATGCATTTGAAGACTATTTTCTTCTCGTAGATAAAGTCCTCATTGCAGTCAGTTTTGCATGCTCCTATTTACAGCACTCCGAAGTGCGAAGCATAGTACCTGTTCTAGTGCAGAGTATCTGTTCAGAGCTCTCTGAGTGAAAGGTACATGTGCGAAGTACGGTAGTGTGAAGCCTACTCGAAGGCACCTCGGTGTGCGTAGCCTGCACTATCTTTATAGAGTTCAGTACGTTTGGGGTTTCTGAGTACAAGTGAAGTCTTATGAACTTCGGAAATTTACCCTGTGTGAAGGTTGTGTTCAGAGTGTGTGCCATACCTCCAAAACAGACACTCCGAAGGGTGTGTTCCAAGTCTGTTTAGTAGAAGTGAAATTTGAAAATCTCCCATTCACCCCCTCTGGTCGCTTGATTCGGTCCAATAGAGTCAGCTGAGGGGATGTCGTTGGAGGAGGCAATGGTGAGGGCACGAAGCATCTTGAACAACAAGGTTTATGCCCAAAGCACCACCCGTTGGCGCCCTTCCGCCTCAACTAACCCCGACCAGAGGTAATGCTGATTCCTTCTATTTCTTCATCGCTAGAAGTTTTTATTAATCTCCAGGTCTTGAATGTGATCTTGTGTAGAGTCGGGCCACCTTCATCTCTTTGGCCCAACTGCCATAGCACCCATACCCCCATAGGGCAGAAGCACGTTGGGCCAGATGATGGCGCACCCGGCAGGAAGAGGAAGAGCAAGGAGGCTTTCTCCCCCTCATCGAAGAAGGCGAAGAAGTGGGCGGCGACTCCACCGAGCTTTCATGTGACTTGTAGTGTTGCCCAGTCATAGGCAAGGCAGAGGCAGGCTGAGGGGCCTCCGAAGATCCCTTTATCTCTAGGCGCCAACTCAGAAACCTCCGAGAAAGCGCTCAAGGCGGCTGAGGCCACGGCGTCATCATCCTCGACGTCCACCCCGCCCCCATCGTCGTGGCGCTCGACTCCGTGGACCGGTTTTTCTTTCGGTGCAGGACCAAACTCACAGATGAGGAAGGCTGTGTTCCGGCGGTCGGAGTGGTGAGCACATTTTGTCGGTGTAGTCAATTTTCATGAATGTCTCTTCGTGATCACCATCATATCCTTTGCTTTATAGGGTCGAAGGATCACCTTTGCCTGACCTGAGCCCAGTTGAGGTGACAAGTGCCATCGAGACGACCACGACCATTGTGGTCTCCACGGCACCGCCGCCGTCACCTAAGGGTGGGCCAGGAGTGGCGGGGTCCCAACCTTCTTCGTCGAGAAACTCCGAGGCTCACCGACGACCACTGAGTCAGTCACAGCAGAGCCTACCATGTTGGGGGAAGAGCGCTCAACTCCTCCTGCAATGGTAGAGCCAGTGCCACCACCTTCTGGGCATGCCCCCGGTCAGCGATAGTCGGTGGCCATGGTCGGGCGGTTGAAGTCGTTCAAGCATCACAGCCAGAACGCGATGGTGAGATTTCTTGCAAAAAAGGTTTGCATACCTTGGCGCACATATTAACTCGGGTATCCGCGTCGGACACAGCTCTTGAGATAAGAGAGTGGCTGGACACCAGGGACGCCGAGCTATCCCAAAAGGACGATGAACTGCGGTGACTAGAGGCAGATAGTGATGGTCTCCGAGAGGAACTTTGTGTCCTTCGTGAGCAGTTCGGCCTCTAGGCCCTTGGTACATATCAATTTTTTCATCGATACTCTTATTTGCAGATCCGGAGCATGATTCTTTTTTGTCCTCACAGAGCTGTCAGTGTCAAGTCAGTGTCTCTGTTGGCTAGGCACAGCGTTTGGTGGATGCTGTGGCGGCCAAGAGGGATGTTGTTTCCGCCGAGTTGGAGAAGTTGAAGTAGCAGCTCACCGAGTCTGAGGCTTCCACCCAGAAATGGCGCAGTGAGTACAAAAGTATGGGCTTATTCTCAGCTCTTTTCCTCCCAGGATGAATTCCATCAATTTTGTCTTGAGAATTCTACTTTGCTCTATAGGGATCCATTATCGGGTGACCGCTTAGTTCGAACACCTAGAGAGGTGACTGCTGAGCACCCAGAGGCAGTTGGATGCCTATCGGACATGTGCGGAGGCGATGATCTGGATGGTTGATGACAAGACCATGAGAACTTAGTGGTCGACGGACGAGTCATTTGCTCAGCTGCATAGTGCTGAAGATTGGCTGAAGTAGTCGGCTCGAGACTTTGCGAAGACAGCGGCTACTCATGTGCTGGGGTCGTCAGGGCGCTTTACCCAACCATCTGACTGGATGATGTCCAGGCGGGGTGCCTAGCGCATTATAGTGAAACCGATGCCCAATGAACATATGTCAAGGTCAAGGAAATGGCCGATGCCTTAACTGCTGACATCGAGTATTATCCTCCCACTCCTCCTCCACTTACCGAGTGACAAAAATATGTGTGACATATTTGCAAGACATGTAATATGATGCTGCATGGTAACTTTTGATATTTTTGTATGCAATCCGACTAGTTGTGATCATTCGGCCATGGTGCCAGCTCGTTAGCGCAGGGATAATGCATGTCGCATACATGCTTTTTGAACTAGGCAATTATAGGCCACGTGAATCATAGGAACCAATCGGTAGAGGCAACTCTTCTAGGACCCAATTGAGTTGACTCAACCAGAGCTGATCATGGATACAGAGTGGGTGATTATAAAATCCCATAGAGGAGATTGCCAAAAGAGGGCAGTTGTTAAGCATCCCAGGGAAGACTGTGGAAGGTCCTAAGGGGAATGCTTAAGAGTCACAAATTTGTTAAGCACTCGGGAGCAGAGGGGCCCTCTAATGACTCCGCCAGAGTGGATCATGGGTTCTCAGTGGGAGAAAGTCGCTACTATCCCGATAATGGTACTTATAAGTAAACAAATCTCAAATTTGAATGATGTATCAAATTGAAATTTTAAGTATGGAGAGTTGGAGACTTATCTTGGTGGCCCCAGTCCACGACAGTGGTGGGAATGTTAAATCCCGCGAATTCCATTTGACGTAATCCGGTGGAGAAAATTATGGAAAATACATAATTGGCGTTGAGGCAACGTGCGCATCAAGCGGCGGATCCTTCCTGCATGGCAGGGGATATTGACTATTGTGATATTGACTGTTTTGCTTTAATTAGCACACTAGTTGTTCGCCTCCCCGCCTGCTGCCTAGGACTATAAATAGGGCCCTTTGGCTTTAGTTTTTTCAGCATCACGGCATAAAACATATTCTCTGCCTTGACTCTTCTCTTCATCAAAGGGCTCAACCCTTTTGATGGTGTGGTGTGACGGTTTCTTTAAGGATTATCAAGAGCCTCCATACTCTTGTAAAGTGAATCTTCACTTTGTTGATCGCTTCATTAGCTTTTCTTGGCTAGAGTCTTGATCATTCTTCCCTTCTTAAAGATCACCGGCGTCTTGGAGATGGGACTACAAGCCCATGTAGTGACCTTAGGGAGGACCTCCCTGCACGGCCTAGACACGGCGAGCCCATGTGGCGACCATACGTCGTCCTCATGGGAATCGTCTGCCACCGGCAAGGTGCTGCTTCATCGAGTTTGGAGCAGCATAGAGGACGACGGGGCAGATGAGACCTTGCTGGTATTATCCCGTCGAACTATTTATGGAGTACTCTTAAAGTGTTTAGATGCTGTTGGGGGAAAATACTTCATCCTCAGGGCTTTAGAGATTAACAGTCAAAGATGACTTATCAACATCGAAGCTTGCGTTCATCTCCGGAGGTGATAAAGGTTCTAAGCCGAAGGATGCTTTGGCTTCATGATTCGAAGACATCCTCTGAAGGCTCCAAAACTATCGTGGAAAACAGCAAGAATGATAAGATGTCTGCCTTATCTACCTTCTCCGGATAGATTTTACTATTTTAACCCTATTCAAGGTACTGAATAGTTTCCACTATGTCGGTTGTAATTGAGGAGCAAATAGGCCTTTTCCTTAGACTTTTCGCCTATAAATACTCCCCTTCTTACCCTGTAATAGGCATCGAATAATCATCTATTCAATACACAATTTCGGACTACTTGAGCTATTATCCTATTCGGAGGCTCGAGATAGTTCTCAACACAAACTCTCTGTTTGTTAGTTCTTAATCTTCGAGAACCTGTTAGCATAATCTTTTACGCCAACAGTTGGCACCGTCCGTGGGGACCCTAGTTCTAAAAGATGGTTCTCTACTGCTGACTGTACTTCGAGGAGCACTTGCGGAGGGAGCTTTGGAGTCTCAAGATTCTGCGCACCCTTCGGTAAGGGGCTTCCTAGTGCAACTCGAAGGCCTTTCCTCGCCTTCCCAAACCAATCAAAGTCCTTGGTCTTCAGACCTCATCTTCCTTAGCTATGCCTCCCAAGCAGAGCCTAGCCTCCGATCCTCCCCAAAGGTACCCTCGGACCAACGGAGCAGGACCTTCAGTTATCCCGGTAACCCCCGAAGGGGCCGCCCGACATCGAGCACCCAGAGGCCCCCGGCCCGCTCCCACGGTGCTCCAAACCGACTACACCAGTTCCAGAGACCAGGAGCTCCCCTCTGAAGGAGACGAAGACCTTCCTGAGGATGAGGCTACCCAAGTAGCACAACTTTAGGACGAAGTGGCAAGGTGGAGGCAAGATGTTGCCGATCGACCCCGCTCTCGAGCTTCCACTCATGCTCCAGAAGGGCCTCAAGACGGTGGTGCTGGTGGCCTTCCTGAATCTATCCAAGTCCTGGAGGAGGCCAAGAATGCATCTTTGATGATGAGTCTCCGTTGCATCCAGACCTGCAGAAGGTGCCCTGCGATCCTAGGTTTAAGGCCTCGAAGCTGCACAAATACTCCGGTGGGTCTGACCCTAGAGAATTTGCTCGTTCGTATGCTTTGGCGATAAAAGCCAGTGGAGGGGTGCATAACACTATGGCAAAGTGTTTCCCCCTCGCTCTTGAAGGTGTAGCTCTCTGATGGTTCTGGTCTCTAAAGCCAGGATCGATCAAGTCTTGGGAGCAGCTGAAGAGGAAGTTTGTAAGCAACTTCCAAGGTACATTTGTGGCCCCAATGTCAATTGGGAGCCTATTCTAGGTGAAGCAGCAAGTGGGGGAGACACTTCGGGAATACTTCACACGCTTTGCCCACACCAAGTGTCACATCAAAGGTTTGTCTACCTCTTCGGTAGTCGATGCCGCGCGCGAAGGGGTGTTGAACCCAGATCTCCTCAGCAAGCTTCATCGGAAACCAGTGTCATCTATGGCACAACTGATGGCATACTTTGAGCAGTATGCCAAGGCAGAGGAAGGCTGCCTCCAAAGAACTGCTGCACCAGCCCTCTGAGAAGTGAAGACGGAGCCTGAAGTCCCAACCTCTTCGCAATCTCCCCCTGACAATCATTTCAATGATCATAGGCAGGGGAAGAAGCACTTCCGCTCGGAGGTGTTGAACATTGCACCCTCTACCTCGAAGGCACCAACCAACTTTCAGCAGGCGCAAGGCTTTAAGGTTGGAGCTTCGAAGCCCCAAGAAATAATAGCTGGCAGGTGCCAGAGCTTCTTCTGTTGTGTGCATGGTGAGAATAGAAGCCATGACATGAAGGATTGTAAGTTTGTATTAACCCTTCGGGGCGAATACCTTGGATGAAGTACAGAGCGAGGTACTTCGGTTCAAGCCCCTCCAGCAGCGCGTTCGGAGCCCGTGCAAACCGTGGCCCGAGCCAGCACCCAAGCACGAAAGGTGATGTCGTCACGAAGATAATTCTGAAGGATGGCAAGGAGTACCCAATACAGTTCGGCAAGGGACTACCTTCGGAGATAGCTGCTTCGTTGGATGAAGTAGTCAAGCAAAATTTGAACATCTTTTCCTGGACCGACGAAGACATCACCGGGGTTGACCGGAGTATCATCGAGCATAGTTTGCTTGTCAACCCGAAGGCTAGGCTAGTGCGCTAGGGGCTCTATAAGTTATCAGCAGAGAGGGCAGACCTCGCCAAGGTAGAAGTGGAAAAATTGTTAAGGGCTGGCATCATCAGGGAAGTAGCCCACACGAAGTGGCTAGCTAACCCTGTTTTTGTCAGGAAAAAGGGCTCCGGCAAGTGGCGCATGTGCATTGATTTCACATCATTAAATAAAGCATGCCCGCGAGACCCCTACCCTATGCCCTGAATAGACCAGCTGGTGGATTCTATGGCTGGCTACGAATTACGAGCTTCCTGGATGCTTACTTCGGTTTCATAATCCCATTCGGAGTATTTTGTTATGTAAGAATGCCTTTTGGCTTACGGAATGCCGGAGCCACCTTCTCACGTTTGATAGCTAAGGCTCTAGGTCATCAAATAGGCTGAAATGTCGAAGCCGAAATGTCGAAGCACCATCATAGCCTAGACTTAGCTGAAACATTTGAGAGCCTCCAAGCATGTGGAGTTCGCCTCAACCCTGAAAAATGTATATTCGGGGCGCAAGCAGGAAAACTGCTAGGGTACTTAGTTTCGAGTAGGGGAATCGAAGCTAGCCCAATGTAGATAAGTGCATTGCAAAGAATGGCTCCACTAGAAAATTTGAAGTAGGTCCAAAAGCTAATAGGACGACTCGCAGCTCTCAGTAGATTCCTGGCCAGGTCAGCCAAGTGAAGCCTTCCAATTTTTAAAGCTCTAAAGGGGTCCGAAAGTTTTAACTGGACGCCGGAGTGCCAGAAGAGCTTCGATGATATTAAAGAGTACCTCGGAAGTTTGTCAACACTTATTGTGCCCCTCCCAGAAGAAACTCTCCTTCTTTATCTTGCAGCAACGGGCTCCGCAGTAAGTGCAATATTGGTCAGGGAAGTTGAGCTTAAAGGAAAGCTGGTACAAAACCCAGTTTACATCGTCTCAGAAGCTTTGTTCGGAGCAAAGACAAGATACTCTGAGCTTGAAAAATTTGCTTATGCTTTAGTAATGGCCTCGCGGAACCTAAGGCATTACTTTCTGGCACATAACCTAATAGTTCCTACCTCGTATCCCCTTGGTGATATGCTTCGGAGCAAAGATTCTATGGATAGGATCGGAAAATGGGCTGTCGAGCTAGCCCCCTTTGGTATTTCCTTCACGGCAAGAACAGCTATCAAATCTCAGATCATAGCTAACTTCGTGGCAGAGTGGACTCCATCTGTTGTCTGGGCTCCGAAAGAAACCTCTGAAGGTCTATGGACAATTTTTTCTGACAGAGCCTATCAGGCATCTGGTGCTGGAGCTGGAGCTGTAATAATATCGCTGTCAGGGAAAAAGGCCATGCATTCTGCGAGGCTCAACTTTAAGACCAAAAATAATATCGTAGAATACGAGGGAATCCTGCTAGGCCTCTGAAAGGCAAAGGCACTTGGAGCAGCGAGGATTATAATTAAAACAGATTCCCAAGTCAACGTAGGGCATGTTGACAAAATCTTTCAAGCAAGGAACTCATATCTTGCAAAGTATCTGGAAGAAATCCACAAGACATAAGCAATGTTCAAAGGATTTTCTGTTTGGAGTATCCCTCGAGCAGATAATCAACATGCAGAGATTCTAGCGAAGGCTGCAGCCGAAGCATTGGACGTCCCAGAGGGTGCTTTCTATGAAGAACTTTTCAAGCCTACAGTAAATCAATTACCCTCTGCAGAAGTCCTTTGCATCCCAGCTACAGACTAGTGGGCTTCGATAATGGATGTCTTGCACAACAGCGCAGTCTTGCTAGAAGGTCTGGATTTCCGAAGGTTGCAAGTAAGGGCTCGAAATTATGAGCTTGTTAATGGGATATTATACAAAGCCGGAGTTTTTCTCCCTTACTCCGGTGCATCTCACAACCCTAAGGCCGAGATATACTTTGAGACATTCATGAAGGTTTATGTGGAAGCCACTTGTCCCCCCGTGCTCTAGCAGGAAAGACACTTCGGCAGGGGCTATACTTGCCAACAATTGCAAGAGATGCAGAGGAATTGGTTCGAACCTGTCAAGTATGCCAGTGGATGGGTAGACAGAGCCACCATCCACCAGTACCACTTCAAGTTATTGCCCTGATGTGGCCAATGGCACAATGGGGATTGGATCTCATTGGCCCTTTTCCAATGGCAAAAGGCAGCTTGAAGTTTGAAGTGGTAGCAATTGAGTATTTTTCTAAATGGGTCGAAGCTGAACCCCTAACCGCTATCACTTCAAGGAATGTGCAAAAATTCTTCTGGAAAAATATTATATGTAGGTTCAGAGTGCCAAGAAGCTAACTGTAGATAATGGAACCCAGTTCGAAGTCGAACCCTTTAAAGAATTTTGTGAAGAACTGGGCATCAAACTATGCTTCACAGCAGTTCGCCATCCACAATCCAACGGAGCCGTCGAGCGAGCCAATGGAAATATTCTCTCTGGTTTAAATCAAAGGATTGTCGGGCTGGCCAAAGGGCTATGGACCGAAGAACTTCCTAAGATTCTATGGTCCATTCGGACCACTCAAGCAAGGTCCACAGGCTTCACCCCATTCAGGCTGCTATTCAGATATGAGTCCATGACTCCTACGGAACTCAAAGGTGGATCCCTTGGTGTAGTAGAACCTAGAAATGAAGACGAGAGAAGCACTTCGCTGGACTTGTCAAAAGAAACAAGGCTTCAAGCTGTCACCAATCTGACGAAATACCAAGACCAAACAAAGACATTGTATGAATCGAAGATAAAACTGAACGAGCTTAAACCAAGTTATTTGGTATTACGAAGTGTAATAGCTCCAGGAAAGCTAGGAAATAAATGGGAAGGACCATATATTATCCTACGCTCAGGGCGCCCCGACTCATTTAAATTAGCTATTTTTGATGGGGAGAGTTGAAGCATGCATGGCATGCGGAGCACCTTAAACGTTATTATGCTTAGGGGCTCCTTGTAATCAATTGTTAAAGTACCTTTCTAAATAAAGATGGAGGTTCGAATTTTGTTTACTCCTCAAATATCCCTTACTTCTGGTGGACTCATCAGGAGAATTGAGATGCTTGCGGAGTCAAGCATCTTTCAAGGAACCCAGCCAATGGCCTTCGAACCATTGGTTCAAGGATTCCGTTGGCAGCCTACGGATTCCAGGCTCCGACTTGTTAGGATCCGTAGAAGAGTCTAAGTACTTTAAAAGAAAAGATTTTCGGTCTCCGGGTTCGAAGCATCTGTAAAAGAGTCATAGTTGGCCAGCCTACGAATTCTAGGCTCTGGCTTGTTAGGATCTGTAGAAGAGTCTAAGGACTTTAAAAGAACATATTTCCGGCCTCCAGGCTCGAAGCATCTGTAAAAGAGCCGTAGGTGGCCAACCTACGGATTCTAGGCTCCAGCTTGTTAGGATCCATAGAAGAGTATAAGGACTTTAAGAGAACAGATTTCCGGCCTCCGAGATCAAAGCATCTGTAAAAGAGCCGTAGGTGGCCAGCCTATGGATTCCAGGCTACGGCTTGTTAGGATCCGTAGAAGAGTAAGGACTTTAAAAGAACATATTTCAAGCCTCCGGGTTCGAAGCATCTGTAAAAGAGTCGAAGGTGACCAAGCAATAAGGTTTCAAGGCTCCAGCCAATGAAACACTTTTAAAATCGTAAGCGACTGCTATGGGAGTTTACAAGTATAAACTTAGCTCTGAAACTTATAAACATCATAATACGAACGTATAGTTTGAAGAATTATACGAAAGAGTGAAGTATGATTATCAAGTGTTGTGCGAAGCATCAGATTGTCATATAAATCATTGTGTCCGATGGACCCTATCACAACGCGTACGGTCCGCCACCCACAAGGAGGAGCAAGGGAGTAAGGAACAACAAAAGATGCTTTCGAAGCAATTTATATTAATTGGATAATCATATTTTTACATCAAGAGAAGTTTTGGTCTAAGCCTAGATAAAAACGGAGACCCCTCCGACCTCTAGAGCTACTTCTAAGACCACTTCGACCTTCGGAGCTCGAAGCCTTTAGGACTTTCTTCTTAGTCCGAGTGCTTTTCTTCTTCGAAGCTCACAGTTTTTTCTGCTCATCTTAATGTTCAGCCCAAGACAGAAGCCTTTCAGAGCTAGCCTCCACCGGATCTTCGACATGATACTCTGAGTCAGACCAATTTACATACTCGGAGGATGAAGATGCTTCTTCCTTATCCTCTTCCTTAATATAAGCTAAGACTTCGCGGTGGACTTCGGGTGCTATCTCCCCTTGATCTCAGTGAGGAACAGACAAGCGCGAGCGTCGATAAGGCCTTAAGCCTTCGAGGACAAACCACTGCCGAAGGAGCCCTTCGTTAAGTTCTAATACTGTGAAGTCAAGCTCCGAAGTGCATGGCAAAACCTAAAAGAATAAACATCCAAACAAAGCTCCTTATAAACTTTTCATTCATTAATATAAGGGGCTTTACAAGATTTCATGTATATGCTTAGGCGCCCTATAAGACTAGACCTGCGGGTCGGCTGGCGAAGCAGGTGGTGTCAGAGCTGGCGAAGCTAGAAGCGGAGGCCTTGTTTAAGCTTCCTTTTGCCGGCGGGCCTCGTCGATCCAAGCTTTGGCTGTAGCCTTGTGGTCTGTTTTCTAGATTGCCCGGAAAGCTTCCCAGGTAGAAGCTACATCCTGCGAAGGATGCAACAAGCCCTCGTCGGCAAAGCCTGCAGGCGTCGAACCCCCAACCAGAGCAACCAAAATTCCAAGAGCTTCGATGTGACGGAGGACTCCAATCCCAGCGACTTGTCCGGAGATCTCTCCGTACCTGACGTCGGAGCCCATCATCAACTTCGTCGCCACTTGAATCATCTTAAGCTTCCGGTCGAGGAGCTCGTTCGCTACAGTCGAAGATGAAGGGCACATTGTGCTGAAGTATTCCAAGGTACCTTGATGGGCATCCAAGGTATGCTCCGCTATTGCAGCATTCTTCACTTCCACAGCTTCCAGCCCAGCAGCAGCAACAGACACTTTGGTCATTTTGGACAGTAGAGTGCTTTTCTGAGCCATGGCTTGTTGAAGTGAGTCTTGGAGTTCTACAAGTTGCTTGCTTGAAGTGGTTGTCGCTTGCCGGAGCTTCTCCACCTCCGCTCTGAGTACCACACATTCAGCCTTGGCTTCTTGGGCTAAAGTTTGGAGTGTAGTGTTGCTCTACTGCTCGATCCAGAGTGCTTCATCGATGGCGGCCCTACCCCTATGTTCTTCAAGGTGCTCCTCCTCGAGTCGAAGTGTTTTATCTTTGGAGCTTTTGAGGGCATACTGGAGGGTAGTAACCTCCCTCTTGAGCCGATTAGTTTCGACTTCATTGGAAGTCGCTGCCGCTCTAGCAAGGACAAATTGCTACAAAAACAGCAAGTAAGTACTAAGTAATTCCATTTATTGATTGAATGCACTTGTGGTATGTTGCATACCTGAAGGGCAACCCTTTCGAGGGCTATACTGAGCTCCGAAGCTCTGGCTTTGCTCAAGACGGAGACCAAGTCAGAGTTTACGAAAGCCGGAGCAGCAACTCCGATGGAGGTAGATCCCCCTTCGACTGATGCCCCCTCGGCCAGAACTGCTTCGCCGAGACGGCTCCAGTCGCCGAGGCTGCTGTGTCTACCGGAGCCTCAACTCTGAGAGAAGCTGAAGCTCCGTTTGTAATCGGAGCTATGCTACTCCTCGACGCACGTACAACATTAAGGTATTTAGTGAATATTTGTGGGTAATAACTGTTGCAGGAGTTGTAAAGGTAAAAGCTTCGAGGTATACCTTCATTTGCGCCTTGAGGCAGAATTGTAGGGTCCTCCAAGACCTCGTACATCCGGACGTACTCGTCGAGGTCATCCCCCAAAGTCCGCTCCCGTGTAGCCGCTACTGGCGCCTCGACCTCCGGCACTATCACCCCAGCCACACGCGAGTGGGGAATAGTTGCCTCAAGCTCTGAGCTCGCGGCGACGAGTTCGGTGGAGTGTCCTGTGTCTGCCTCCGCAGCCTCTCGAGAAGGAGCTCTAGCTACATCCACGGTCTTGTCTCCACTATCATCAATAATATAGTTTTCGAGGGCCTTCCCCATTCGGGCGTCAGAGTCCTTTTCCCCGGAGTCTTCCGAAGACGAGCTCCGAATGTCCAAGGAGGAAGGCGAGGACACCGGAGTCGGTTGAGGAAGAGGTCTTGTCACTTTCTTCCCCTTCTTGATTGGGGTATTGACGGTCTTCTTCGAAGGCTCAGCGGTGGTTTTCCTCTTTCAAGGGGCCACTCCGGTCGAGTCGAAGTCTGTTAGAGGCGGGGGTTCCATTCCAAGAGCCCTCCACACTTTGTTGAAGCGCTCCCAGCTTCCCACCAACTCTATCCTTTTCTGCCTCTCTGCCACCGTAGGGGCTTCGAGCACCCATTCGGTGGCTCTCGCTATCTACTCCGGAGCTAGCGCCAAAGGAGCCGCTAAAAAAGGTAGAATATTATAAGTATGTTATTTATTTCTTAATATTTTACTGAAGGAAGATCGAAGGCTTACCTAGACTTTGAAGCTCTCCCTCCGAAGCGTTCAGAAATACTATCGGCCAATCAGCTCTGAGAGGCGAGATCCGGAGGGCGATGAATTCTTCTGCTAGATCTCGCATGCTCAAGCGGCTTGCTATCAAAGAGAGTAACCCAAGCCGTGTTGAGAGCAGGCTCAAGTTCAGAGTGACTTCGGCCTCCTTCCGGAACCATATTTCTTGAAGGGGCCCCGCGAAGCTAGAGCCTTCTCTGACCTCGGCGTAAAACCACCGGAGGATCCAGTTGGTATACCACCGGTCGTTGATGGCCTTCGCAGGGAAATGTTTTGCATGCTCCTTCCACAGCTGGAAATTTACGCTTCCGAAGGCTGTCAACACCTTGGTGTCTCCGGGGCCATCCTATGGCTTCGGTTGGAAGGTGGCTTCGTGGGTGGCGGCGAAGATCTCTGATCTTCCTTCGCATCCTTTGTCCCGAACGGCCCATTCAAAGACCGCCAGCCTCACGATGGCGTTGGGGGACAATTAAGGCAAGGTGATGTGAAAAATTTCTAATACCCCTGATAAGAAATCAATCGCAGGGAGTCCAAGTCCGGCTTCGAAGAACGCTTCGAAGACCACTACTTCTCCAGTTCGCGACCTCGGAGTCGACTCTATTCTAGGGACCCGAGTCCTCATCCCGGGGCCCAGCTTCTCGGGCACTGCCTCTTCGATGGATTCTACAGTACTCATGGACTGGGCGATGAGGAAGCTTTGCGGGATATGCTTCTTGGATGGAGGGCGGAGCTCTCGAGGATTTTGGGCCAATAACTTCCTGGAGCCCCCGCCATGGCCGCCGCTGCCAAAGCCACCCAAGCTTGCCTTTGAGCCAAAGTGCTCGCTGCCGCCGACATGGTTGTGCTGGTCCTCGCCATGAGTTAATCGCTCAAAAAGGTTGAGGGGAGATTTGAGGGTTGAAGAAACTGGGCTTCGGAAGTTAGGCTCTGTAAAATTTTCGATGGGCTTCGACCCCTTTTTATATCCTTTCCATTAGCTGTTGTGCTTTGGTCACGTTCACACTGTAGGTTCGACTTCTGCCGCTGAAGGGTGGGACCAGGAAGTGAAAAGGTGTGAACCCACAGTAAAATTTCAAATGTTACCTTTTCCGGGAGCAAAACGGCTACTTCAAGGGTAACGACTCAAAATTAACGGCTTTCCATGATGTTCCACCTCCGTAACGGTTCCCAGTTCGAAGCTTTCATCGGGGATACGTCGATGTCAAATACCCTTCGGATAACTGTAACACCTTCAAATTTCTCTAAGTCCCTAAATATGAAAATATTCCTTGAGTATACTGCTTTCCTGCCATAACAGTTAAATCGGAGAAGTGTATTCGAGGGGCTACTATTGGTGGAAAATACTTCATCCTCAGGGCTTTAGAGATTAACAGTCAAAGATGACTTATCAGCATCAAAGCTTGTGTTCAGCTCCGGAGGTGATAAAGGTTCTAAGCCGAAGGATGCTTCAGCTTCATGATTTGAAGACATCCTCCGAAGGCTCCAAAGCTATCGTGGAAAACAACAAGACTGATAAGATGTCTGCGTGAGAAGAAGAAATGATACAAGGCTTTCTTCGCCGAGATGGAGAAAAGATACTGCAAGAGATCCTCGTCTTCCTCATCGTCTTCAAGTTCAAGTGATGAAGATATCATGATCAGGAAGGGGAAGGACAGGGACAATCCGGTGGGCCTCTGTTTCATGGCTTCGGGGACAAGCCGAAGAGTCCCTCACATCACAGCCGAAGACCCCACAAGAGCATATGTTCAATGGCTCTTGGGGAGAAGAAAGAGAAGGACTCCTCCGATGACTCCTCCGACGACGACGATGAGAAGGCATCTTCCTATGAACAAGAAGTTGTTAATTTACTAGAACAGAATAGTCAGGAGTTGAAGTATAGGGAGAAACTTCTTAGAGGGGCTAAGAAGAGGATAGATGAGCTTGAGAGTGAGCTAGCCATGGCGAATGACAAGATTGAGAGTTTGTCTTCTTCCCCTCACTTGGGTGATAGTGGTGAGTGCCCTAACTATGAGGCGTTGTTGTGTGACTTGACGACTCTAAAGTCCGGATACACAGAGAGAGTAGATGAGAGAGACGCATTGGCCACTGAGCTTGAGAGCGCTCAGCAGGAGCTAAAAGATGCTCATGCCACTGTCGTCGCACCTTGTGTAGACTGCCCATCTCATTTAGCTAGTATAGCTGAGCTGAGAGCAAAGAGTGATGAGCAGTTGAGTGAGTTAGCTAGAGTGAGAGGTGAGTTGGAGCAGAATAAGCTAGATCTTGAGACCTTGTCAGTTCCATCCACTGTTTGTGAGAACTGCATGTCCATTAGATTGGAGTTGATCAAGCTAAAAGCTGAGAAGTCTGTTGAAGCTGAGAAAGAGTGTGAGATTTGCTTGTCTCAGGTAGAGGTGTTAGCTTATTTGAGAGAGGAGCTAGCTGATGTTCAGAATGACAACTTTTACCTCCGTCAGATCCTGAGTTGGATTAGTGCTAGAGAGCCACAGCTCGGCATGATGATCCAGCAGTTCAATAGACAGGATGGTTTTGGAGTAGGTTACACATATACCAAGGCTGATTTTGAGAGCGCCATTAGTCATGCAGTGGAGTGGAGTAAGATGACTCCCGAACAAAGATATCCCAATACTCACTCCACTGAGTCCTTTAAGGATAGTCAGCCCAAGGATGGAGTGATTCAAGAACAACCTAAAGCTCCAGCTAAGAAGCAGATCTGGGTTCCGAAGCCTAAAACTCTTCACACTTCTCTTGATTCTTTACCTGTACCCTCTCACACCAAAGATGCTTCACCCAACACCACCAAGCGTAAGAACCCTAAGCCACAACAACATCCCAAGAAGCCTACCTATCACTGTGAGTTTTGTCAGAGAGACGGGCATCTTGACGAGTTTTGCTTCAGGAGGAAGTGGGTTGAGCGAGCAGAGAGAACTCGAGGTGGGCAGGAGCAGTTCTACCACCATGGTGGTAGACAGAGAGTCCCTCGACGTAGAGAGAGGCTAGAGGCCAGGGCATGTCATGTAGGTGGTGGTAGAGGAGACGGTTTTCATGACCGTGCTCCGGAGGGTGGTTTCCGTTCCGGCAGAGTTCCAGATTGTTATGGATACGATTTTGGACCTCGTGACCGTGATTTTAGGCAGAACAGAGGGCCGTGCTTTGAGCCACGTTTTGGTCCAGACTCATATGATTCCTTCTACTTTCATACATACGAACAGGTGGCTCGACACTGGTTTAACACTTTTGCCAAACCTGGCATTAGACCGTTTGTTCCCACTCATGATTATTTTCTTCTTTATTTTTTATTGACTCCTTTTGTGTGCGTTCATATCATGCATAATCATCTATCACATTTTGAGCTTGCTTCTGTTATATGATTAATCTGCTTTACTTTCTCTAGCTAGTATGTGCTTTTGATTACCTATCGATGATCATGTTCTGGTTCAGTTCACATGATATATCTGATATTTGTCATATGCATGACTTTTATTCTTTAAAATTGAAAAATGATCACCATTGCTTCTGGTAACTAGCATGTGTGGGATGAATGCTTTCGCTATCTTTTACATGCCTTGTAGCTAGATCCTTACTTAGATGCAAATATGCAACTTGGACATCTATATGCTCTAAATATGAAAATTGTGCTATTAAAATGATAAAAAAATTCAGAAAAATGAAAAAATTATGCATTTTTATGTTTATCAGAAAAGATCCAGGTGGGTTTGCTTTGTCGCATTGCATTGTTCTGGAATGCTTGCCATAGCACTTTAGTATGAACTAAGACGGTGTGATGTATGCCAAGACCAATTTCTTAAGCTTCTGATGGTCCAGTTCTGGCCTAGGCTTGACTTGGTCGGTTAGCATAAGGTTTGACATGCAAATAACCCTGGCAGAAATGAAAGGAAAAAGAAAAAGTCTAAAAAATTTTTAAAAAATGACAAGTTTGCTGAAGCACTTTGTTTTGGACAATGCTTATCTTGGTAGATATTAGTTAGCTTTTGCATCTCATGCTTTACTCTGCTTGTCAATTAGAAAATGTGGTGATGCTTTTGTTTGCAAAAATCGAAAAAATGTGTGCTAATGACTCTCTTTAGATATCATCTGTTTCACTGATCATGTCATGTATCTTAGACAGTATATCTTTTGCTATACCTATTAGACGTTGTATTTGCAGTTAATCATATCTAAGAAGCATGCTTTTCAGACTCTAATTGCACTCCATCTGCATTCATGGCATATTTTGAGGGGGAGCTGCATTTCAGGGGGAGTTTGTGTCTATGTCTTTTTAGAGTGCATTTAGTCTCACTTGATGAGTCTAATTGTCAACAAGGGGGAGTAATTTTGGAGTACATTTTTTAGCCTTCTCTTGGATTTATTTCACGGGGAGTTTATTCTTGTTGGTAATTCTGAGATTTGCACTTGTTTTTGAGGCTTTATTTTTGGTTAACCATAATGACCATTTTTCTTGCTTCTGTTTGGCTTTTGGTCATTAGGGTTAAACTTTTATTTTTTTTCTTCTATATTCTTTTGTCTTTGTTTTTCTGTTTCCACATGTTTTGCAGGTTCTGGAGATGAGCTGAGATGGGTGTTGACAATGCACTCATCAAGGGGGAGATTGAGAAACCATGTTGAAGAATATGGTTCTGATATTCCAGATGTGATGAGTGATTGTCAACGGAAGTCAAAGGAAGGGAGATATGAAGACCTGCCGAGTCTAAGGCGCATTTGACTCAAGTACACGGGCAGTGAGCGACGGCCGGGCAGAGGAGCTGTAGAGTCGGGCTGGCCCAATCCGGGTACATGGCTAGGAGCAGCAGATGATCCACCAGTCTGTTGACTGGTTTTGACTCAGGTACACGGGCGGCGAGCAATTGTCGGGCTGAGGGATCTGCGGGGTCGGGCCAGCCCAATCCGGGTACCCGGTGTGAAAACGGTGGACACTTTGTCAGTTTCGGCGTAAAACTGACAATCTATGATTAATTCGTTTTTAGCATATTAATATTTAGTTTTTAAGTTTAGAATATTTTTATTTGAGTCAGGTGATTTTTCTAAGAATATTTTAGTAATTTTCGGAATTAATTTTAGAGTCAGTTTAATTTACCCTAGGGGTAAATTAGTCTTTTCATGTATTAGGATTCGCCTATAAATAGGCCCCTATCCCCTTGGGGATAGATGACTGTTTTATTAGATCAATCTACAGTCCAAGTTTATACGCCGTTTTCCCATTTTCTCACCATCGCCGATAATCTCCGCCAACGCCGAAATCGCAGTCTTCTTCTCCGTTATTATTTTTCTCCAGCAACGTCACTATCCCAGGCGCAAGGCTCGGCAAAAGCCATCTTGGCATGCTGCAGGCGTCTTCGAGCGGCATCCCCAAGGCGCGGTTGTGTTTCCTGCTTTCCAGGCGTCTGCGTGCAGCGTTTGCATCAGGCCAAGGCACAGCAATCAACGGAGGACTGCGGCAGGCTGCTTTTCACATGTGTGGCCCCCACGACAGGGATGACGAGCGCATGCATCACGCGGCTCAAATGGCGTCCGGTCTTCTCCTGATGCAGGACGCACACGGCTAGACGCAAAGCTGTGGCCAGGCGGGTCCCACGCAAGATCGGCAATCCGCAGCTACAGGCTCCAATCATTTTTCTTTACGCCGGCGACGTCTTCTGATACAGGTAAGTAGATATAATCTCTTAATTTTTTGGTAGATTAAGTTTCATTAATAATATCGTAGTTATTTGTTTTTTAATTAAAAATTAATCTCGTAGTTAAAACTTTAATCTGGTAATTTTTCTTTGGTTATCTCGTAGTATTCTTTATTTGTTTAATCTGGTCATATAAAAAAATATTATAATTAGTTGCAGTTATTTTTATTCTAGATTTACCTGAAATATTTTAAGTTTTTTATTACTGCAGTATTTTTGTCTTTAATATCATTTTAATTAGGGCACCGGCCATTTTTAGGGTAGACAACTTTAGTTCTTGTAATTTGGTTTGATAATATTATTTGACTGGTTAAGTTTGGTTGGGTGTTAGGATTAGAACATAGTTTAGCAAGAAATTTTTAGGCGCCCATTCACCCCCCCCCCTCTGGTCGCTACTTTCGGTCCTACAATGTTCAGTTTGTGTCACCAATGAGTTGGTACTGTTTTTGCTAAATGATATGAATAGATATGAGCTGAAATTATAGCCCTAATTTGAGCAAATGTGTTATTATCACTCAGAACTACTGAGAAATTCTTGATTCTTAAATTACTATCTGAAATCATTCTTTTGCTGAAAAGGATCAGAACAGTGATCTGTTTTAGTATTGCTTTATCTGTTTTCTGAATTGATTTCTTGAAGTTGTAACTTAATCTGTTTTTGTTTGATTACTTTGATTGCACTGAAATTTCTTACTTTATGGCACTGTTCTGGTTCAGTTAATACAGAACACTTGAGAGTTGCTAAAAGACAGTTGAACTGGATCTTTTGTTGTTGAGGTAGTCTGTTCTTAAGAAGAAGAGTCAATATATGCTGATTGTTCTGAATTCTCACTTTGAATGTGTGTGCTCAGTTCTGAATTCTCACTTTGAATCCCATTTCAATAGCAATTGACACAAACAGTTCATGATCTGGTACTATTAAAGTTGATTTGATCAATTATTCTTGACAAGTATTGATTCAAAGTGACAAGTTCATCTGTTAAAGAAGTTTTCTAATTTTCTGAACATTGTCGGAATTCCAACAGTCGAAGTATCTCTGTCGACCGATCATTTACCAAAATATCTACTATATTTCGGAGATTCAATTATCGACAGGGTTAGTCGACCAATCAAACTCCGATCTAAACCAAGAATTGCATCTGAAGTTAATTTCTATTATGAACATGTTTTGATTGATCTGAATTGTAATTCTGATTATTAGAGGTGTGTTGGGTGTACTGGTGAGGCCATCGAATTCACAAAAATTTGTTGAGACGCCTATTCACCCCCCCTCTAGTCGCCAATACGATCCCACAGATTAAAAACACAGTGCGACCTCACTTGGTTTCACAATCTCCCCCTTGATGAGTGCATTGACAACCCAAACAGAAACATGATGAAAGTTTCAAGTTAAGCGCACAAGTGACCATAAAAACTCAGAAAAGAGCAAAAACATGTCACTTGATAAAAAATCAGCAGCTTTGGCAAAAACTCATGCATATCAAAGAACCTTTGATGGCAAAAGCATCAATGCATCATGAAAGCCAAAGCATCTTTGTTGGCAAAATCATCAATGCATCATAAAAGTCATTACTCCCCCTTAAAAAAGAAATCATCTCATCATGTAAACCATTTCTCCCCCGTTGGCAATGCAAGCATCAAGATGATAAAAAGATGCAAAGATGGGTGTGAGGGTAGAGTATAGCTGCAAGCTTCTAAAACATGAGCAATTTTAATTACAGTACAAACAAGCATTGGCCTTGAATATTGTCTAAAAGTACTGAATGAAACACTCAGATAAGTACTATCTAAACAAAAGCATGAGCAAGCATTTTCAAATTTTATCAAATAAAAGCATCACCACTCAGATTAACATACTAGACATGGCAAGGCATGAAATGTAAAAGCTAATCAAATACTAACCAGATAAGCATATCCCACTACAAGGAGCTTCAACAAACTTGATATGCAATCGATTCAAGATTTTTGATTTTTTTGATTTTTCATTTTAGTGCAAGGGGTTATTTGCATGTCAACCTTATGCTAACTGACCAAGCTAAGCCTAGGTTGAAACCATCAGAAGATTAAAGCAATCGTCATGGTATACACTTCAGTGTCCAAGTTCATACCAAAGTGTTATGGTAAGAAATCGAGAACAAAGTAGTGCGACAAAGCAAACCCACCTGGATCTTTTCAATTTCAACACAAAATAGCATGAATATCAATCATTTTAATTCATTTTTCATTTTCATTTTTTTAATTTTTAGCACAACATTTTTTATAAGTAGTTGCATATTAGCATCCAAGTGAAAAGGACCTAGCTACTAGGTATGTAAAAGATAGTAAATGCACTCAACCTATTCATGCTAGTTTTTAGACTAAGCTTGATCATTTTCAAATTTTCACAAATAAAAGCCATTGTAGGACCGAAAGTAGCGACCAGAGTGGGGTGAATGGGCGCCTAAAAAATTCTTTCGAATCAATAGCCTAATCTCAACACCCAACGCACCTCGACAGACAAACAGCAGTAGCAAAGCAGATCATAGGTATTAAAGTTGTCTAGCCTAAAAATGTCTGGTGTCCTAATTAAAATGATATCAACAATGATATGAAAAATAAATTAAACTAAACAAAAATAACTGCGGTAAATAAAAATGTGTTCTCAAATGATTTAAAAAATACTTGATGTGCACAGGAAAAACACCTAGATATATCAATAAATATTCATATTTCAATATGACAATAAAGTACTAATAAAGTTAATAAAACATGGATCATTCAGAAATAAAACTGATATATTGCACGTAAATCGAGAATAAAAAATATTACTATGACTAATATATTTTTTCTTTTTATACGAATAGACTAAAAATACTTAAATAAATAATATGCGAGCACTAATAATGTTTTAGCAGCCAAAAATTAATCACGAAACCACTAATCAGATTCGCATGCTAAACAGGAATAGAGAGTTATTGATTTAATTAATCTGGCTGAAAATAGGAGATTAGATTGAAAAAATTTGCGTGCGTATGTATTCAGAATCCTTGCCGGCGCTGCCGTGCAACTGTTCGCCACAGAAAATCCAGCCGAGTGCTACTGCGCACATCCACGACGTGATGGCTGCTGCAGGCGTTGATCTCCCCACCGAAATCTGCTGACTCCTACTCACGTGCGCCAAGCATCAAGAACCACGCCTGCCTAGTTTTGCCGCCCACAACCACGTCGCTCCCTTCCCAAGAAAAATCTCAGCGCATGCATGACTCGGCAGACGTGTGAAGCCGTGTAGCAGCTGCCTGCTGCACGCAAGCGCTACGCGCTAGCGCTAGCTGTGCCGCTGGCCGCTGTAGCTGCTATGGCTGCTGCGAGAATCAGCGACGAGCAGAGCGATGCGCAGAGAAAAGCCAGAGAAAAGATTCGCACGGGGAGAAAACGAACAGCCAACGGCGATGATTTCCAGAACAGATGAACACCGGCGGCGGCGGCGACAAAATATGGGGTGGCGGACTATAGATTAATTATGGAAAAAACAATCAACCCTAACCCTAGGGGGTTCGGGCCTATTTATAGGTAGCCCACTAATAAAGGGAAAAGTCTAATTTACCGCTAGGGTAAATTACACTAACTCTAAAAATAAAATTGGAAATTACTAAAATGCGGTTAGAATATTTAACTGACTCAAATAACAAAGGTTGTGGACCTAAAGGCTAAATATTAAAATCCTAAATAAAGATAATCATCGGTTGTCAGTTTTCCACCGAAACTAACAAAGCGTCCACCGTCTTCGCACTCGGTACCTGGATTGGGTTGACTTTATTCCGCAGCTCCCTCGGCCTGGCAATCGCTCGCCGCCTGTGTACCTGAGTCAATCCCGGTCAACAGACCAGTGGATCCTCTACCGCTCCTAGCCCATGTACTCAGATTGGGCCAGCCCGACTCCGTGGCTCCTCTGCCCAGTTGTCGCTCGCTGCCCGTGTACCTGAGTCACACACGCCTAGACACGGCAGGTCTCATCTTCTCTTCACGTCTTCTCTTTGACTTCCATTGATAATCACTCATCAAATCTGAAGTCATATGACCCATGCTCTTCAACATGGTTCCTAAATCTCCCCCTTGATGAGTGCATTATCAACACCCTCTTCAGCAATTCTTCAGAACCTGCAAAACATGTGGAAACATGAAAACAAAAACAAAAGAAAACAGAAAGAAAAAAATAAAATAAAAGTTTAACCCTAATGACCAAAAGCCGAACAGAAGCAAGAAAAATGGTCATTATGGTTAACCAAAAAAAAAGACTCAAAACAAGTACAATCTCAGAACTATCAACAAGGATATCTAAAGAGTAAAGGCAAAAGAGACTAAAAACTCCCCTTGAAATAAATCCCAGATAAAGCCAAAACTCCCCCTAAACTCTTTTAAAAAATCGAGTAACCCAAAATTTCTCCCCCTTGTTGACAATTGAACTCATCAAGTGAGACTCAATGCACTCTAAAGAGACTCAGACACACACTCCCCCTGAAAATGCAGCTCCCCCTCAAAATATGCCATGAATGCAAATGGGGTACAGGTGGAGTGTAAAAAGCATGCTTCTCAGATATGATTGACTATAATTACAACATCTAACAGTTATAGAAAAAGACATATTGTCTAAGATACGTGACATGATCAGTGCACTAGATGATATCTAAAGAGAGTCATTAGCACGCATTTTCTGATTTTTGCAAACAAAAGCATCACCACATTTTCTAGTTGACAAGCAAAGTAAAACATGAGATGCAAAAGCTAACTGATATCTACCAAGATAAGCATTGTCCAGAACAAAGTGCTTCAGCAAACTTGTTATCCTTTTATAATTTTCAATCTTTTTCTTTTTCATTTTTGCCACAGGTTATTTGCATGTCAACCTTATGCTAACCGACCAAGTCAAGTCTAGGCCAGAACTAGACCATCAGAAGCTTGAGACATTGGTCTTGGCATACATTACACTGTCCTAGTTCATACCAAAGTGCTATGGTAAGCAGTCTAGAACAATACAATGGGACAAAGCAAACCCACCTGGATCTTTTCAATTTAAGCATAAAAAGGCATGGATTTTTCATTTTTTCTGATTTTTTCTCATTTTTATAGCACATTTTCCATGTTAAAGCATATAGATGTCCATGTTGCATATCTACATCTAAGTAAGGAACTAGCTATCATGCATGTATAAGATAGCAAAAACACTCAGCCTACACATGCTAGTTACCAGAAGCAATGGTGATCATTTTTCAATTTTAAAGCATAAAAGCCATGCATATGACAAAAATCAAACATATCATGTGAACTGAAGCAAAGCATGATCATCGACAAGTATTCAAAAGCATATACTAGCTAGAGCAAATAAAGCAGATCAATCATATAATAGAAGCAAGCTCAAAATGTGATATGTGAATATGCATGATATGAACACACACGAGAAGACTCAAGAAAAGAAGAAAGAAGAAAGAAAACTAACTCAAAATATCCTAAAAAGGATACACAACTCCCAAATCCCCTCGCAAACGCTCAAAAGTAGACTGATCTAGGGGTTTGGTAAAAATGTCAGCCAACTGCTGATGGGTATCAACATGAACAAGATCAATGACCCCTTTCTCATATTGATCCCTCAGAAAGTGAAAGTGCACATCAATATGTTTGGTTTTTTAATGAAGACATGGGTTTTTCCCTACACTAATTGCGCTGGTGCTATCACAAGACAAAGGAACTCTGGCAGGGAAGAACAACCCAAAATCCCGCAAAGTAGAAATCATCCAAACCAACTGTGAGCAGCAGCTAGCAGCAGCTACATACTCAGCCTTAGTAGTAGAAAGCGCAAATCCAAATTGTTTTCGAGAAGACCAAGATACAAGCGAAGAACTGAGAAACTAGTAAGTACCGGAAGTCGACTTGCGATCCAGCCGGCATCCACCGAAATCAGCGTCGGAAAACCCAGATAAATCAAGAGATGATGATGTAGAATAGTAAAGACCTAGATTAGGAACATAAGTAAGGTACCTGAAAATACGCTTGACAGCCTGCCGGTGAGATGCGCATGGTGAAGACTGATAACGCGTGCACAAACCCACGGCGAACTGAATGTTCTGTCTCGTCGTAGTCAAGTATAGCAGCGATCCAATCATCCCTCGATACTCTCTCTCGTTGACTTTACGTCATTCTCGTCCTTGTCTAGGCCTCCAGATGTACCCATTGGGGTCATCTGAGGCTTCAGCTCTCCACCAAAGTCAAACTTCTTCAGCATGTCCCGTGTGTACTGGCCCTAGTGGATGAAGATGTCGTACTTGGTCTGCTTGATCTAGAGCCCTAAGAAGTACTTGAGTTCACCCATGAGGCTCATCTCAAACTCGCTGTGCATCTGCTCAGAAAACTTGGACACAAGCTCATTAGTAGAACCATCAAAAATAATATCGTCCACATAAATCTGAGCAACCAATAAGTTTGAGCCAACTCTGAGCTAGAAAAGAGTTTTGCCCACAGAACCCATCATAAAACCATTCCGCAACAAAAACTGCTTTAGGCGATCATACCAAGCCCTAGGGGCTTGCTTCTAAACCTCCAACTTGAATACATGTCGAGGAAACTTAGGATTATGAAAACCGGGGGGCTGCTTAACATAAACCTCCTCTTCTATATACCTGTTCAGAAAAGCACTCTTGACATCCATTTGAAAAAGCTTAAAACCTTTAGAAGCAGCAAAGGCCAGAAGAATACGAATGGACTCAAGACGTGCAACGGGGGCGAAGGTCTCCTCAAAATCAATACACTCTTTCTGGCAAAAACCCTGTGCAACTAGTCGAGCTTTGTTGCGCACCACAACCCCATCTTCACCTTGTTTATTATTAAACACCCACTTGGTGCTTATGGTGTTGCATCTAGGTGGCAGCTCAACCAGTGTTCAAACCCGATTGCGAACAAAATTTTCAAACTCTTCTTGCATGACGTTTATCCAATTTGAATTAGAAAGAGCATGAGAAACGTCTCTGGGCTCAAAAGTGGCAACAAATGCAGACTCAGCAAACACGGCAAGAGAACCAACAGAAGAACGCAATGATCTTTTAGTAATATCACCGATGATGAGCTCTGAGGGGTGATCACGCTGAACTGCTCGGGATCCTAGGTGATCTGAAATCACCTCACCGGAGTCAGCAACTGGCACCTCTGGACTCGGCTAAGGAGGCTTGATCGAAGTAGGAGTGATTAGAGGTCCGTCCTAATCCTTAGTTGAAGTCTCAGAAGGTGTGGGGTCTATAGGCTGTGCAGAAGGCCCATCCTCATCAACAGCAACAGTGTCATCATCTTCCTCGAAGATGGACTCTCCAAGCTCATCTTCTCCAGAAAGCTCAAAAGGAGTCAGCGAAGGCATGGACTTATCAAAAGAAACCTCACACGTATCGACAAGCTGCTGAGAGTCGAGGTTCCAAACACGAAAGCCTCGAGAATGCAAAGCATAACCAAGAAAGACTCCATCCCAGCAGCGAGACTCAAACTTGTCTAAATGCCCTCCCTTCTAAATCACAAAGCACTTGCATCCAAACGCTCACAAGTGACTCACCTTGGGCTGTCTGCCAAACCACAGCTCATACGATGTCTTACCTAAGTAAGCTCTACGAAAAATGTGGTTGGCCAGATAACAAGCTGTGTTCATGGCTTCAGCACAAAAGCACCTAGGAGTCCTATGCTCATCGAGAATCATCCTGGCCATCTCGACTAGCGTGTGGTTCTTTCATTCCACAACGCCATTCTGTGGGGGAGTGTAAGGGGCAGAAAACTAATGATCAAGACCCTGATCACTACAAAAGCTGACGAACTGAGAGTTCCTAAACTCAGAGCCATTGTCCAAATGAATTTCTCACATCCGACCATTGTTCTCATTCTTCAGCTTCATAATCAGGTCATGAACAAACTAAAAAGCCTCATCCTTAGACTCCAGAAAGAAAACCCACGAGAATCGAGAAAAATTGTCAACTATCACAAGCACGTACCACTTCCCACCGACTGAGCATACTCGAGTTGGACCAACTGTATCCATGAGTAACAGCTCTCCCAGGTACGAAGTCATCACTTGAGTCACAGGTGCATGAGAAGCGGCAACCCTTTTCCCATGATGATAGGGATAGCAAACTAGATCCTTCTCCATCTTAAGCTTGGGCAATCCTCGGATAAGGTCCATAGAGCTCAATCTGACAAGCAAATCAAAGCTCAAATGACCTAACCTCCTATGCCACTTCTAGAGCTCAAAGGAGGATCCAGCAATCAAACAGCGAGAAGGGCCAGAAGAACTAGAGAAATCAATACAAAAAACCTTACCGAAGGATAAGATCTGGCAAACCAAAGATCCTCTAGAATCAACAATAAAATACATGCCCTTCTTAAAGCGAACCTCTAAACCATCCTCAAGAAGTTGCGAAACATAAATTAAATTAAAATTCAAGTTTCCAACCAAAGCAACATCCTTTAAAGAGAAATGATCAGAGATGCGAATTGACCCAATACCTTGTACCTTCCCTTGACCACTATTCCCGAAAGTGATGTACTCTTTGGAGCTCGGGGGAGTGAGGCTGGACAACCATCTACGGTGTCCCGTCATGTGGCGAGAACATCCTAAATCCATGATCCACACGTCCTCCAGTCCTCGATCCTACAAGATCAATGGTCATGAGTGGGAGAAGACGGTCCGACACTAGATCTAGCAAAGGAGCTAAACCAATATCAAGCCATCTGCTCGAAAGTAGGAAAGCAGAAGGAATCATACAAATCTGGACCAAAACGCGGCTCAAAGCGCGGTCCTCTGTTCTGCCTAAAATCACGGTCACGAGGTCCAAAGCCATATCCAGAATGACTTGGAGCTCTGCCATAACGAAATCCACCCTCCGGAGCATGGTCATGAAAGTCGTCTCCTCTACCACCACCTACAAGACATGGCCTAGCCTCTAGCCTCTCTCCACGTCGAGGAACTCTTTGTCTACCACCCTAATGGTAGAACTGCTCCTGCCCACCTTGAGCTCTCTCTACTCTCTCAACCTGCTTCCTCCTGAAGCAAAACTCCTCAAGATGCCCGTCTCTCTGACAAAACTGACAGTGATAGGTAGGCTTCTTGGGATGTGGTTGAGGCTTGGGGTTCTTAGGCTTGGTGGTGTTGGATGTAGATTCTTTGGTGTGAGAGGGTCTAGGTAAAGAGTCAAGAGAAGTGTGGAGAGGTTTAGGCTTTGGGACCCAGATTTGGTTCTTGGGTGGAGCTTTAAGTTGTTCTTGGAACACTCCATCCTTGGGCTGACAAACCTGAAAAGACTCAGCGGAGTGAGTCTTGTGTTGTAGCAATTGTGTTAGCTACAGCACAGGTTTTGTATGTGTGTATATGATAGGTAGAATGAACCTCGATGGGTTCTCTTAGAGTGAGAAAGGGTTTATACTGGTTCGGGCCTCCCCTAGGGGATAATAGCCCTACGTCCAGTTTGTGGTGGATTTGGCATGGTATGCCTTGGTGTGGAGAGAAGAATTCCAGGGTCTCAAGGCCTCCTGGAGCGTGTGTCCCGTTACAAGGGCTTTGCCCGGGGGGAAAAGGAGCTAGCTATGGTACAAAAGTGCTTTACAGCCTTGCAGACGTGTCAGGTAATGTCACATCTTGACCAGCTAGACGACAAACTATGGGCAGAGGGGCCCCTGGTACGACTTATGTACTGTAGCGGGGCTCTTCTGGGTTCGGAGTAGGGCCGGAGCCCCGAATCCGGGGCTCCGAACCAGGGCTCCGAACTGGGGCCTTCGAGCCGGGGCCTCCAAACTGGGGCCCTCCGAACCGGGGCCCTCCGAACTGGGGCCTCCGAACTGGGGCCTCTGAACTGGGCCCTCCGAACTAGGGGCTCTCCGAACCGGGGCCTTCGAACCGGGGCCTCCGAACCGGGCCCTCCGAACCAGGGGCTCCGAACTGGGGGCTCTCCGAACCGGGGCCTCCGAACCGGGGCCCTCCGAACCGGGGGTTCCGAACTGGGGCCATCCGAACTAGGGCCCTCCGAACTAGGGCCTCCGACTGGAGAGGGTCCGGAGACTAGCTCTGAAGAGCTCCGAAGGGAGCTCGAAGGCTAACTCCAAACAGGGCTCGAAGGCTAATTCCAAAGAAGGCCCGAAGGCTGGCTTCGAAGTTAGCCTAAGACATAGCTTCCGGCGGCCTTCAGGGGATCTCGAGGGCTTTGCCCCGGAGGGCTCCGAAGGACTTCGCTCCAGAGGGCTTCGACGGGGTCCTGGGGCTTCACCCGTACAAGCTCTAGCATAAACCTTGAGACTTGGGAACAGTTTCTTGGGGAGGAAACAGGCTTCGATAGTGTTGGGCTCTGGGCCGAAGGCTGTCGGAGGCTGATGTCATTTGTCCCCTGTTCAGGGGAAATATATTCCCCCAACAGTAGCCCCTCACGTGTAGGCCTTCGGAACGAAGGGGTGCGCGCGCCCTTGGGACAAATGACCTGAAAATTACAACTTCGGATAAAACATGCCTTCGGAGCTTGGGCCGAAGGTGACTTCGAAAACCGCAGGTAATAAATGCCTGCGCCAGCTGTCAGAACGACCTCGGGGAGCCCATACGGCTCTGCAACGGCTAGAAAACTTACCGTTACCCTGCGCTGGGCCGCTTTGCCTTTGACGGAGGCCCACTCGGCAGTGGGTTCGGCCCACGACCGTCGGAATTCTTACCGCCTATAAATAGGGGTTTACCGCGTGCGGCTTCGGCACGCTCTCATTTGCTTCCTTCTCATTGTCTTACAACCTTCGCTCTCTTCTCATCTTTGGCTTCGCGCGGAGTGCCCTTCGCTAGCTTCTAGCCCCTCGCGCCGAAGCCCCACCAAAATGCCGAAGAAGGCAGTGGCGAAGCCTTTGGTCTTGAGCTCAAGCTCGGGCTCTGCCCAAATGCAGGCAGCGGCGGCTGCGGCAGCGAAGCCTACACCCAGGCGACTAGGGCCGAGGGACCTTCGGACGCCCTCCGACAAATTTGAACAGACGATGGAGATGAGGGCCTCGATTTCTACGGAGGAGTCCGTCCGGAGGGCCCGTGAAGGGAGGATTGCGGCAAAGATCCAGCTAAGAGTCCCAGAGAAGTAGGAGGCCATGCCGAGGCCCCACGCTGACGAAGTGGTTGTGTTCGAGGCCTTCTTCGAAGCCGGCCTCGGGCTGCCAGCAGTCGGGATGCTGAGCGAAGTCTTGAGGGCTTACAACCTCGAGCTTCCTCAACTCTTGCCCAATGTCGTGGCGAGGCTTGCTGTCTTCGAATGGGCCATGAGGGCCGAAGGCTGCGATGGTCGCGCGGACGTCTTCGTCGCCCTTCATGACGCCAACTGTCAGCCGAAGCCGAGGGAGGGGACAGACCGCATCAAAAGGGCGCTGGCCTTCGGCAGCGCAAACTTCCAGCTCAGGAGGGAGTTCCAGGATGCCTTCCCGGCGAGGGCTGTGAACAACAAGTGGTACTCGAAGTGGAATCAGGAATGGTTCTATGCCTCCGTTGGCGTGAACTCTCCCCTTCGGAGTACCAACGCCCACATCTTATACCGACGCGAAGGGGTGGTGAAGACCAGCGAGGACACCCTTCGCTCGAGGATCTTGCTTCTTCGGAGGGTGGCGGCGAAGATGAGCATGAGGGACCTCGCAGAGGAGTTCATCACCCTCCGACTCAGCCCCCTCGCGCGCTCTTGGCCGGAGGGGCTCTTCCAGGCTTCGGGCCAAGGGGAACTTCACGAGTTGGCCTTCGACAGCTTCTGTAAGGCTTCAACTCTTTTCACTTTCATACTTCGCAAAAACTTCATTCTGACTTGAACTTTTATGAAGCCCACCTCGAAATGAGGACTCCGGAGGAGGCCATTGCGGTGGCGGAGCGCGTCATTGGGACTCCGACACCTGAGGAGCAGGCCCAGCGCCTTGCTCTGGTGGGGTCTTGGGAGCATTGGAATAGGGTATGGACCTCGCTTGGCCTTGAGGCGTTCCCTGCTTGCCGGACTTCTCCCACCCCAAGAGGAAGAAGGGTGAGGACGAGCCTGAGACTTCGAGGGCTCGGCCGGAGGTCCCTGCGAGCGAGGTCCCTACTCCGGAGGAGGTAGCAGCATAGCCCGCAAGCATTCCAGCTACCGAGAAGGCAGCGAAGGCTCCGGCGGCGGAGACCGACGCCCCTACTCTGGTCACCGAGAAGGTGGCAGAGTCCTCGATGGCGATGACTTCGAGCGTGAAGGCCGACACGCCAGCCTGCGGTGAAGGGATTGAGGGACGCACATCGCCACCCTTTCCCTCGACGAAATCTCTGACGAAGGTAAATCCTTCTAACAATCTTTTCTTCAATGTGTGGATCTTGACTTGGTCTTTTTGCAGAGGATGCCGATGCGAGGCCCACCGCGGCGAGGCTGGTATACAGAGCTGGACCGAAGCCCGCCGCGGCGGAGCCAACAGAGGCTTCGAGCAGCAGTGGCAGCAGCAGCAGCGGCAGTGATTCGGAGTCCAAAGGCTCTTCGTCTGAAGAAGATGGAGGCAGTGGTGGTGGCGAAGGGAACCTTCGAAGCGACGAGGAGGTCGACGTGGTTGGCCTAAACCATGCTTCGCCGAAGCCTGCGCAGGTGGCCGCGGCAGAGGATATGGTCCATCCCTTCTAGCCGAAGGGTGCCGTGACGGAGGTGGCAATCAATAGCTTCCGCGAGAGCTGCGCAGCTGTGGAGGCAGGGGACTTGGTGGCTCAACTTAGCCACTTGAACCCCACGGAGCTCTTCATCAGCGCGAAAGAAGCCCTCGTGCGGGTGAGCGGAGCCCTTTGCATCCTTCGAACTATATTTTAGCCTTCGATCAATACTTATGATTTCTTGAATTATTGCAGGCCATCGCACTGAACGCAGAAGCTTTGACTTCTGCAGACAGGCGGATGGAGCGACTGTCAGAGGAGAAGGAGGCCCTTCGACGCCAAGTCTCGGTGGAAACCGAGAGGCGAAGGTGGGCTGAGGCTTCGGCTGCTGAAGCAGAGGTGGCGAAGGCTGAGGCCAACAAGGCTAAGGAAGCCTTGGCCTCGGAAATGGTTCGGCTCCGCACGGAGCTCAAGGCTTCAAAGGATGCCGAGGCTCGGCAGGCGAAGGAGAACGCTCCTGCAGCCGCCGCCAGGCTCCGCGGATGTCCAGCGGAGGCGTCACCAAGTGCTGGCCCTCGAAGGCCACCGGGGTCATGGAGGTTGCTGCCTGGAGGTGGTGCAAGCAATCCTCGACCTCTAGAAGGCCCTACAACTTCGCCGATCCAAAGCACCTGCCCCACCGGACAGGTCTTCGACATCGACACCTCCGCCTCCGAAGGTGTAGATCTCCTTAGGCTTCTTTGTAACACTTAGCTGCAGGCTTGTACAAACTTTATCAGCTGTGGGCTCAGCCTCCGAATGTTGACTTCGAAGTGCTTGAGGACTCTGAAGAACTTCGACAGGTGTGGGCAGTCCTCGCAGTAGCTAGGTCCGAAGGCCCCCCTCGGTTTAAGCTTCCGAGGGGGCCTAGCGGTGAAGCCATCTCCGAAGTAGCTCAGGATTTGCTAGCCGCTGTGAAGGCGGAGCCCCTTCAGAGTTCTTTGTTTTTGCCTTCACGAATGGCCTTAGCAGGCGATGAAGCCTTAGACTTCTCTGCCTTCGACACGGCACCGCCTACTTTGCTAACTCATAGCGACCTGCAAAATGGAAGACGAGGTCTGCGGGCTTCGGAGCCTGGACGAGCCGGACGTGGGAGAGCAGGCTCCGACGAGGCCTCGTCCAGTCGAGGGGGCCCTGGCCGAAAGAAAGGCAAGCGAGGGTTGGGACCTCGCACTCGATTCTTCTTAGGCTTAGATACAGACTATACGTAGTTTTGGAGTCGAAGTACATTTGTAACATACTTCTCAATTATTATTCAATGGAGTTTATTTGTATTTGCATACTACGTCTGTATGCTTCGCATTGTTTGATGGCTTTGAATGTTTCAGCTTGTCACGCTCGTACTGCGTATGATATTCGCACACCTCGCATACATGCTTCCCCCTTGCTCGTGGCAGCTAGGGACTTAGCCGTTGTTGGTGCGGGCAAAATAAAAAATGCGACGGGGTGCGCCTTTATGGCGGCTTCGGATGCTTGAGATGTATTGAGCGAAGGCCTCTTTTTGGGCTTCGACCACGTTAATTTGGAGCGGAGCAAGGCTTCGGCGTAGCCAAATTAGGCGGAGCATGCTTCGGCATGCCAAGATTTGGATGTTGTGCGTGAGCAAGGCTCCAAAACGCACTCAGATTTTAAGTGAAGCATGGCTTCGGCATGCTTAGGCGTATATTAGATTGGACACGCGAAGCAAGGCTTCGGAGCATGTTTGGATAGCGAAGCAAGGCTTCTGAGCTTGATTCTGTAATGAAAATGGATATTTGGTGTGGATTCACCGAACCTATGATAATGTGAGCCACCTTCGGCTCGGAGCCACCTTCGACTCTGGGTCACCTTCGACCCTCGGATGCTTCGGGTACGGAACCCGGAATCTCTGGGATGCTTCGGGTACGGAACCCGGAATCCCTGGACACATCGGGCCAGTGGCCCGGAGTCCTTTTAGCCCACTGCTACGGGCCTGGAGGCATTGTGTAGCCTTCGGAGTGGTGCTCCGGATTTTGTTAAAGCGAAGCGAGGCTTTGCGTTTTAAATAAAGCGAGGCAAGGCTTTGTGTTTTTGGTAAGGCGAAGCATGGCTTCGGATTTTTTCAATAAGACGGGGCAGAAATTTGCTTTAAGGGCGAAGCAGGGCTTCGAACATATATCAAAGTTTTTGCGAAATTGTACATCGAAGTGGTACTTCGGATAGTGGACATACCTCGTAAAGTGACTGAAGGTTGGCATCGTAGCCCTTGGGGCTTCGACGACCTTCGGCGCATGGAGCGGAGCCCCTTTCCAGAGGGTGAGCTCCGGTATGTGAAGAGTAAGGGAAGGCGAAGAGGGCCTTCGATCAACACTCGAAGCCCCTTGCCGAAGGGTGCGCGAAGCAAGAAAGCTTCAAAGCTCCCCCCTCAGTACTTCAAGTTGCAGATAGTGGTAGAGAACTTAGCTTTTTGGACTAAGGTCCCCACGGACGGCGCCAACTGTTGTAGCAATTGTGTTAGCTACAACACTGGTTTTGTATGTGTGTATATGATAGGTAGAATGAACCTCGATGGGTTCTCTCAGAGGGAGAAAGGGTTTATACTGGTTTGGGCCTCCCCTAGGCGATAATAGCTCTACAGCCAGTTTGTGGTGGATTTGGCATGGTATGCCTTGGTGTGGAGAGAAGAATTCCAGGGTCTCATGGCCCCCTGGAGCGTGTGTCCCTTTACAAGGGCTTGGCCATGCTTTTATAGGCACACAGGCCAAAGGAAAAGACTGGGATGCCCCTCTATGAGCCCTAGGCTCATAGGGGCAAAAGGGGGAAAAGGAGCTAGCTACGGTACAAAAGTGCTTTACAGCCTTGCAGACATGTCAGGTAACGTCACATCTTGACCAGCTAGACGACAAACTATGGGCAGAGGGGTCCCTGGTATGACTTCTATACTGTCGCGGGGCTCTTCTGGGTTAAGGAGCCATGCTGAATAGCGTGGGCCTCATGGCTCCAGATGTGATGAGTCATTGTCAACGATAGTCAAAGAGGACTGAAAAGAGAGAGAAGACCTATTGCGTCTGGGCTGCGTGTGACTCAGGTACACGGGCAGCGAGCGACTGTCGGGCAGAGGGGCCGCGAAGTCGGGCTGGCCCAATCCGGGTACATGGGCTAGGAGCAGCAGAGGATCCACTAGGTTGTTGACCGGGATTGACTCAGGTACATGGGCGGTGAGCGATTGCCGGGCTGAGGGAGCTGCGGAATCGGGACGACCCAATCCGGGTACCCGGTGCGAAGACGGTGGACGCTTTGTTAGTTTCGGCGCAAAACTGACGACCGTTGATTTCGGATCTGACCGTTCTGAGGCGAAGCCGTAGCTGCTACGAAAGCTCCGCATCAGGACAAGTTACCTTTATTTAGGTTTTTACTATTTTGCCTTTAGGCCCACAGTCTGTCAGTCGAGTCTGTAAAAAATCCTAAGGGCATTTCGGTCTTTTCCATTTATTTCAGCGTCTGTAAAAACCCTAGGGGTATTTCTGCATTTTACCCATTTATTGGGCTGCCTATAAATAGGCCCCAATCCCTAGGGTTAGGGTTAACTCACTTTTTAATCTAATCATCTGAGTTCACTTTCTCCGTAGAGTTCTGGATGCATTTTGTTCTCGTGTGCGCCGCCATGTCTCTCGGCTACCACAGTTCATCATAATCGATGTTCCTCTGTTACTACTTCGTCAGGTGTTATTCTTCTTATCTCCATCGTTGAATACACTTATGTGAACTTGTTTATTCGGTGTGCCTTGATCTGTGGGCTTTCTTCTGATCGCCTGTTGTTCATCAATTTGTGGAATCTTCTGAGTAAACTAGTACTGAGAATGTGTTCGGTTTAATCTATTCTCATTTCCTCAGAAATTTCTGCTGGGTGTTTATTTCTCTGTTTTGGTAGCATGGTTCATTGTGTTACAGGCTAGACTCAGGCTAGTGATAGCCTTTCTAGCGCAGTAGCATTGCTGTGTTGTTGCCACCGAAATTTTATTTGCTAGCTTCTAGGCCTGTCATCTAGAGTTGCAGATTTGTGTTGTTTATCTTCATGGACAGACACATGCATCTGTGATATTTTTCTGAATATTTTTTTAGCTCTGTGCACTGTCATTCTTATGAACAGGTCATGTGTTCACGTTTTGGTTAAACAAATAATTCTTTCTGAACTCTGCTTTCGGCATGTCAGGTCATTGTCCCATAGTCTTGAGACTACATGTCCTATTACATGCATAGGGAACAGAAAAGAACTCAGTGCATTCGGAAAAATTGCAGTCACATGCGTGTGGGTCCCACTTCTTGCTCAGCTAGTTTTGTCTGTAGCCTATCAGCTCTACGTGCGTGTTTCTGCTTTTATCACCTGTGTCTCTTCGAAGTTTGCTGGGCTTGTGTTTGCATCAGGATATTTTTTTTTGGTGCGAAGGTACTTCGTAGCTGGTTTTTGGTCTTCGGTTTCATGACGAAGCTCATGCATTAACTTCGAACCATCTCAGTTTTTCCGAAGCAAACAGGGGCTTTGAATGTTCTAAGCATACTTCAATAGTAAAAGCAACCTTCGTCAGCTAGAACTGAACACTGTTTTATTTCGAAGATTGGCCTCGTGTCTAGTGTTTTTGACTGGGTCAGAATTCATACCGAAGATCTTAACGAAGCCCTGCAGAAAGGCAGGCTTCGTATGAATTAGTACTTGCTGGCTTCGAACATACTTCGCATATTATACATCGTCAGCAAAAGCATACTTCGACGGCTAGTACTGCATACGGCATTTCCAAAGAGTGCGGACAAACTTCGAGATCTTCAAGCCTCGCACATACACTTCGAACAGGCTTCGTCAAGTACCGAACAGGAGACAACATTGAACAGTAAGACTTTCCGTTTTATGTGCACTCAGATAAATTGCTGTGATGATCTATTTCTGTGAAGTTTAATCTGCCATGTTTTGAATGCTTTAATTAAGCAGCCTATTAGCATTGTGTTGGTGTCTTGCCGATTAGGACACCGGTTGTTATTAGGCTAGATCTTTTGAGGCTTTGTTGATCTGTTTATTTTTCGCTGTTAGTCCGTTGAGGTGCGTTGGGTGTTGGGAACAGGCCATTGATTTGCAGTGGGGTCAGCTGCTACTGCGCTTGCATGATTCCCTACGCCAAGCTAGCTATGCTCTGTTCTGATCGATAGCTGGATACCGTGCAGTTTGCAGGATCTTTTCAAGTTTTTTTATTCTATGTCTGTGTTACGTGATACAAGCATGATTTGCCATGTTCTTTATTTTTATTCATAGCTGTTGTGACTAGCTGCAGATAGCTTTGCCAGCAGGAAATATTTTATTTCGGTTTCAGAGTGTATGCACGTGATATGGCTAGCTCCGTTGTGCTGTAGTTTTGCTTGCTATCTTCGAAGAATTTCTAGCGAAGTAGTACTATCATCTGTTGGAGCATATTTTGATTCGGGTGCACAGATTTTTATTCTTTTCGTTATTCGAAGTCTCCTTCCGAAGCTTTTTGGCTGGGATCAGAGTATTTTGCCCGAAGGTTTTTATTCGAAGTCCCTTCGTTATTCGAAGTCTCCGTTACGAAGCTTTGTGACCGAAGCTATACAGCGAACCTAGTTTTCGAAGGGAAATTTTTCGAAGTTGTAGGCTTCGCAGCGAAGTCTGTTCGTAACAGTGCGAAGTATTAAATCTGACATTAGTTTTCATGTGGACCCCTCAACTCGTTTTTTTTTGCTGGCTTAAAAAAAACCCTCCTGTTGTAATCAGTGATTCAAAGTCTGTGGCTTAGTTTCTCGGATAGTCTTCGCTGTTCACATCAACAACCTCCGCATTTCAACTTCGAAGCATACTCCGTCAACCAGAGGCTTCGACACAACTTATCTGAAGCCTGGTTTCGACACTACAGGCTTAGGCACTGCAGACTTCAACACAGCAGGCTTCGTCAAGCATCTTACTGGAGACAACTTTGAATAGTAACTCCTCATCCATTTCATTTGTACTCAGTTTGAATTGCTATGATAAACTTTGATCTGCCCATGTCTTGAATGATTTGTTTATCTGCCTATTAGCACTGTGTTGGTGTTTCTTTGTCTAGGACACCAGTCGTTTTTAGGCTAGATCATTTTAGGTCTTGTTGATCTGTTTGCTTTTCCCTGCTAAGTCTGTCGAGGTGCGTTGGGGTTTGGGAGCAGGCCATTGATTCGAAAGAATTTTTTAGGCGCCCATTCACCCCCCCTCTGGTCGCTACTTTCGGTCCTACAAGTGGTATCAGAGCCTGGTTAGGGTTTTTCCATACCTTAACCGGTTCTAAACCCCAGTAGTGATCATGACGTCTCCTGGCAAGGTCCCGTCCTTGGAAGCTTATGGCTATAATTATTGGAAGACTCGCATGCGATCCTATCTCATGAGCCAAAGCTCGGACATCTGGGACATTTGCGTTCACGCTACGTTTGTCATATTGCCAGTTGCTGAGCATGGTACTCCTGGTATCATCGCTCAGCATGTGAACAATAGCAAAGCTGTGAACATCTTGTTTTCTGGTTTAGGTCCCACTGAATTTGAGCGTGTGAGCCATCTCTCCACTGCGAGAGAGATCTGGGCTACCCTCCAGGCACACCATGAGGGGACAGCCTAGGTCAAGGCTCGGCTCTATCAGACCTACCGGCGTGAATATGAGAACTTCACACAAAAGCCGGGTGAATCTGTTGAAGCGCTGTTTGGTCGTTTTCAGTCGATCATAAACAAGCTTCGGGACAACAAGGCTGAGGGTGTTCAGTTAGTCTCAGATCATGAACAGGCGCTCAAGGTTCTTCATACCTTGGACCCAAAGATCTGGGAGATCAAGGTATCCTCTATCATTGAGAGCACTTCTTATGATACCTTGACCATTTCTGATTTGTTTAGCAAGCTGAAGGCCACCGAGGTTGATACCCAGTTGAGATCAAATCTCACTGGCTCTGGATCAAAGTCTCTGGCTCTTGCTACACCTTTTGTTGATCCCTCTTCTGTGAGCTGTGATGGGTTCTCTTTGATGTCTATCACTGAGGACCAGCTTGAGTCTTTGGGAGATGATGATTTGTGTCTGTTTAACAATCGGGTGCGTCGTGTTTATGACAAAAGGATGTTCAAAAGACACGGCACAAAGACCGGATGCTTTGAGTGTGGTGATCCAGGACACTTCATCGCCGACTGCCCCAAGCGCAATGGGCACAAGAAGGGCACCGGTGGTGGCTTCCACGACTCCGGCAAGCACGACAGCTCCTCCTTCAACAAGGGCAAGCCAAAGACCAGATTTTTCAGAAAGGCCCTGAAGGACTACCGGCGAGAGAACAAGAAGCGCGACAAGACCTTCTTCGCTGAGATGGAGAAGAGCTACTCCAAGCGGTCCACGTCTTCTTCCTCTTCATCGAGCTCAAGCGATGAGGAGACCATCATCAGGAAGGGGAAGGACAAGGACGATCCAGCGGGCCTTTGCTTCATGGCCTTCGGGGACAGACCGAAGAGCCGCTCACATCAGCGCCGAAGATCCCGCAAGAGTTTCTGCTCAATGGCTCTTGGGGATAAGGAAGAGAAGGGCTCCTCCGATGACTCCGACGATGACGACAATGAAAAGGTATCATCTTATGAACGCGAAATCGTTGATTTACTTGAAAGCAATCGTCAGGAGTTAAAATATCGGGAAAAACTGCTTAGAGGGGCTAAGAAGAGGATAGATGAGTTAGAGAGTGAGCTTGCCGTGGCCAACGGCATAATTGAGAGTCTATCTTCTTCCCCTTGCTTGGGTGATAGCAGTGAGTGCCCAAAGTGTGAGGTGCTTCTGTGTGACCTGTCGACTCTGAAGTCCAGGTACACAGAAAGAGTTGATGAGAGGGACGCTTTAGCCACTGAGCTTGAAAGCGCTCAGCTGGAGCTAAAAGATGCTCAAGCCACTGTCGTTCTACCCTGTGCTGATTGCCCATCTCATCTTGCTAGTTTAGCTGAGCTGAAAGCCAAGGGCGATAAGCATCTAGGTGATTTGGAGAGAATGAGAGCTGAGCTTGTGCAGACTAGGCTAGAGCTTGAGACATTGTCAGTTCCACCCACTGTCTGTGAGAACTGTCTGTCTCTTAGACTTGAGTTGATTAAGCTAAAAGCCGAGAAGTCTGTCCAGGTAGATAGTGAGTGTGAGACCTGCTTGTCTCAGGTGGAGGTACTAGCATCCTTGAGAGAGGAGCTAGCTGATTCTCAGAATGAGAACTTTTACCTCCGATGTATCCTGAGTTGGATCAGTGCCAGGGAGCCACAGCTCGGCATGATGATCCATCAGTTCAAGAGGCAGGATGGGTTTGGGGTAGGTTATACCTACACCAAGGCTGACTTTGAGAATGCCATTAGCCGGGCAGTGGAGTGGAGTAAAATGACTCCAGAGCAGAGATATCCCAAGACCCGTTCCACTGAGTCTTCCCAGGCTTGTCAGCCCAAGGATGGAGTGATCCATGAACCACCCAAAGCTCCACCCAAGAAACCCATCTGGATTCCAAAGCCCAAACTCCTCCACACTTCTCTAGACTCTCTTCCTGGACCCTCTCAACCCAAGAAGACTACACCGAACACCACTAAGCCCAAGAACCCCAAGCCTCAACCACATTCCAAGAAGCCCACTTACCATTGCGAGTATTGTCAGAGAGACGGGCATCTTGCGGAGTTTTGCTTCAGGAGGAAGCGGGTTGAGAGAGCAGAGCGTGCTCGTGGTGGTCAGGAGCAGTTCTACCAGCAGGGTGGTAGACTGAGAGTTCCTCGACGCGGGGAGAGGCTGGAGGCCAGGCCGCGTCGTTTAGGTGGTGGTAGGGGAGACGGCTTTCTTGCCCGTGCTCCAGATGGTGGTGTTCGTTCCGGCAGAGCTCCAGGCCGTTTTGGCTACGGTCCTGGACCTCGTGGCCGAGGTTTTAGGCAGAACCAAGGACCGCGCTTTGAGCCGCGTTTTGGTCCAAACTTTTCCGATGATTTCCGCTTTCCGTCTTTTGAGCAGATGGCTCGACACTGGTTAGCTCTTTTGCTAAACCCGGTGCCGGACCATTTGCTCCCACTTACAACCACTGATTGTGCAGGATCGGGGACTGGAGGACGTTTGGATCATGGACTCAGGATGCTCTCGCCACATGACGGGACATCGCAGATGGTTCTCCAGTCTCACTCCCCCAAGCTCCAAAGAGTACATCACCTTCAGGAACAGTGGTCAAGGGAAAGTAAGTGGCATTGGCTCAATTTGCATTTCAGACCATTTTTCTTTGAAGAACGTTGCTTTGGTTGGAAACTTGAACTTCAATTTGATTTATGTTTCGCAACTACTTGAGGATGGTTTGGAGGTGCGTTTTAAGAAGGGCAATTCTTCTGTATTTGATTCTAGAGGGTCTTTGATTTGCCAGATCTTACCTTTCGGTAAAGTTTTTCGGATTGACTTCTCTAGTTCTTTTGGCCCTTCTCGTTGTTTGATTGCTGGATCCTCCTCTGAGCTCTGGAAGTGGCATAGGAGGTTAGGTCATTTGAGTTTTGACCTGCTAGTCAGGTTGAGCTCTATGGACCTCATCCGAGGATTGCCCAAGCTTAAGATGGAGAAGGATCTAGTTTGCCATCCCTGTCGTCACGGGAAAATGGTTGCCGCTTCTCACTCACCTGTGACTCAGGTGATGACTTCGTATCCGGGCGAGCTGTTACACATGGACACTGTCGGTCCAGCTCGGGTACGCTCAGTCGGTGAGAAGTGGTACGCACTTGTGATTGTTGACGATTTTTCTCGATTCTCGTGGGTTTTCTTTTTGGAGTCTAAGGATGAAACTTTTCATTTTGTTCATGACCTGATTTTGAAGCTGAAGAATGAGAACAATGGTCGGATGCGAGCAATTCGCTCTAACAATGGCTCTGAGTTCAAGAACTCTCAGTTCGTCAGCTTCTGCAGTGATCAGGGTCTTGACCATCAGTTTTCTGCTCCTTACACTCCCCCACAGAATGGCGTTGTGGAACGAAAGAACCGCACGCTAGTCGAGATGGCCAGGACGATGCTCGATGAGCACAGGACTCCTAGGCGCTTTTGGGCTGAAGCCATGAACACGGCTTGCTATCTGGCCAACCGCATTTTTCTTAGAGCTTACCTAGGTAATACCTCATATGAGTTGCGGTTTGGCAGACAGCCCAAGGTGAGCCACTTGCGAGCATTTGGCTGCAAGTGCTTTGTGCTCAAGAAGGGAGGGCATTTGGACAAGTTTGAGTCTCGTTGCTGGGATGTGTTTTTCTTGGTTACGCTTTGCATTCTCGAGGCTTCCGTGTTTGGAACCTCGATTCCCAGCAGCTTGTCGAGACTTGTGAGGTTTCGTTTGATGAGTCCTTGCCTTCTTTGAATCCTTCTTTTGAGCTTTCTGGTGATGGTGAGCTTGGAGAGTCCATCTTCGAGGAAGATGAGGATACTCCAGCTGCTGATGAGGGTGGGCCTTCTGCACCTCCTGCAGAGCCCACACCTTCTGAGACTTCGACTAAGGACGAGGGCGGACCTCTGATCACTTCTTCAACTTCGATCGAGCCCCCTCAGTCGAGTCCAGAGGTGCCAGCTGCTGACTCCGGTGAGGTGACTTCAGATCACCAGGGATCCCGAGCAGTTCAGCATGATCACCCCTCAGAGCTCATCATCGGTGATGTGTCTACAAGAACTTTGCGATCGTCTGTTGACTCTCTTGCTGTGTTTGCTGAATCTGCTTTTGTTGCATCTTTTGAGCCCAAAGACATTTCTCATGCTCTTTCTGACTCGAACTGGATTAATGCCATGCAAGAAGAGCTTGAGAATTTTGTCCGCAATCGGGTTTGGACTCTAGTAGAGCTGCCACCAGGATGCAACCCCATAGGCACCAAGTGGGTGTTCAAGAACAAGCAAGGTGAAGATGGGGTTGTGGTGCGCAATAAAGCTCGACTAGTTGCCCAGGGTTTCTGCCAGAAGGAAGGTATTGATTTTGAAGAAACTTTCGCCCCTGTTGCCCGTCTTGAGTCCATTCGCATTCTTTTAGCTTTTGCCGCTTCGAAGGGTTTTAAGCTTTTTCAAATGGACGTCAAGAGTGCTTTTCTGAACGGGTACATAGAGGAGGAGGTTTATGTTAGGCAGCCCCCCGGTTTTGAGAACCCCAAGTTTCCTCGACATGTTTTTAAGCTGCAGAAAGCTTTATACGGGTTAAAGCAAGCCCCCAGGGCTTGGTATGACCGGTTAAAGCAGTTTTTGTTGGGGAAGGGCTTTGTGATGGGTTCTGTGTATAAGACTCTCTTCTTGCTCAGAGATGCTTCAGATTTTTAGTCGCTCAAATATACGTGGACGATATTATCTTTGGCGGTACTACTAATGATCTTGTGTCCAAGTTTTCTGAGCAGATGCACAGTGAGTTTGAGATGACCCTCATGGGTGAGCTCAAGTACTTTCTAGGGCTCCAGATCAAGCAGACCAAGGACGGCACCTTCATCCACCAGGGTAAGTATACTCGGGATATGTTGAAGAAATTCGACTTTGGTGGAGAGCTGAAGCCTCAGATGACCCCAATGGGTACATCTGGGGGCCTAGACAAGGACGAGAGCGGCGTCAAGGTCAATGAGAGAGAGTTTCGAGGGATGATTGGTTCGCTGTTATACTTGACGGCGACGAGGCCAGACATACAGTTCGCTATGGGACTGTGCGCGCGCTTCTAGTCTTCACCACGCGCGTCTCATCGGCAGGCTGTCAAGTGCATCTTCAGGTATCTTACTTATGCGCCTGATCTTGGTCTTTATTATTCAGCATCATCATCTCTTGATTTGTCTGGCTTTTCGGACGCTGACTTTGGTGGGTGCCGGTTGGATCGCAAGTCGACTTCCGGTACCTGCCAGTTTCTTGGTTTGTCTCTTGTGTCTTGGTCGTCACGAAAGCAATCTGGAGTTGCTATTTCGACCACAGAGGCTGAGTATGTAGCTGCTGCTAGCTGCTGCTCACAGTTGGTTTGGATGATTTCCACTCTCCGAGATTTTGGGTTGTTCTTTCCCACCAGAGTTCCCTTGTTTTGTGACAGCACCAGTGCAATTAGTGTAGGAAAAAACCCATGTCTCCATTCAAAAACCAAACACATTGATGTGCGCTTTCACTTTTTGCGGGATCAATATGAGAAAGGTGTCATTGACCTTATTCATGTTGATACCCATCATCAGTTGGCTGACATTTTACCAAACCCCTAGATCAGTCTACATTTGAGCGTTTACGAGGGGATTTGGGTGTTGTGTATCCTTTCTAGGATATTTTGCGTCAGTTTTCCTTCTTCTTTACTCTTTTCTTGAGTCCTTTTGTGTGTGTTCATACCATACATATTCACATATCACACTTTTGAGCCTGCTTCTGTTATATGATTGAACTGCTTTACTTATTCTAGCTGGTACATGCTTTTGCTTACTTGTCGATGATCATGCTTTGCTTCAGTTCATTTGATATGTCTGATATCTGTCATATGCATGGCTTTTACACTTTAAACTTGAAAAATGATCACCATTGCTTCTGGTAACTAGCATGTGTAGGCTGAGTGCTTTTGCTATCTGTTACATACCTTGTAGCTAGTTCCTCACATAGATGCAGATATGCAACTTGGACATCTTTATGCTTTAACATGGAAAATATGCTATAGAAATGATAAAAATCAAAAATGAATGAAAATTCCATGCCTTTTTATGCTTGAGTTGAAAAGATCCAAGTGGGTTTGCTTTGTCGCATTGCATTGTTCTGGACTGCTTACCATAGCACTTTGGTATGAACTAGGACAGTGTAGTGTATGCCAAGACCAATGTCTTAAGCTTCCGATGGTCCAGTTCTGGCCTAGGCTTGACTTGGTCGGTTAGCATAAGGTTTGACATGCAAATAACCCTTGGCAAAAATGAAAAAGGAAAATGAAAAAGCCTGAAAATTAAAAAGACAACAAGTTTGCTGAAGCACTTTGTTTTGGACAATGCTTATCTTGGTAGATATCAGTTAGCTTCTGCATCTCATGTTTTACCTCGCTTGTTAACTGGAAAATGTGGTGATGCCTTTGTTTGCAAAAACTGAAAAATGCGTGCTAATGACTTTCTTTAGATATCATCTGTTGCACTGATTATGCCATGTGTCTTTTGCTATACTTGTTAGATGTTGTAATTGCAGTCAATCATATCTGAGAAGCATGCTTTCTACACTCCACCCGCACCCCAGTTGCATTCATTGCATATTTTGAGGGGGAGTTACATTTCAGGGGGAGTCTGCGTCTTAGGGTGCTTGATGAGTTCACTTGTCAACAAGGGGGAGAATTTTGGTATAAGAGTTTAAGGGGGAGTTTTGGCTTTCTCTGGGATTTGTTTCAGGGGGAGTTTTTGTCTCGTTTGTGCTTACTCTTTTGATATCCTTGTTGATGTTTCTGAGACTGCACTCATTTTGAGCTTTTACTTTTGGTTAACCATAATGACCGTTTCTTGCTTTTGTTCGGCTTTTGGTCATTAGGGTTAAACTTTTACTTTATTTTCTTCTTCTCTGTTTTCTTGTGTTTTGTTTTCGTGTTTCCACTGTTGTTCATAGGTACTGAAGAGCAGATGAAGTGAAGTGTTGACTATGCACTCATCAAGGGGGAGATTGAGGAGCCATGCTGAATAGCGTGGGCCTCATGGCTCCAGATGTGATGAGTCATTGTCAACGATAGTCAAAGAGGACAGAAAAGAGAGAGAAGACCTGCTGCGTCTGGGCCGCGTGTGACTCAGGTACACGGGTAGCGAGCGACTGTCGGGCAGAGGAGGCCGTGAAGTCGGGCTGGCCCAATCCAGGTACATGGGCTAGGAGCAGTAGAGGATCCACTGGGTTGTTGACCGGGATTGACTCAGGTACACGGGCGGCGAGCGATTGCCGGGCTGAGGGAGCTGCGGAATCGGGCCGGCCCAATCCGGGTACCCTGTGCGAAGACGGTGGACGCTTTGTCAGTTTCGGCGCAAAACTGATGACCGTTGATTTCGGATCTGACCGTTCTGAGGCGAAGCCGTAGCTGCTACGAAAGCTCCGCATCAGGACAAGTTACCTTTATTTAGGTTTTTACTATTTTGCCTTTAGGCCCACAGTCTGTCAGTCGAGTCTGTAAAAAACCTAAGGTCATTTCGGTCTTTTCCATTTTTATTTAGCGTCTGTAAAAAACCCCAGGGGTATTTCTGCATTTTACCCATTTATTGGGCTGCCTATAAATAGGCCCCAATCCCTAGGGTTAGGGTTAACTCACTTTAATCTAAACACCAGAGTTCACTTTCCCCATCTTTTGTTCCTGTCCATTTCGTGTTCACTGTGAGAGCCGCCGCCGTTGTTTTTTTTTCTCTCCTGTTCTTCTCGAGCTCAACAGGATTTATGTCCTTGGCTTAGCGGGAATACACGGATGCAGTTCTACAGTCGTCACGCCATAAATTTATTCACTGATTGCCTTGCTTTGCGTGCCTGGTATGTTTATCGGTGTTAAAATCTCCGCCAATGCATGCTTGTTTTGTTTTTCACTATGAGTTCATTTATTGTTTTTCTGAGATTTCAGCACAACATATGAGTTCCTTCTCTCTCGTGCACGTTTTCTTTGGCTGCTGTTTTATTTAATGAATAGATAGAACAGCCAGCTTGCATTTTTTATTGAAGCTAGATAATGGCCTGCAGTTTGCAGTGGGGTCAGCTGCTACTGCGCTTGCATGATTCCCTACGCCAAGCTAGCTATGCTCTGTTCTGATCGATAGCTGGATACCGTGCAGTTTGCAGGATCTTTTCAAGTTTTTTTATTCTATGTCTGTGTTACGTGATACAAGCATGATTTGCCATGTTCTTTATTTTTATTCATAGCTGTTGTGACTAGCTGCAGATAGCTTTGCTAGCAGGAAATATTTTATTTCGGTTTCAGAGTGTATGCACGTGATATGGCTACCTCCGTTGTGCTGTAGTTTTGCTTGCTATCTTCGAAGAATTTCTAGCGAAGTAGTACTATCATCTGTTGGAGCATATTTTGATTCGGGTGCACAGATTTTTATTCTTTTCGTTATTCGAAGTCTCCTTCCGAAGCTTTTTGGCTGGGATCAGAGTATTTTGCCCGAAGGTTTTTATTCGAAGTCTCTTCGTTATTCGAAGTCTCCGTTACGAAGCTTTGTGACCGAAGCTATACAGTGAACCTAGTTTTCGAAGGGAAATTTTTCGAAGTTGTAGGCTTCGCAGCGAAGTCTGTTCGTAACAGTGCGAAGTATTAAATCTGACATTAGTTTTCATGTGGACCCCTCGACTCGTTTTTTTTTGCTGGCTTAAAAAAAACCTTCCTGTTGTAATCAGTGATTCAAAGTCTGTGGCTTAGTTTCTCGGATAGTCTTCGCTGTTCACATCAACAACCTCCGCATTTCAACTTCGAAGCATACTCCGTCAACCAGAGGCTTCGACACAACTTCTCTGAAGCCTGGTTTCGACACTACAGGCTTAGGCACTGCAGACTTCAACACAGCAGGCTTCGTCAAGCATCTTACTGGAGACAACTTTGAATAGTAACTCCTCATCCATTTCATTTGTACTCGGTTTGAATTGCTATGATAAACTCTGATCTGCCCATGTCTTGAATGATTTGTTTATCTGCCTATTAGCACTGTGTTGGTGTTTCTTTGTCTAGGACACTGGTCATTTTTAGGCTAGATCATTTTAGGTCTTGTTGATCTGTTTGCTTTTCCCTGCTAAGTCTGTCGAGGTGCGTTGGGGTTTGGGAGCAGGCCATTGATTCGAAAGAATTTTTTAGGCGCCCATTCACCCCCCCTCTGGTCGCTACTTTCGGTCCTACACTCTTCATCGAGCTCAAGCGATGAGGAGATTGTCATCAGGAAGGGGAAGGACAAGGACGATCCGGCAGGCCTCTGCTTCATGGCCTTCGGGGAGAGACCGAAGAGCCGCTCACATCAGCGCCGAAGATCCCACAAGAGCTTCTGCTCAATGGCTCTTGGGGATAAGAAAGAGAAGAGCTCCTCCGATCACTCCGATGACGACGACAACGAAAAGGTATCATCTTATGAATGTGAAATTGTTGATTTACTTTAAAGCAATCGTCAGGAGTTAAAATATCGGGAAAACTGCTTAGAGGGGCCAAGAAGAGGATAGATGAGTTAGAGAGTGAGCTTGCCGTAGCCAACGGCAGGATTGAGAGTCTATCTTCTTCCCCTTGCTTGGGTGATAGCAGTAAGTGCCCAAAGTGTGAGGTGCTTCTGTGTGACCTATCGACTCTGAAGTCCAGGTACACAGAAAGGGTTGATGAGAGGGACGCTTTGGCCACTGAGCTTAAAAGCGCTCAGCTGGAGCTGAAAGATGCTCAAGCCACTGTCGTCGTACCCTGTGCTGATTGCCCATCTCATCTTGCTACTTTAGCTGAGCTGAAAGCCAAGGGCGATAAGCATATGGGTGATTTGGAGAGAATGAGAGCTGAGCTTGCGCAGACTAGGCTAGAGCTTGAGACATTGTCAGTTCACCCACTATCTGTGAGAACTGTCTGTCTCTTAGACTTGAGTTGATTAAGCTAAAAGCCAAGAAGTCTGTCCAAGTAGATAGTGAGTGTGAGACCTGCTTGTCTCAGGTGGAGGTTCTAGCATCCTTGAGAGAGGAGCTAGCTGATTCTCAGAATGAGAACTTTTACCTCCGGTCTATCCTGAGTTGGATCAGTGACAGAGAGCCACAGCTCGGCATGATGATCCAGCAGTTCAAGAGGCAGGATGGGTTTGGGGTAGGTTATACCTACACCAAGGCTGACTTTGAGAGTGCCATTAGCCGGGCAATGGAGTGGAGTAAAATGACTCCTGAGCAGAGATATCCCAAGACTCCCTCCACTGAGTCTTCCCTGGCTAGTCAGCCCAAGGATGGAGTAATCCATGAACAGCCCAAAGCTCCACCCAAGAAGCCCATCTGGGTTCCAAAGCCCAAATACCTCCACACTTCTCTTGACTCTCTTCCTGGACCCTCTCAACCCAAGAAGCCGACACCAAACACCACTAAGCCCAAGAATCCCAAGCCTCAACCACATCCCAAGAAGCCCACCTATCATTGTGAGTACTGTCAGAGAGATGGTCAGGAGGAAGCGGGTTGAGAGAGTAGAGCGTGCTCGTGATGGTCAGGAGCAGTTCTACCAGCTGGGTGGTAGACTGAGAGATCCTCAACGCGGGGAGAGGCTGGAGGCCAGGCCGCGTCGTGTAGGTGGTGGTAGAGGAGACGGCTTTCTTGCCTGTACTCCAGTTAGTGGTGTTCGTTCCGGCAGAGCTCCAGGCCATTTTGGCTACGGTCCTGGACCTCGTGGCAGAGGTTTTAGGCAGAACCGAGGACCGTGCTTTGAGCCGCGTTTTGGTCCAAACTTTTCTGATGATTTCTGCTTTCCGTCTTTTGAGCAGATGGCTCGACACTGGTTTAGCTCTTTTGCTAACCCCGGTGCCGGACCATTTGCTCCCACTTACAACCACTGATTGTGCAGGATCGGGGACTGGAGGACGTTTGGATCATGGACTCAGGATGCTCTCGCCACATGACGGGACATCGCAGATGGTGAGGAGCCATGCTGAATAGCGTGGGCCTCATGGCTCCAGATGTGATGAGTCATTGTCAACGATAGTCAAAGAGGACAGAAAAGAGAGATGATCTGCTGCGTCTGGGCCGCGTGTGACTCAGGTACACTTGCAGCGAGCGACTGTCGGGCAGAGGAGCCACGAAGTCGGGCTGGCCCAATCCGGGTACATGGGCTAGGAGCAGCAGAGGATCCACTGGACTGTTGACCGGGATTGACTCAGGTACACGGGCGGCGAGTGATTGCCGGGCTGAGGGAGCCGCGGAATCAGGCCGGCCCAATCCGGGTACCCGGTGCGAAGACGGTGGACGCTTTGTCAGTTTCGGCGCAAAACTGACGACCGTTGATTTCGGATCTGACCATCCTGAGGCGAAGCCGTAGCTGCTACGAAAGCCCCGCATCAGGACAAGTTACCTTTATTTAGGTTTTTACTATTTTGCCTTTAGGCCCACAGTATGTCAGTCGAGTCTGTAAAAAACCCTAAGGGCATTTCGGTCTTTTCCATTTTTATTCAGTGTCTGTAAAAAACCCTAGGGGTATTTCTGCATCTTTCCATTTTATGGGCTGCCTATAAATAGGCCCCAATAGCCTAGGGTTAGGGCACCCATTTTCTAGAAATCACTTTACCAATTCTGAAATTGAGTGGGTCATTTCTCTTCGGTCTCCACTGTTCACGGCCGCCTGTGTTCTTCTCAAAAATATTTCGGCGCCGCCACTGTTTCCTTCTTCTCTGCCACCAGCGTTTTTTCCACGGTCGCCGTTTGTTTGTGCCTTCGCTGCATCGGCCAGCTCACAACCAGCACCACCGGTTTTTTCGCGCGTTGGGAGGCGGGATTTTTGCTGGCGGGCTCGGCGGAGGGCTCGAGGCGTCAGGCTGCGCGCGGCAGGAAGCTGATGGCCAGCAGCGCACGAGCAGCCGGCATGTGAACACGGTGAAAGCTTTGGCATTTGGGCGGAGAAACAACGAACCAAGCAAGATCAGGGTTAGTACTAATTGCATGTCTCGTTTTGCGTGCTTGTGAAATATCTCTGTTGTGCCTTGTGTTACGTGCCACTAGATGCTTGTGATTAGATTAATTACTTGATTAATTAGTGGTGGTTGCTGTAATTCCACGTGCTGTCACATCCGGATAGCATTTTATTGTTCAACTAGCAGCACGGTTCTCAATCTTCTTGTTTTATGTGCCCAGTCTTTTTATTCCCAGATAATTTATGATTAATCCATTTGTTCTGTTAATTTATTTCAGAATGCATTAAATATTCACATATATATTTATGAGCACATTTTATTTACTGCATTGTTTTGTCTAGATTAAATGCGTTAAATATTGTGTTTGCTCTTACTCGATGAACTTTCTATAAACTGTGAATATTTTGCATGTGCTTGATGGATCATCTGTGATTTGGTGAAACTTTTGTGAAGATGTCATTCGTACTGTGATGATTTTTTAATCTGCCTTTAAGCACTTTGATGGTGTCTTTTTGATTAGGACACCGGTCGTTTTTAGGCTAGATTATTTTTAGCTATGTTGATCTATTTTACTTTTCGCTGTTTTTTCTGTCGAGGTGCGTTGGGTATTGGGAGCAGGCCATTGATTCGAAAGAATTTTTTAGGCGCCCATTCACCCCCCCTCTGGTCGCTACTTTCGGTACTACAAGTGGTATCAGAGCCTGGTTAGGGTTTTTCCATACCTTAACCGGTTCTAAACCTCAGTAGTGATCATGACGTCTCCTGGCAAGGTCCCGTCCTTGGAAGCTTATGGCTATAATTATTGGAAGACTCGCATGCGAGCCTATCTCATGAGCCAAAGCTCGGACATCTGGGACATTTGCGTTCACGCTACGTTTGTCATATTGCCAGTTGCTGAGCGTGATTCTCCTGGTATCATCGCCCAGCATGTTAACAATAGCAAAGCTGTGAACATCTTGTTTTCTGGTTTGGGTCCCACTGAGTTTGAGCGTGTGAGCCATCTCTCCACTGCGAGAGAGATCTGGGCTACCCTCCAGGCACACCATGAGGGGACAGCTCAGGTCAAGGCTCGGCTCTATCAGACCTACCGGCGTGAGTACGAGAACTTCACACAAAAGCCGGGTGAATCTGTTGAAGCGTTGTTTGGTCGTTTTCAGTCGATCATAAACAAGCTTCGGGACAACAAGGCTGAGGGTGTTCAGTTAGTCTCAGATCACGAACAGGCGCTCAAGGTTCTTCATACCTTGGATCCAAAGATCTGGGAGATCAAGGTATCCTCTATCATTGAGAGCACTTCTTATGATACCTTGACCATTTCTGATTTGTTTAGCAAGCTGAAGGCCACCGAGGTTGATACCCAGTTGAGATCAAATCTCACTGGCTCTGGATCAAAGTCTCTGGCCCTTGCTACACCTTCTGTTGATCCCTCTTCTGTGAGTTGTGTTGGGTTCTCTTTGATGTCTATCACTGAGGATCAGCTTGAGTCGTTGGGAGATGATGATTTGTGTCTTTTTAACAACCGGGTGCGTCGTGTCTATGATAAGAGGATGTTCAAAAGACACGGCACAAAGACCGGATGCTTTGAGTGTGGTGATCCAGGACACTTCATCGCCGACTGCCCCAAGCGCAATGGCCACAAGAAGGGCACCGGTGGTGGCTTCCACGACTCCGGCAAGCACGACAGCTCCTCCTTCAACAAGGGCAAGCCAAAGACCAGATTTTTCAGAAAGGCCCTGAAGGACTACCGGCGAGAGAACAAGAAGCGCGACAAGGCCTTCTTCGCCGAGATGGAGAAGAGCTACTCCAAGCGGTCCACGTCTTCTTCCTCTTCATCGAGCTCGAGCGATGAGGAGATCATCATCAGGAAGGGGAAGGACAAGGACGATCCAGCAGGCCTTTGCTTCATGGCCTTCGGGGACAGACCGAAGAGCCGCTCACATCAGCGCCGAAGATCCCGCAAGAGCTTCTGCTCAATGGCTCTTGGGGATAAGAAAGAGAAGAGCTCCTCCGATGACTCCGACGACGACGACAACGAAAAGGTATCATCCTATGAACGCGAAATCGTTGATTTACTTGAAAGCAATCGTCAGGAGTTAAAGTATCGGGAAAAACTGCTTAGAGGGGCTAAGAAGAGGATAGATGAGTTAGAGAGTGAGCTTGCCGTGGCCAACGGCAGAATTGAGAGTCTATCTTCTTCCCCTTGCTTGGGTGATAGCAGTGAGTGCCCAAAGTGTGAGGTGCTTCTGTGTGACCTGTCGACTCTGAAGTCCAGGTACACAGAAAGGGTTGATGAGAGGGACGCTTTGGCCACTGAGCTTGAAAGCGCTCAGCTGGAGCTGAAAGATGCTCAAGCCACTGTCGTCGTACCCTGTGCTGATTGCCCATCTCATCTTGCTAGTTTAGCTGAGCTGAAAGTCAAGGGCGATAAGCATCTGGTTGATTTGGAGAGAATGAGAGTTGAGCTTGCGCAGACTAGGCTAGAGCTTGAGACATTGTCAGTTCCACCCACTGTCTGTGAGAACTGTCTGTCTCTTAGAATGGAGTTGATTAAGCTGAAAGCCGAGAAGTCTGTCCAGATAGATAGTGAGTGTGAGACCTGCTTGTCTCAGGTGGAGGTAATAGCTTCTTTGAGAGAGGAGCTAGCTGATTCTCAGAATGAGAACTTTTACCTCCGGTCTATCCTGAGTTGGATCAGTGCCAGAGAGCCACAGCTCGGCATGATGATCCAGCAGTTCAAGAGGCAGGATGGGTTTGGGGTAGGTTACACCTATACCAAGGCTGACTTTGAGAGTGCCATTAGCCGGGCAGTGGAGTGGAGTAAAATGACTCCTGAGCAGAGATATCCCAAGACCCATTCCACTGAGTCTTCCCAGGCTTGTCAGCCCAAGGATGGAGTGATCCATGAACCACCCAAAGCTCCACCCAAGAAACCCATCTGGGTTCCAAAGCCCAAACTTCTCCACACTTCTCTAGACTCTCTTCCTGGACCCTCTCAACCCAAGAAGACAACACCAAACACCACTAAGCCCAAGAACCCCAAGCCTCAACCTCATCACAAGAAGCCCACCTATCATTGTGAGTATTGTCAGAGAGACGGGCATCTTGCGGAGTTTTGCTTCAGGAGGAAGCGGGTTGAGAGAGCAGAGAGAGCTCGTGGTGGTCAGGAGCAGTTCTACCAGCAGGGTGGTAGACTGCGTGTTCCTCAACGCGGGGAGAGGCTGGAGGCCAGGCCGCGTCGTGTAGGTGGTGGTAGAGGAGACGACTTTCTTGCTCGTACTCCAGTTGGTGGTGGTCGTTCCGGCAGAGCTCCAGGCCGTTTTGGCTACGGTCCTGGACCTCGTGGCCGAGGCTTTAGGCAGAACCGAGGACCGCGCTTTGAGCCGCGTTTTGGTCCAAACTTTTCTGATGATTTCTGCTTTCCGTCTTTTGAGCAGATGGCTCGACACTGGTTTAGCTCTTTTGCTAAACCCGGTGCCGGACCATTTGCTCCCACTTACAGCCACTGATTGTGCAGGATCGGGGACTGGAGGACGTTTGGATCATGGACTCAGGGTGTTCTCGCCACATGATAGGACATCGCAGGTGGTTCTCCAGTCTCACTCCCCCGAGCTCCAAAGAGTACATCACCTTCGGGAACAGTGGTCAAGGGAAAGTAAGTGGCATTGGCTCAATTCGCATTTCAGACCATTTTTCTTTGAAGAACGTTGCTTTGGTTGGAAACTTGAACTTCAATTTGATTTCTGTTTCGCAACTTCTTGAGGATGGTTTGGAGGTGCGTTTTAAGAAGGGCAATTCTTCTGTGTTTGATTCTAGAGGGTCTTTGATTTGCCAGATATTACCTTTCGGTAAAGTTTTTCGGATTGACTTCTCTAGTTCTTTTGGCCCTTCTCGCTGTTTAATTGCTGGATCTTCTTCTGAGCTCTGGAAGTGGCATAGGAGGTTAGGCCATTTGAGTTTTGACCTGCTAGTCAGGTTGAGCTCTATGGATCTCATCCGAGGATTGCCCAAGCTTAAGATGGAGAAGGATCTAGTTTGCCATCCCTGTCGTCACGGGAAAATGGTTGCCGCTTCTCACTCACCTGTGTCTCAGGTGATGACTTCGTATCCGGGCGAGCTGTTACACATGGACACTGTCGGTCCAGCTCGGGTACGCTCAGTCGGTGGGAAGTGGTACGCACTTGTGATTGTTGACGATTTTTCTCGATTCTCGTGGGTTTTCTTTTTGGAGTCTAAGGATGAAACTTTTCATTTTGTTCATGACCTGATTTTGAAGCTGAAGAATGAGAACAATGGTCGGCTGCGAGCAATTCGCTCCGACAACGGCTCTGAGTTCAAGAACTCTCAGTTCGTCAGTTTCTGCAGTGATCAGGGTCTTGACCATCAGTTTTCTGCTCCTTACACTCCCCCGCAGAATGGCGTTGTGGAACGAAAGAACCGCACGCTAGTCGAGATGACCAGGACGATGCTCGATGAGCACAGGACTCCTAGGCGTTTTTGGGCTGAAGCCATGAACACGGCTTGCTATCTGGCCAACCGCATTTTTCTTAGAGCTTACCTTGGTAAGACCTCATATGAGTTGCGGTTTGGCAGACAGCCCAAGGTGAGCCACTTGCGAGCGTTTGGCTGCAAGTGCTTTGTGCTCAAGAAGGGAGGGCATTTGGACAAGTTTGAGTCTCGTTGCTGGGATGGTGTTTTTTTTGGTTACGCTTTGCATTCTCGAGGCTTCCGTGTTTGGAACCTCGACTCCCAGCAGCTTGTCGAGACTTGCGAGGTTTCTTTTGATGAGTCCTTGCCTTCTTTAACTCCTTCTTTTGAGCTTTCTAGTGATGGTGAGCTCGGAGAGTCCATCTTCGAGGAAGATGAGGATACTCCAGCTGCTGATGAGGGTGGGCCTTCTGCACCTCCTGCAGAGCCCACACCTTCTGAGACTTCGACTGAGGACGAGGGCGGACCTCTGATCACTTCTTCCACTTCGATCGAGCCCCCTCAGTCGAGTCCAGAGGTGCCAGCTGCTGACTCCGGTGAGGTGACTTCAGATCACCAGGGATCCTGAGCAGTTCAGCGTGATCACCCCTCAGAGCTCATCATCGGTGATGTGTCTTCAAGAACTTTGCGTTCGTCTGTTGACTCTCTTGCTGTGTTTGCTGAATCTGCTTTTGTTGCATCTTTTGAGCCCAGAGACATTTCTCATGCTCTTTCTGACTCGAACTGGATTAATGCCATGCAAGAAGAGCTTGAGAATTTTGTCCGCAATCGGGTTTGGACTCTAGTAGAGCTGCCACCAGGATGCAACCCCATAGGCACCAAGTGGGTGTTCAAGAACAAGCAAGGTGAAGATGGGGTTGTGGTGCGCAACAAAGCTCGACTAGTTGCCCAGGGTTTTTGCCAGAAGGAAGGTATTGATTTTGAAGAAACCTTCGCCCCTGTTGCCCGTCTTGAGTCCATTCGCATTCTTTTAGCTTTTGCCGCTTCGAAGGGTTTTAAGCTTTTTCAAATGGACGTCAAGAGTGCTTTTCTGAACGGGTATATAGAGGAGGAGGTTTATGTTAGGCAGCCCCCCGGTTTTGAGAACCCCAAGTTTCCTCGGCATGTTTTTAAGCTGCAGAAAGCTTTATACGGGTTAAAGCAAGCCCCCAGGGCTTGGTATGACCGGTTAAAGCAGTTTTTGTTGGGGAAGGGCTTTGTGATGGGTTCTGTGGATAAGACTCTCTTCTTGCTCAGAGATGCTTCAGATTTTTTAGTCGCTCAGATATACGTGGACGATATTATCTTTGGCGGTACTACTAATGATCTTGTGTCCAAGTTTTCTGAGCAGATGCACAGCGAGTTCGAGATGAGCCTCATGGGTGAACTCAAGTACTTTCTAGGGCTCCAGATCAAGCAGACCAAGGACGGCACCTTCATCCACCAGGGTAAGTACACTCGGGACATGTTGAATAAATTCGACTTTGGTGGAGAGCTGAAGCCTCAGATGACCCCAATGGGTACATCTGGGGGCCTGGACAAGGACGAGAGCGGCGTCAAGGTCAATGAGAGAGAGTTTCGAGGGATGATCGGTTCGCTGCTGTACTTGACGGCGACGAGGCCAGACATACAGTTCGCCGTGGGACTGTGCGCGCGCTTCCAGTCTTCACCACGCGCGTCTCATCGGCAAGCTGTCAAGCGCATCTTCAGGTATCTTACCTATGCGCCTGATCTCGGTCTTTACTATTCAGCATCATCTTCTCTTGATTTATCTGGCTTTTCGGACGCTGACTTTGGTGGGTGCCGGTTGGATCGCAAGTCGACTTCCGGTACTTGCCAGTTTCTCGGCTCTTCTCTTGTCTCTTGGTCTTCTCGAAAGCAATCTGGAGTTGCTCTTTCGACCACTGAGGCTGAGTATGTAGCTGCTGCTAGCTGCTGCTCACAGTTGGTTTGGATGATTTCCACTCTGAGAGATTTTGGGTTGTTCTTCCCTACCAGAGTTCCCTTGTTTTGCGACAGCACCAGTGCAATTAGTGTAGGGAAAAACCCATGTCTTCATTCAAAAACCAAACACATTGATGTGCGCTTTCACTTTTTGCGGGATCAATATGAGAAAGGTGTCATTGACCTTGTTCATGTTGATACCCATCATCAGTTGGCTGACATTTTCACCAAACCCCTAGATCAGTCTACTTTTTAGCGTTTACGAGGGGATTTGGGTGTTGTGTATCCTTTTTAGGATATTTTGAGTCAGTTCATTTCTTTCTTCTTTACTCTTTTCTTGAGTCTTTTTGTGTGTGTTCATATCATACATATTCACATATCACACTTTTGAGCCTGCTTCTGTTATATGATTGAACTGCTTTACTTATTCTAGCTGGTACATGCTTTTGCTTACTTGTCGATGATCATGCTTTGCTTCAGTTCATTGGATATGTCTGATATCTGTCATATGCATGGATTTTACACTTTAAACTTGAAAAATGATCACCATTGCTTCTGGTAACTAGCATGTGTAGGCTGAGTGCTTTTGCTATCTGTTACATACCTTGTAGCTAGTTCATCACATAGATGCAGATATGCAACTTGGACATCTTTATGCTTTAACATGGAAAATATGCTATAAAATGATAAAAAATCAAGAATGAATGAAAATTCCATGCCCTTTTTATGCTTGAGTTGAAAAGATCCAAGTGGGTTTGCATTGTCGCATTGCATTGTTCTGGACTGCTTACCATAGCACTTTGGTATGAACTAGGACAGTGTAGTGTATGCCAAGACCAATGTCTTAAGCTTCTGATGGTCCAGTTCTGGCCTAGGCTTGACTTGGTCGGTTAGCATAAGGTTTGACATGCAAATAACCCTTGGCAAAAATGAAAAAGGAAAATGAAAAAGCCTGAAAATTAAAAAGACAACAAGTTTGCTGAAGCACTGTGTTTTGGACAATGCTTATCTTGGTAGATATCAGTTAGCTTCTGCATCTCATGTTTTACCTTGCTTGTTAACTGGAAAATGTGGTGATGCTTTTGTTTCCAAAAACTAAAAAATGCGTGCTAATGACTTTCTTTAGATATCATCTGTTGCACTGATCATGCCATGTGTCTTAGACAGTATGTCTTTTGCTATACTTGTTAGATGTTGTAATTGCAGTTAATCATATCTGAGAAGCATGCTTTCTACACTCCACCTGCACCCCAGTTGCATTCATTGCATATTTTGAGGGGTTGTTGCATTTCAGGGGGAGTCAGTGTCGTTTGTAGAGTGCTTGATGAGTTCACTTGTCAACAAGGGGAGAAATTTTGGTATAAGAGTTTAAGGGGGAGTTTTGGCTTTCTCTGGGATTTGTTTCAGGGGGAGTTTTTGTCCCGTTTGTCCTTACTCTTTTGATATCCTTGTTGATGTTTCTGAGACTGCACTCGTTTTTGAGCTTTTACCTTTGGTTAACCATAATGACCGTATCTTGCTTCTGTTCGGTTTTTGGTCATTAGGGTTAAACTTTTACTTTATTTTCTTCTTCTTTGTTTTCTTGTGTTTTGTTTTCGTGTTTCCACAGTTGCTTGCAGGTACTGGAAAGCTGAAGAAGAGAAGTGTTGACAATGCACTCATCAAGGGGGAGATTGAGGAGCCATGCTGAATAGCGTGGGCCTCATGGCTCCAGATGTGATGAGTCATTGTCAACGATAGTCAAAGAGGACAGAAAAGAGAGATGATCTGCTGCGTCTGGGCCGCGTGTGACTCAGGTACACGGGCAGCGAGCGACTGTCGGGCAGAGGAGCCGCGAAGTCGGGCTGGCCCAATCCGGGTACATGGGCTAGGAGCAGCAGAGGATCCACTGGACTGTTGACCGGGATTGACTCAGGTACACGGGCGGCGAGTGATTGCCGGGCTGAGGGAGCCGCGGAATCAGGCCGGCCCAATCCGGGTACCCGGTGCGAAGACGGTGGACGCTTTGTCAGTTTCGGCGCAAAACTGACGACCGTTGATTTCGGATCTGACCATCCCGAGGCGAAGCCGTAGCTGCTACGAAAGCCCCGCATCAGGACAAGTTACCTTTATTTAGGTTTTTACTATTTTGCCTTTAGGCCCACAGTATGTCAGTCGAGTCTGTAAAAAACCCTAAGGGCATTTCGGTCTTTTCCATTTTTATTCAGTGTCTGTAAAAAACCCTAGGGGTATTTCTGCATCTTTCCATTTTATGGGCTGCCTATAAATAGGCCCCAATAGCCTAGGGTTAGGGCACCCATTTTTTAGAAATCACTTTACCAATTCTGAAATTGAGTGGGTCATTTCTCTTCGGTCTCCACTGTTCACGGCCGCCTGTGTTCTTCTCAAAAATATTTCGGCGCCGCCACTGTTTCCTTCTTCTCTGCCACCAGCGTTTTTTCCACGGTCGCCGTTTGTTTGTGCCTTCGCTGCATCGGCCAGCTCACAACCAGCGCCACCGGTTTTTTCGCGCGTTGGGAGGCGGGATTTTTGCTGGCGGGCTCGGCGGAGGGCTCGAGGCGTCAGGCTGCGCGCGGCAGGAAGCTGATGGCCAGCAGCGCACGAGCAGCCGGCATGTGAACACAGTGAAAGCTTTGGCATTTGGGCGGAGAAACAACGAACCAAGCAAGATCAGGGTTAGTACTAATTGCATGTCTCGTTTTGCGTGCTTGTGAAATATCTCTGTTGTGCCTTGTGTTACGTGCCACTAGATGCTTGTGATTAGATTAATTACTTGATTAATTAGTGGTGGTTGCTGTAATTCCACGTGCTGTCACATCCGGATAGCATTTTATTGTTCAACTAGCAGCACGGTTCTCAATCTTCTTGTTTTATGTGCCCAGTCTTTTTATTCCCAGATAATTTATGATTAATTCATTTGTTCTGTTATTTTATTTCAGAATGCATTAAATATTCACATATATATTTATGAGCACATTTTATTTACTGCATTTGTTTTGTCTAGATTAAATGCGTTAAATATTGTGTTTGCTCTTACTCGATGAACTTTCTATAAACTGTGAATATTTTGCATGTGCTTGATGGATCATCTGTGATTTGGTGAAACTTTTGTGAAGATGTCATTCGTACTGTGATGATTTTTTAATCTGCCTTTAAGCACTTTGATGGTGTATTTTTGATTAGGACACCGGTCGTTTTTAGGCTAGATTATTTTTAGCTATGTTGATCTGTTTTACTTTTCGCTGTTTTTCTGTCGAGGTGCGTTGGGTATTGGGAGCAGGCCATTGATTCGAAAGAATTTTTTAGGCGCCCATTCACCCCCCCTCTGGTCGCTACTTTCGGTACTACAGATGGTTCTCTAGTCTCACTCCCCCGAGCTCCAAAGAATACATCACCTTCGGGAACAGTGGTCAAGGGAAAGTAAGTGGCATTGGCTCAATTCGCATTTGAGACCATTTTTCTTTGAAGAACGTTGCTTTGGTTGGAAACTTGAACTTCAATTTGATCTCTGTTTCGCAACTTCTTGAGGATGGTTTGGAGGTGCGTTTTAAGAAGGGCAATTCTTCTGTGTTTGATTCTAGAGGGTCTTTGATTTGCCAGATCTTACCTTTTGGTAAAGTTTTTCGAATTGACTTCTCTAGTTCTTTTGGCCCTTCTCGCTGTTTGATTGCTGGATCTTCTTCTGAGCTCTGGAAGTGGCATAGGAGGTTAGGTAATTTGAGTTTTGATCTGCTAGTCAGGTTAAGCTCTATGGACCTCATCCGAGGATTGCCCAAGCTTAAAATGGAGAAAGATCTAGTTTGTCATCCCTGTCGTCATGGGAAAATGGTTGCCGCTTCTCACTCACCTGTGACTCAGGTGATGACTTCGTATCCGGGCGAGCTATTACACATGGACACTGTCGGTCCATCTCGGGTACACTCAGTCGGTGGGAAGTGGTAAGCACTTGTGATTGTTGACGATTTTTCTCGATTCTCGTGGGTTTTCTTTATGGAGTCTAAGGATGAGACTTTTCATTTTGTTCATGACCTGATTCTGAAGCTGAAGAATGAGAACAATGGTCGGATGCGAGCAATTCGCTCCGACAATGGCTCTGAGTTCAAGAACTCTCAGTTCGTCAGCTTCTGTAGTGATCACGGTCTTGACCATCAGTTTTCTGCTCCTTACACTCCCCCACAGAATGGCGTTGTGGAACGAAAGAACCGCACGCTAGTCGAGATGGCCAGGATGATGCTCGATGAGCACATGACTCCTAGGCGCTTTTGGGCTGAAGCCATGAACACAGCTTGCTATCTGGCCAACCGCATTTTTCTTAGAGCTTACCTAGGTAAGGCCTCATACGAGTTGCGGTTTGGCAGACAGCCCAAGGTGAGCCACTTGCGAGCGTTTGGCTGCAAGTGCTTTGTGCTCAAGAAGGGAGGGCATTTGGACAAGTTTGAGTCTCGTTGCTGGGATGGTGTTTTTCTTGGTTACGCTTTGCATTCTCGAGGCTTCCGTGTTTGGAACCTCGACTCCCAGCAGCTTGTCTAGACTTGTGAGGTTTCATTTGATGAGTTCTTGCCTTCTTTGAATCCTTCTTTTGAGCCTTCTGGTGATGGTGAGCTCGGAGAGTCCATCTTCGAGGAAGATGAGGATACTCCAGCTGCTGATGAGGGTGGGCCTTCTGCACCTCCTGCAGAGCCCACACCTTCTGAGACTTCGACTGAGGATGAGGGCGGACCTCTGATCACTTCTTCCACTTCGATCGAGCCCCCTCAGTCGAGTCCAGAGGTGCCAGCTGCTGACTCCGGTGAGGTGACTTCAGATCACCAGGGATCCCGAGCAGTTCAGCGTGATCACCCCTCAGAGCTCATCATCGGTGATGTGTCTGCAAGAACTTTGCGTTCATCTGTTGACTCTCTTGCTGTGTTTGCTGAATCTGCTTTTGTTGCATCTTTTGAGCCGAGAGACATTTCTCATGCTCTTTCTGACTCGAACTGGATTAATGCCATGCAAGAAGAGCTTGAGAATTTTGTCCGCAATCGGGTTTGGACACTAGTAGAGCTGCCACCAGGATGCAACCCCATAGGCACCAAGTGGTTGTTCAAGAACAAGCAGGGTGAAGATGGGGTTGTGGTGCGCAACAAAGCTCGACTAGTTGCCCAGGGTTTTTGTCAGAAGGAGGGTATTGATTTTGAAGAAACCTTCGCCCCTGTTGCCCGTCTTGAGTCCATTCGCATTCTCTTAGCTTTTGCCGCTTCGAAGGGTTCTAAGCTTTTTCAAATGGACGTCAAGAGTGCTTTTCTGAACGGGTACATAGAGGAGGTTTATGTTAGGCAGCCACCCGGTTTTGAAAACCCTAAGTTTCCTCGACATGTTTTTAAATTGCAAAAAGCTTTATACGGGTTGAAGCAAGCCCCCAGGGCTTGGTATGACCGGTTGAAGCAATTTTTGTTGGGGAAGGGCTTTGTAATGGGTTCTATGGATAAGACTCTCTTCTTGCTCAGAGATGCTTCAGATTTTTTAGTTGCTCAGATATACGTGGACGATATTATCTTTGGCGGTACTACTAACGATCTTGTGTCCAAGTTTTCTGAGCAGATGCACAGCGTGTTTGAGATGAGCCTCATGGGTGAGCTCAAGTACTTTCTTGGGCTCCAGATCAAGCAGACCAAGGACGGCACCTTCATCCACCAGGGTAAGTACACTCGGGACATGTTGAAGAAATTCGATTTTGGTGGAGAGCTGAAGCCTCAGATGACCCCAATGGGTACATCTGGGGGCCTGGACAAGGACGAGAGCGGCGTCAAGGTCAACGAGAGAGAGTTTCGAGGGATGATCGGTTCACTGCTGTACTTGACGGCGATGAGGCCAGACATACAGTTCACCGTGGGACTGTGCGCGTGCTTCTAGTCTTCACCACGCGCGTCTCATCGGCAGGCTGTCAAGCGCATCTTCAGGTATCTCACTTATGCGCCTGATATCGGTCTTTACTATTCAGCATCATCATCTCTTGATTTATCTGGCTTTTCGGATGCCGATTTTGGTGGGTGCCGGTTGGATCGCAAGTCGACTTCCGGTACTTGCCAGTTTCTTGGTTCGTCTCTTGTCTCTTGGTCTTCTCGAAAGCAATCTGGAGTTGCTCTTTCGACCACAGAGGCTGAGTATGTAGCTGCTGCTAGCTGCTGCTCACAGTTGGTTTGGATGATTTCCAGTCTACGAGATTTTGGGTTGTTCTTTCCTACCAGAGTTCCTTTGTTTTGCGACAGCACCAGTGCTATTAGTGTAGGGAAAAACCCATGTCTCCATTCAAAAACCAAACATATTAATGTGCGCTTTCACTTTTTGCGGGATCAATATGAGAAAGGTGTCATTGACCTTGTTCATGTTGATACCCATCATCAGTTGGCTGACATTTTCACCAAACCCCTAGATCAGTCTACTTTTAAACGTCTACGAGGGGATTTGGGTGTTGTGTATCCTTTCTAGGATATTGTGAGTCAGTTCCTTTCTTTCTTCTTTACTTTTTTCTTGAGTCTTTTTGTGTGTGTTCATATCATACATATTCACATATCACACTTTTGAGCTTGCTTCTGTTATATGATTGAACTGCTTTACTTATTCTAGCTGGTACATGCTTTTGATTACTTGTCAATGATCATGCCTTGTTTCAGTTTGCTTGATATGTCTGATATCTGTCATATGCATGGTTTTTACACTTTAAACTTGAAAAATGATCACCATTGCTTCTGGTAACTAGCATGAGTAGGCTGAATGCTTTTGCTATCTGTTACATGCCTTGTAGCTAGTTCCTCACATAGATGCAGATATGCAACTTGGACATCTTTATGCTTTAATATGGAAAATGTGCTATAAAAATGATAAGAATCAAAAATGAATGAAAATTCCATGCCTTTTTATGCTTGAGTTGAAAAGATCCAAGTGGGTTTGTTTTTGTCACATTGCATTGTTCTGGACTGCTTACCATAGCACTTTGGTATGAACTAGGACAGTGTAGTGTATGCCAAGACCAATGTCTTAAGCTTCCGATGGCCCAGTTCTGGCCTAGGCTTGACTTGGTCGGTTAGCATAAGGTTTGACATGCAAATAACCCTTGGAAAAAATGAAAAAGGGAAATGAAAAAGCCTGAACATTGAAAAGATAACAAGTTTGCTGAAGCACCTTGTTTTGGACAATGCTTATCTTGGTAGATATCAGTTAGCTTCTGCATCTCATGTTTTACCTTGCTTGTCATCTGGAAAATATGGTGATGTTTTTATTTGAAAAAAAATTGAAAAAAAATGCGTGCTAATGACTTTCTTTAGATATCATCTGTTGCACTGATCATGCCATGTGTCTTAGACAGTATGTCTTTTGCTATACTTGTTAGATGTTGTAACTGCAGTCAATCATATCTGAGAAGCATGCTTTCTACACTCCACCTGCACCCCAGTTGCATTCATTGCATATTTTGAGGGGGAGTTGCATGTCAGGGGGAGTCAGTGTCGTTTTGGAGTGCTTGATGAGTTCACTTGTCAACAAGGGGGATAATTTTTGGTATAAGAGTTTAAGGGGGAGTTTTGGCTTTCTCTGGGATTTGGTTCAGGGGGAGTTTTTGTCCCGTTTGTCCTTACTCTTTTGATATCCTTGTTGATGTTTCTGAGACTGCACTCATTTTGAGCTTTTACTTTTGGTTAACCATAATGACCGTTTCTTGCTTTTGTTCGGCTTTTGGTCATTAGGGTTAAACTTTTACTTTATTTTCTTCTTCTCTGTTTTATTGTGTTTTTGTTTTCGTGTTTCCACAGTTGTTCGCAGGTACTGAAGAGCAGATGAAGAGAAGTGTTGACAATGCACTCATCAAGGGGGAGATTGAGGAGCCATGCTAAATAGTGTGGGCCTCATGGCTCCAGATGTGATGAGTCATTGTCAACGATAGTCACAGAGGACTGAAAAGAGAGAGAAGACCTGTTGCGTCTGGGCCGCGTATGACTCAGGTACACGGGCAGCGAGCGACTGTCGGGCAGAGGGGCCGCGAAGTCAGGCTGGCCCAATCCGGGTACATGGGCTAGGAGCAGTAGAGGATCCACTAGGCTGTTGACCAGGATTGACTCAGGTACACGAGCGGCGAGCGATTGCCGTGCTGAGGGAGCTGCGGAATCGGGCCGGCCCAATCCGGGTACCCGGTGCGAAGACGGTGGACGCTTTGTCAGTTTCGGCGCAAAACTGATGACCGTTGATTTCAGATCTGACCGTTCTGAGGCGAAGCCGTAGCTGCTACAAAAGCTCCGCATCAGGACAAGTTACCTTTATTTAGGTTTTTACTATTTTGCCTTTAGGCCCACAGTCTGTCAGTCGAGTCTGTAAAAAATCCTAAGGGCATTTCGGTCTTTTCCATTTATTTCAGCGTCTGTAAAAACCCTAGGGGTATTTCTGCATTTTACCCATTTTTTGGGCTACCTATAAATAGGCCCCAATCCCTAGGGTTAGGGTTAACTCACATTTTAATCTAATCATCTGAGTTCACTTTCTCCATAGAGTTCTGGATGCATTTTGTTCTCGTGTGCGCCGCCATGTCTCTCGGCTACCACAGTTCATCATAATCGATGTTCCTCTGTTACTACTTTGTCAGGTGTTATTCTTCTTATCTCCATCGTTGAATACACTTCTGTGAACTTGTTTATTCGGTGTGCCTCGATCTGTGGGCTTTCTTCTGATCGCCTTTTGTTCATCAATTTGCGGAATCTTCTGAGTAAACTAGTACTGAGAATGTGTTCGGTTTAATCTATTCTCATTTCCTCAGAAATTTCTGCTGGGTGTTTATTTCTCTGTTTTGGTAGCATGGTTCATTGTGTTACAGGCTAGACTCAGGCTAGTGATAGCCTTTCTAGCGCAGTAGCATTGCTGTGCTGTTGCCACCGAAATTTTATTTGCTAGCTTCTAGGCCTGTCATCTAGAGTTGCAGATTTGTGTTGTTTATCTTCATGGACAGACACATGCATCTGTGATATTTTTCTGAATATTTTTTTTAGCTCTGTGCACTGTCATTCTTATGAACAGGTCCTGTGTTCACGTTTTGGTTTAACAAATAATTCTTTCTGAACTCTGCTTTCGGCATGTCAGGCCATTGTCCCATAGTCTTGAGACTACATGTCCTATTACATGCATAGGGAACAGAAAAGAACTCAGTGCATTCAGAAAAATTGCAGTCACATGCGTGTGGGTCCCACTTCTTGCTCTACTAGTTTTGTCTGTAGCCTGTCAGCTCTACGTGCGTGTTTCTGCTTTTATCACCTGTGTCTCTTCGAAGTTGGCTGGGCTTGTGTTTGCATCAGGATATTTTTTTTTGGTGCGAAGGTACTTCGTAGCTGGTTTTTGGTCTTCGGTTTCATGACGAAGCTCATGCATTAGCTTCGAACTGTCTCAGTTTTTCCGAAGCATACAGGGGCTTCGAATGTTCTAAGCATACTTCAATAGTAAAAGCAACCTTCGTCAGCTAGAACTAAACATTGTTTTATTTCGAAGATTGGCCTCGTGTCTAGTGTTTTTGACTGGGTCAGAATTCATACCGAAGGTCTTAACGAAGCCCTGCAGAAAGGCAGGCTTCGTATGAATTAGTACTTGCTGGCTTCGAACATACTTCGCATATTATACTTCGTCAGCAAAAGTATACTTCGATGGCTAGTACTGCATACGGCATTTCCAAAGAGTGCGGACAGACTTCGAAATCTTCAAGCCTCGCACATACACTTCGAACAGGCTTCGTCAAGTACCGAACAGGAGACAACTTTGAACAGTAAGACTTTCCATTTTATGTGCACTCAGATAAATTGCTGTGATGATCTATTTCTGTGAAGTTTAATCTGCCATGTTTTGAATGCTTTAATTAAGCAGCCTATTAGCACTGTGTTGGTGTCTTGCCGATTAGGACACCGGTTGTTATTAGGCTAGATCTTTTGAGGCTTTGTTGATCTGTTTATTTTTCGCTGTTAGTCCGTTGAGGTGCGTTGGGTGTTGGGAACAGGCCATTGATTCGCAAGAATTTTTTTAGGCGCCCATTCACCCCCCCCCTCTGGCCGCTACTTTCGGTCCTACAAGGGTTCGGAGTAGGGCCGGAGCCCCGAATCCGGGTCTCCGAACCAGGGCTCCGAACTGGGGCCTCCGAGCTGGGGCCTCCGAATCGGGGCCCTCCGAACTGGGGGCTCCGAACTGGGGCCTCCGAACTGGGGCCTCCGAACTGGGCCCTCCGAACTGGGGGCTCTCCGAACCGGGGCCTCCGAACCAGGGCCCTACGAACCGGGGCCCTACGAACCGGGGCCCTCTAAACCGGGGGCTCCGAACCGGGGGCTCCGAACCGGGGCCTCTGAACCGGGGCCCTCCGAACCGGGGCCCTCCGAACCGGGAACTCCGAACGGGGGCCCTCCGAACTAGGGCCCTCCAAACTGGGGCCTCCCACTGGAGAGGGTCCGGAGACTAGCTCTGAAGAGCTCCGAAGGGAGCTCGAAGGCTAACTCCGAACAGGGCTCGATGGCTAACTCCGAAGAAGGCCCGAAGGCTGCCTTCGAAGTTAGCCTGAGACTTAGCTTCTAGTGTCCTTCAGGGGATCTCGAGGGCTTTGCCCCGGAGGACTCCGAAGGACTTCGCTCCAGAGGGCTTCGACGGGGTCCTGGGGCTTCGCCCCTGCAAGCTCCGGCATAAACCTTGAGACTTGGGAATAGTTTCTTGGGGAGGAAACAAGCTTCGACAGTGTTGGGCTCTGGGCCGAAGGCTGTCGGAGGCTGACGTCATTTGGCCCCTGTTCAGGGGAAATATATTCCCCCAACATCTTGGGATATCTCTGCTCTGGAGTCATCTTGCTCCACTCCACTGCACAGCTAATAGCACTCTCAAAGTCAGCCTTGGTATAGGTGTAACCTACCCCAAACCCATCCTGCCTCTTGAACTGCTGTATCATCATGCCAAGCTGTGGCTCTCTGGCACTAATCCAACTCAGGATCTGATAGAGGTAAAATTTCTCGTTCTGAACATCAACTAACTCCTCTCTCAAGGAAGCTAGCACCTCCACCTGAGACAAGCAGATCTCACACTCTCTATAAACTTCGACAAACTTCTTACCTTTAGCTTGATCAGCTCCAATCTCAGGGACAACCAGTTCTCACAAACAGTGGGTGGAACTGACAAGGTCTCAAGCTCTAACTTAGTCTGCTCCAGCTCAGCTCTCACTCCAGCTAACTCGCCCACCTGCTCATCACTCTTGGCTCTCAGCTCAGCTATACTAGCTAGATGGGATGGGCAGTCTACACAGGACATGACGATAGTGGCATGAGAATCTTTCAGCTCCAGCTGAGCGCTTTCAAGCTAAGTGGCCATAGCATGTCTTTCATCTACTCTCTGTGTGTATCTAGACATCAGAGTCATCAGGTCACACAACAACACCTCACAGTTAGGGCACTCACTACTACCACCCAAGCAAGGGGAAGTAGACAGACTCTCAATCTTGCCATTTGCCATGGCAAGCTCACTCTCAAGCTCATCTATCCTCTTTTTAGCCCCTCTAAGCAGTTTCTCCCGATACTTCAACTCCTGATGGTTCTCTTCTAGCAAATTAACAACTTATTGTTCATAGGAAGATACCTTTTCATCGTCGTCATCGTCGGAGTTGTTGGAGGAGCCCTTTTCTTCCTTATCCCCAAGAGCCATTGAGTAGAAGATCTTGCGGGGTCTTTGGCTGTGACGCGAGCGACTCTTCAGCTTGTCCCCAAAGGCCATAAAGCAGAGGCCCGCCGGATCATCCCTGTCCTTCCCTTTCTTGATCACGATCTATTCATCACTTGAACTTGAAGACGAGGAGGAAGATGAAGACCTCTTGGAGTAGCTTTTCTCCATCTCGGCAAAGAAGGCCTTGTCTCGCTTCTTGTTCTCACGCCTGTAATCCTTCAGAGCCTTTCGAAAGAATCTTGTCTTGGGCTTTCCCTTTGTGAAAGTGGAGTTGTCGTGCTTGCCGAAGTCGTAGGAGCTACCACCGGTTCCCTTCTTGTAACTCTTCCACTTGGGGCAGTCGGTGATGAAATGACCTGGATCACCACACTCAAAGCATCCGGATTTTGTCCCGTGTCTTTTAAGCATTCATTTATCATAGACACGGCGCACCCGGTTGTTAAACAAACACAGATCATCATCTCCTAGCGAATCAAGCTGATCCTCAGAGATAGACATCAAAGAAAACGCAGCACAACTCAAAGCAGTAGGATCAGCAGAAGGTGTCACAAGGGCCAGGGTTTTTGAGCCAGAACCAGTGAGATTTGATCTCAACTGGATATCAACCTCCGAGGCCTTGAGCTTACTAAAAAGCTCTACGACAGTCAAGGTATCATAGGAAGCGCTCTCAACAATAGAAGAAACCTTGATCTCCCAGATCTTAGGGTCCAAGGTATGAAGAACTTTGAGCGCCTGTTCATGATCTGAGACTAGCTGATCACGCTCGGCCTTGTTGGCCCGAAGCTTGTTAATGATCGATTGAAAACGATCAAACAAATCCTCAACAGTCTCACCCGGCTTCTGTGAGAAATTTTCATACTCACGCCGGTAGGTCTGATAGAACCTAGCCTTGACCTGAGCTGTCCCCTCATGGTGTGCCTGCAGGATAGCCCAGATCTCTCGAGCAGTGTCGAGATGGCTAACACACTCAAACTCACTAGGACCTAAACCAAAAATAAAATATTCACCGCTTTGTTGTTGTTCTGATGCTGGGCGATTATATCAGCAGAAGTGCGCTTAGCAATAGGAGGTATATTAAAAGTAGCGTGAGCACAAATATCCTAAATGTCCGAGATCTGCTCATAAGATAGGCTCGCATGCATGTCTTCCAATAAGTGTAGCCAAAAGCTTCAAGGGACGGGACATTACTAGAGGAAGTCATGATCACTACGTGGGTTTAGAACTGGTTAAGGTATGGAAAAACCGTAACCTTTCTCCGATACCACTTGTAGGTCCAAAAGTAGTGACTAGAGGTGGGTGAATGGGCGCCTAAAAAATTCTTCTGAATCAATGGCCTAATCTCAACACCCAACGCACCTCGACAAACAAATAGCGGTAGCAAAGTAGATCACAGGTACTAAAGTTGTCTAGCCTAAAAATGTCTAGTGTCCTAATTAAAATGATATCAACAACGATATGAAAAATAAATTAAACTAAACAAAAATAACTGCAGTAAATAAACATGTGTTCTCAAATGATTTAATAAATAATTGATGTGCACAAGAAAAACACCTAGATATATAAATAAATATTCATATTGCAATCTGACAATGTTGGGGGAGATAATCCTGATGGCAGTTGGAAGCTCGAAGAGCAGTGCGGCCCAAGTGGGGAGGTCATGTCCGGAGGGCTCGGCGCCTTGTGCCGAAGGTACCTGTAGACCCCGAGGTGCCGAGGCCCAAGGGTCTCTGGGAGCTCCGAAGCATACAGAAGGGGCCCTCAGGCAAAGCGCTCGGGTGGACGCTGAAGGCCAGCCTTCGGAAGATGCAAAGGCTCCGAGGCGCAACCGTACGTCGGGAGGTGACCTGGTCAAGGTAGCCAGTGTACAGGATCGTAACCGCCTACGCTGTGTCGGGTGGCCGTTGCAGCGCCCGACACGGTTGATACACTGTCAGAGTCGCACCTTCCTGTCTGTACTATGTAGCAGCTATTCTTGTCTGTATTACAAGCCTGTGTCAGACCGAGTAACGGTTGAGGGGTTTTGGAGGCACTCGACCCTTCCGAGGCGGGTCATCCTATAAATACCCCCCATCTATAGTTGTAATAAACACACGATCCAAGAATACTATCTGATCTCTGCATTCCATTACTCTCATCTTCTAGAAAACCTGTTGGCTCGATCCGTCGTTCCAACAGTTGGCGCCGTCCGTGGGGATCCTAGTTCGAGAAGCTAGCATCCACTACATCAATTCACAGAGATATGTCAGGTCGGAAGGGCGCGAGCACGATTCCTCTGCGACGGTCAGCCCGCACCGCCGGAGTTGAGCCTGCGCCAGTTGCCACTCCAGATCCTCCAGCCGTCGCATCCGTCGAAGCGCCTACCACAGAGCCGACACAGGCTCATGGGGGGATGTCGGAGGCTCGGGGTCCTGTTGGCTATGCGGAGCTAGCCTCCGTCAACCCCACAGGGCCCTAGGAAGGGCCTTCTGAGGTGCACCCTCCAAGTAGGCCCCCGGCGGTGGCCCTCCAGACCGACTACGTTCGCTCACAAGACCCGGAGACTACCGCCGGAGGAAGCGGGAGCCAGGCTGATGCCCTGGTAGCCGAGAACGCCAGGTTGAAGGCGGAACTGGCCCAATGGCACCAGGAGGCATCACTCCACCCTCCGGAGCCTTCACAAGCGCTGGGGGTTGCGGCCGTTGCCTTGAGCAACGATGAAGATCAGATGGAGGAGGAGAATGCGTCATACGACGAGGAGTCCCCCCTGCACCCTGACCTCCAGAAGGTGCGCTTCGACTCAAAGTTTCGTGCCACCAAGATCCCAAAATACTCCGGGGACTCCGACCTTGGGGAGTTCTCCCGCTCGTATGCTCTAGCAATAGAAGCGTGCGGGGGAAACCGCGACACCATGGCCAAATGCTTCCCTCTGGCGCTCGAAGGAATTGCTCTCCGGTGGTTCTGGTCGCTGTGGCCTGGAACCATCCGTTCGTGGGATCAACTGAAGAAGAAGTTCATCAAGAACTTCCAGGGGACCTTCGTGGCCCCGATGTCGACTGGGAGCCTCTTTCAGCTGAAGCAGCAGCCTGGGGAAACGTTGCGACAATACTCTCAATGCTTCGCGCGCACCAAGGCCCAGATCAAGGGACTCTCGGCCTCCTCGCTCATCGATGCCGCCCGAGACAGTGTCACCCACCCGGACCTCCTCGACAAGCTTCATCGGAAGCCGATTTCCTCGGTGGCATAGCTCATGACTTACTTCGAAGAGTACGCCCAGTCCGAGGAAGGCCAGCTGCGCCGACAGGCGATGATTGTCCCCGTCCGGGCTTCAAACACCAAGGTGTACGAGGCACCTCCTGATCTCGACCGCGGGGTCCATCCCATTCCAGACCTTCGCCGCCAAGACATCGGCTGCCAAGACTCCACTCATCGGGACTCTCGGCGAGGTCGAAAGCATCTTCGAGGAGAAGTCCTCAACATTACCCCGAGGGGACCCGGCAAGCACCCGCACACCTCCGGCGGGGGGCGTCCCTCCGGAGACAAGGCTCCGCCAAGGGCATTTCCCAGAGGGGCAACTCTCTACTACAGCGTCCATGGTGAGAACCGGAGCCACGACACCGACTCCTACTGGACCATCCTCGCCCTCTGGAACGACTACCTCGAGATAAACTCCGGCCGCGGCTCGACTGACAAAGGAACTCCTGTCCCCTGCCCCGACGCCGTCCAGGTAGTCGGGCACCGGGATGAACCAGAAGCTCTGGGCTTAGCTCCGGAGCTCAAGGATGTAGCGGACCGAGGAAAGCGGGTGGTCCTCCCCATATCTGGAGGGGTTCTGGGAGCCATGTCAAAGCGCCAGCGGAGGGACTACGTCCGGGAGGTCGAACATATCGGCACATCAAGCTTCTACACGCTTCCCTAATGGTCCCACGTCCCCATCTCCTTCACCGCTGAGGACGTCGTAGGCATCAAGTTCCCGCACGCCGATCCCCTCGTCATCTCGGCAGACATTGCGGGTGTCGAGGTGCGTCGCATCCTGGTTGATGACGGGAGTTCCGCTAACATTATCTTTGTGTAGGCTTTCGACCAACTATGTCTTTCCCGGAAGCACTTGCTGCTGGCCTCCTGGCCGCTCCAGGGCTTCGTACGGCCGCCACTCGATGCTCTTGGCCAGATTGGGCTAGAGGTGACCTTCGAAGAATCCCCCCTTCGTCGCAGCGAGGAGATCATCTTCGATGTCGTCGACTGTCACGCCCTGATTTAATAAATCGGGACTTTTATTGAAATTCCATAGAAAATCAATAAACCAAGACGTTCATCATGCGACCATGTACAAATACGAGCAATCATTCACGGTTCGTAGACCGTATTAATACAAAAGTGAATAAAGGTGAAGAGAAACTAATAAAACAAAGGGTCCTAGATGAACGCCTCCTTCCAGTCTCGCCTTGACTGGGTCGCTACTCCAGACCTTCATCCTCCTCGTAGTAGATGGGCTCTGGTGGTGTAAGTCAACGGTGGTGAGTACAAATATACTCAGCAAGCCACTGAATGCAAATATAATGCAAAGTAATTACAAGGGGGATAGTGGCTAATTTTGCGGAAAAGCATAATTGTAAAGCAATTAAATGTGAGCAAGTTATTAGTACTGAAATGTAAACATGTGTATGCATCATCATCTTCTAACTCGAGGGGTACAGTCAGCCCCACCTCGCTCAACAGTCCTTACATGCCATGAATAACTCAACCATTCAAACAACGGTAAACTAACTGCGACTAGTCACACAACCCGCCCTTGACCGTGGGCTCGGCTTTTCGAAAAGATTAAATTACTCTGATCAGAGATGTACCACTGTACCCACAAGGCACGCACTCATCACCTACACCAAAGTGTAATGAGATGACCCATACCACAGGAACTCGTGCCAAAACCTTCCATATGGTCCTCCTCGACTCAACAGCACCCTCTTATAGGTTTCATATGGTGTCCCGACGCATCGGAGCCCCACCATACCCCCCCTTGAGCCTCGTCGGTACAAGTCACCCACAGGTTGCCCCTTGCCCCCTCCACTATGATGCATCGAGTCGGATTGTTCCATACTTCCAGTTAGGACTTACCCATTAGACTTGTGGTTGGTACGGAAGTGCTTTGCAACAAATCCCACAGACCGGTCCTTATAGTGCCCCGGGTGCGACCAACCAATGCCCTAGCTTGCACCCGGAACCCACCATACTTATAACATAGCCAACTCCAATAGAGTCCAGAGACAAGAATAACGGGGAAATTTCATATAGTAGAATCCATCTATCTACGACTCATTCTTTTTATCCTATAGCAGTTGTGCCGGTACATTGGGCACTAGCTAATATTTATATAGTAGAGTGACAAGGAGTTAAGGCTCAATAAGCATGGCTTGGGTTTGCACACAAGGACGGGGATCTAATAAATATAAGTGTAGGGCTTGACATTTGACTAATGCAATAATATCCTATGAGTTATAGCGGTAGTTATGAAAAACTGGGCTTCAATGATGATCAACTATTTCCACAGGAGCAGTCAATGACTTGCCTTGCTCAACAAAGGGTGAAGGTGGAAGCTCGGGATAGAATTCCAGCTCCTCGACGAACTCGTAGTCTTCTCGATACGGAAAAATAAACAATACATTCAATAAAGCATCACAAAACATAAGCATACAAGTTTTAGGATTTAAATATGTGAATTGAGCTTTATTGCACTGAAGTTATATTAATGATATCAAAGGTTAAAGTTTTGGGGTTTTTCCTAATTTATTTCATAATTATTAATTTATCTGTTGGCGTAAAAGATTACGCTAACAGGTTTCTGAAGATTAGAAACTAACAAACGAAGTGTTTGCGAAGGAAACTATTCCAAGCCTCCGAAAGGATAATAACTTAGAATAGTTCGAAAGTGTGTATTGAATAACTTGTATTCGGTTCGTATTACACGGTAAAACGGGGGGTATTTATAGGCCCAAGCATTAAGGAAAAGAACCTTTTACCCCTCTATTACAACCGACATAGTGGAAACTATTCGGTACCCTTAATAGGGCTAAAATGGTAAAAGACTAATCTAATGAGAAAGAAGATAAGTCTTCCATCTTAGCTGGCAAAGAAGCTCCCGGAAGAGTCCAGGTTCGAAGATATACTCCGAACTAAAGTCCGTCATCATACTTCAAACTTGATTCAATGCACCTCCGAAGTTATATGCAGGAAACCTTCGGCTTAATCAACATTCTTTGTCCTGTTACTGCAATAACCCTGAAGATGGAATATTTTCCCCCAACAGTAGCCCCTCGAATACGCTTCTCCACTAAATCTGTAATGTTAGGAGAGCAGTATACGCAAGAAAAATAATCATGCGTAGGGTTTAGCAGATTTAAACCATCTCCGAACTACGTGGAAATGCAAACTTCGAATCAGTTTCTATGAAATTACATTCGAAGCACCTTAGAACTAACTCGAGAAGTCCAAAAGTCTTTTTAGACTTGGAAGAAATAGCCGTTGGCTATTTCTTTCCAACAGAAGTTACGCGATGCTTTAATTCCGCAACAAAGTAACGGTTAAGAATGCGAAACGACAAAAGAAAACGGTAAAAAATCGGGGTCTGGGTTATAAATAGAGGGCCTAGACCCTTCTCGAGTACCTTTCCACCGCTTTCGTGCAAACAACCCATCAATCAAGCCCTAGCCTCCATTTTTCTTCTGAAGCAATTCGTGAGATCTAATGGCGAAGACTAGTTTCAAGGGTCCTGGAGCAGCTTCAACCCTGGCCCGGTAGCAGGCTACGGCTACAGCGGCGGCTGCAACAATGGCGGCGGCGACCCCGACACCAGCAATGGCAACAACGACAGCGGCGGGGAGAAATCCCCAAAATGCTGGCCCTCAAGACCTTTTTCCGGCATCAACGAAGTACACGGATCAGTCATTTCAATTGGGGCCTTCTACCTGCAAAAGAGAATCACTCGCGATCGCAGTAGAGGGCAAAATCAGTTATGGGGTTATGATTCGCAAACCTGGGAAGGAGATCATTCCGTCACCAAGACCCGGAGAAGTGGTTGTTTTCGAAGCCTTCTTCGAAGTTGGCTTAGGGCTTCCGACAGTCGACTTCTTGGCAGAGGTATTGGATCTGTTCCATGTCACTCTACCCCAACTCTCTCCGAATGCCATAGTACGCCTCGCCATCTTCGAATGGGCATTGCGAGCCGAAGGTTGTGAAGGAAGGGCGGAGATCTTCGCAGCACTGCACAGGGCTTCATGCCAACCAAAGACCTTCGTAGGCCCCGGAGGTGAAAAGATGGTGGTTGCCTTCGGAAGCATCAACTTCAGGCTCCGGGACGAATATGCTCTCCGATTTCCCGCCAAGGCCATCAATGCCAGATGGTACACCGACTGGATCTTGAAATGGTTTTATGCCAAAGTTGGGGCGAGCAGTCGCCTAGCTGGACCCTTGCAAGATATCAACTTCTGAAAGGAAGCTCTTGTGCACCTGGATCCGGGCCAGCTCGAAGCTCGCCTCAGTCTACTCCAAAAAATCAGTCGCCGCATGAGTATGCGGGACTTACCGAAGAATTCCTCGGGCTTCAAATTCCTACCCTGATGGCCAACTGGCCGATCACCTTCGAGGAAGATTCGGAGGGCGGTCTTCGCAAAATTTCTTTGACTTCGAGCCCTGCAGGTAACTTCGAAAACAACATATATCATGTATATTTATTTGAAGAGACAACTAACTTAACTCATTTTTCAGCCTCTTCAGCCCCTATAACTTTGGAGCAGATTGTACGAGCTTCGGAGAAGATTCTGGGCGTCCCAACTCCAACCAAGAAGGAATGGACAATTAAGCTGGTTGGTACATGGGAACGGTCTAACCGAGTATGGGGGCTACTCGAAGTTGTTCCGCCCCCTCTTGTGGATTGGGTGCCTTCGGAGAAAGGGCCTAAAAAGAGAAAAGCCGAAGCTGGAGCTTCGAGCTCTGCCAAGACTCCACTTAAGAAGGTGGCCCGAAAGCCAAGAGTTCCGGCGCCTTCGAGCCCAAGAGCTTCAATTTCCGATTCCTTTGAGGATGAAGGCAGGATGCTTGTCGGCCTGATCGACGAAGATGCAGCCGGCGTCTCAAGAGAACCTTGAGCAAGTGAGGACTACGGCTGCTCAAGAAAATTTACCACAAGATGAAGCCCCTGTGGATGAAAGCGGAGTCGAAGTTACTGCAGCTTCGATTATGGGTGAAGTAACAACGGCTGCTCCCGAAGATGCTCCAACAGTCGAAGATTTAACCGCTGACTCCGACGAAGACTTTGGAGTAGCCTTCGACCTGCCAAGCAGCCCAATGCTCACCCGTCGCCAAAATGTCGAAGGTAAGCTTCGCATAACTCTTTTGTTCTTTTTTCCTGCGAAATTATACAATGTATAATACCTTTGTTTTAACAGGATCCACTTTGGAGCAAATTCCAGGAGTCACTCAAATGGGACCTGGAAAAGGCAAAGGCAAGATGGACCCCCTCCCTGCTCCGAGCTCGGGATCAACTCCGTCTGAGTCAACAGACGAAAGCCAATCTACTGAGGGGGGGCAGTCTACCGACGCTCCAAAAAACACGGCTCAGCACTCTGGGCCTTCGCCAAACGAAGATGACCAGCAAGCCTTGAGCATGATCCCTCTTATAGCTCCTTTCTTCGAGTGAAGAATTGGGCTTCGGACTTTGCTCGAGCCTTTGGATCGAGCTAGTCACGAAGTCGGGGAGACGGACTTGGTGGCCATCTTGAGCGAAGTGGAGAGTTCAGATCTTAACGCTGCCATGGAACGTGCAGCATACCAGGTACGAAGTATCTGCAAAACAACATCAAATTTTTATATATAAATAATTTCTCACCTTGGTTTTTCTCTTTGCAGCAAACAGTCTTGGTCCGAGCTACGAACATCTCAAATGAACGTGGAAGCCTTCGTCTTCGAGAGGAAAATACAACTCTTCAACGAAATCTTACTATCTATGAAGGTCGGGTGGCCCACTTGGACAACATGGTTTCAACGGAGCGCAGGGCCAGACAAAGCTTGGAGGCTGCGAACAAAGAGCTCGAAGCAGAACAAATTGTGCTTCGAGCGGAAATTGAAAAGATGCGGGCGGAGCACGCTACGGTGGGAGCTGATCTTGTTAGGCTTCAGGAAGAAAAAGCCAAAGTTGCCGAAGAAGCTAGCCAGCTACTTAATCAGAAGAATTCTTTAGCTACGGAGGTAGCTAGGCTCTCTGGAGTAGTAAGAGAACTAACTTCGATGAAGGATGCCTTAATTGAAGATAAGCTGAAGTCGGAGAAGGTAGCTGCGGAGGTCATGGACCAACTGCTGGGCATTCTGGGGTACTTTGGTACTACTGGGACGCTTCCTTCAGATGACAACATCTCCCTGCTGCGATGGTTGAAGAGGATCCAAGGAGCAGCGAAGAAAATGAAGACAGCAGGCATTCGGTACGGAGAAATCTCCGGACAATTGGCTGCTATCGGCATACTTCGTTACTACGAAGATCTGGGCCAATCGATAACTCCGAGCACAGGGACGGCTCCCATTACCTTTGATGACAACCAGCTCCTTACTCCTTCCGAAGGTGTGGCCGCTGCTTGGCAAGCCTTTCAAACTTCATGGAGAGCCGAAGGTCGCTCTGCAATCAAGGCTTGGATTGACGAAGGGCAACGCCAGAAGCAAGCTCGGTCCCAAGCTTCGAGCAGCCAACCTCCGCCAAACCTGCAGGTTTAGAATTATCTTAGGATCTTCGACTATGTAAAGCATTACGCTTTTGTACATTTATGAATGAAGATTTGCTTATCATGTTTTTAGGCTTTGCCTCATATAGCAGATGTCGAAGTGTTAGACGTTAACGACAAACTCCGCTTGTTATGGGCTACCTTCGATATCTTAAAACATCACAAGCGCCCTCGATTTTTAGTTCCTCGGGATAGCTCCGGAGCGATTACATCCGAAGTAAGCAAAGACATATTGTCTTGTATTAAAGAGGAAGAAAAAGAAGTTAGCTTGGAAACTTCATCTTCCGAAGACATTGTGTGGTCCAAAGACGAAGATGAAACTCAAGATAAAAAGCCTGAAGAGCTTGGAAGCTGGGAAAGGAGCCCCGAACGACTTCGAACTTGGGCCGAGCTTCAACAAGAACAAAAAGACTTTAGAGCTTGGAAGTGAGGCAGGAGAGTTAAACGCAAAGTTGTTAGAACTCCCGGCTCTGGAACTAGTCGTTCCAACACTAGCTCTAGAGATCGAAGGGGTCTTCGATTCCTTCTTGGTATAGATACCAATTTTTCATGATGTAATCATATTTGTTCGAATAATAAATATCGATTTAAAATTGTCTCCCTATTTACTAGCCCCTCTTTGGGCGTAAGCAACTTCGAACTGTATTCAAAGATGGTTAGGCGCAAAGAAAAACTTAGGAGTACAATTTTGGGGGTTCGGAGCCCCTAAGCAATTTAAAGATTGATTAAAATCTTATAAAATGTCTTCGACTATTTGTAGTCTGAAGACTGGTAACTTAGTACCTTATGTTTTTTGAAAGAAATCACTTTGGATTTTCTTAACAGACATTCGAAGCTCATGGCTCAAACTCTGTTTTGTTTTGGCCTCCTTCGGCTCTTTTTGCGAATTCTGTCAAACCAATGGTTTGGAGTTCGCAGTGGTCTCTTTGGACTCTTTTTACGGATGCCTACATACCGGTGGCTTGGACTCCGCATCATTTGGTCTCCTTGGACTCTTTTTACGGATGTCTTCCAGCCGTTGGCTTGGACTCCGCATTCTGTGGTCTCGGGCTCTTTTACGGATGTCTTCAAGCTGGTGGCTTGGACTCCAGATTATGTCAGCCCACCACCTCGGAAACTTCGGACCAGTGGTCCGAAGTCCGAAAATATGTTTCAAATTAATGACACTTCCCTCTCGGTCAATTCCGCTATTCCAGTGCGTCCACTCGGAAGTGGGAAGTTTATGAGGGGTAGGCATTATCTGAACCATATGCTTTATTAATTCGGAAAGTTCTTACAAATGATTACAAGGAGCCCTTATGCGAAGTATCGCTTTAGGTGCTCTGCATGCCATGTATGCGCTAACTCTTCACCTTCCAAATTAGCTAATTTAAAAGAACTAGGATGCCCTGAGCGAACAATTATGTATGTACCTTCCCATTTATTTCCTAATTTTCCTGGTGCTATGATACTTCGCAAAACGAGATGACCCGGCCTAAGTTCATTAATCTTGACCTTCGGGTCGAACCAAGCCTTCGTCTACTGCTGATACTTTGACAAATTTGCCACAGCTCGAAGTCTTGTCTCCTCTGTTAAATCTAGCGAAGCTTGTCTTTCTCCTTCTATTTCTGGTTCGGTGCTGCGAAGTGATCCTCCTTTGAGCTCTGTTGGTGTCATAGCTTCATCTCCGAATAATAGTCTAAATGGAGTGAAACCCGTGGACCTCGTTTGAGTGGTCCGAATGGACCACAAAATCGTCGGGAGTTCTTCGGTCCAGAGTCCTTTTGCAAATCCTACTATCCTTCGATTTAGCCGTGACAAAATGTTACCATTAGCTCCGTTAGACTGAGGGTGTCGCACTGCAGCAAAGCATAGCTGGATGCCTAGATATTCGCAAAATTTCTTGAAAGGTTCTGCGTTAAATTGTGTTCCATTGTCAACTGTTAGTTGTCTAGGCACTCCGAACCGGCAAATGATATTCTTCCAGAAAAATTTCTGTACATTGTTCGAAGTGATAGCTGTTAGGGGGTCTGCTTCGACCCACTTTGAAAAGTATTCAATTGCTACCACTGCGAACTTCAAATTTCCTTTTGCTGCTGGGAAGGGACCAATAAGATCCATGCCCCATCTGGCCATGGGCCATACTGGCGCTATGACTTGAAGGGCTGTTGGTGGGCGATGACTCCTTCGTCCCATCCACTGACATCCTTGGCAAGTGCGTACCAAGCTCTCCACATCAGCTACTATTGTAGGCCAATAAAGCCCCTGGCGAAGTGTTTTTCCTGCCAAAGCTCGAGGGGCCAGAAGGCTACCGCAAAGTCCTTCATGGATTTCTCGAAGAATTTCTTGACCTTCGGCTTGAGATATACATCGGAGCAGAGGGGAACATACTATGACCTTATTTAAAATACCATTGATTATTTGATAATTGCGAGTTCTAAGCTTTAACCTTGAAAGTTGAGGCCTTTCGGACATATTTGCCTCTCCTTGCAACACTTTCATGATTGAACTTTGCCAATCTGTACTTGGAATGCAAAGGACTTCCGCAGCAGGAATTTGTGGCACCGAAGGTGTACTGAGTTCTTCATAAAAAGCTTCTTCAGGTATGTCCATAGCTTCGGCTGCAGCTTTTGCTAAGATGTCAGCTTGCATATTTTCTGCTCTAGGTATACTCTGAATGGAAATCCCTTTAAATGTTGCTTCAATCTTTCGGATTTCTTCTAAATACTTTGCAAGGTGTGAATGCCGGACTTGGAAACTCTTGTCTATGTGCCCTGCTACAATCTGAGAATTTGTTTTAACAACAACTCTTGTAGCCCCTAGAGCACGTGCCTTGCGAAGTCCCAATAGAATTCCCTCATACTCCGATGTATTATTGGTAGACTTAAAGTTGAGTCTTGCGGAGTACATTGCCTTTTGCCCTGAAGGCGAAATTATCACAGATCCGACACCTGCTCCAGATGCTTGGAAAGCTCCATCAGAGTAAATAGTCCAAATTTCTTCACTTGACTTCTCCGGAGCCCATGTTGCAGGGGGAGTCCACTCTGCCACGAAGTCGGCCAATACTTGCGACTTAATTGCTGTTCTTGCCAGAAAAGATATGCCGAAGGGTGCTAACTCAACAGCCCACTTCCCAATTCTTCCAGTGGAATCCTTACTTCGGAGCATATCTCCTAAAGGGTATGAAGTAGGTACAATGACATTATGTGCCAAAAAATAATGCCTTAACTTCCTTGAAGCCATTATCAGAGCATAAACGAATTTCTCAAGCTCGGAATATCTTGGTTTTTGCTCCTGAAAATGCTTCGGACACAAAGTAAACTAGATTTTGTACCAACTTCCCGTTGAAATCAACCTCTCTGACAAGGACTGCACTGACAGCACAGCCAGTAGCTGCAAGGTAGAGGAGTAGGGTTTCGTCCGCAACAGGCACCGTGAGTGTAGCAAGGTTACTGAGATAATTTTTAATATCTTCGAAGCACTTTTGACACTCCGATGTCCATGCAAAATCTTCGGACCCTTTCAATGTTTGAAAATAGACAAACTTCTCTCCGCGGACCTTGCCAAAAATCTGCTAAGTGATGCTAGACG